>OY725171.1:38011186-38551186 GCA_963241965.1 Tortrix viridana | reverse complement strand
TAAGAGGAACATGAAAAAGGTTATTAATTTTTCGTATATCTGAATCTTAATCTACTTACAAGATAAGGAGAGTCAATTTTATTAGAGATCAAATTGACTCTCCTTATCTTGTAAGTAGATTAAGATTCAGAGCACCTCGCAACAATACACGACAAATTAATAACCTTTTTCCCATACTCACATACTCATATTTCCCATACTCATATCACATACATAAAGTAGGCGGAGCCGTGACGAATTCTTTTCGGCAATCTCTAGGCACAACAAAGCAAACTCGGACAACAAATTAAACACCTCGCTTCTTGGCATAGGTGGAGCCAGAGTGCCGGTTTTCGTGTCGGAGCATCTCTCACCGTTCAATAAGAGACTACACGCTGCGACCCGGAATAGAGCAAGAGAGCTCCAATACAAGCGACCTTGGGTTCGTAACGGGCGGATCTTCGTGCGCAAGACTGATACCTCACCACCTATCGTCATCAGAAACTTTTTAGCACTTGATACACTAAAATAACTGTAGTAGTATATGTAGCATAATAGCTACATAAGTAGGGTTTATTAGTTTGTATTTGTTCGTAATCAGCCATGTTTAATTGTGATGGGGCTTCTTTGTTTAGGTTATTGTCCGGATTAACGTAATTTCCTTTTTGGTTCAAATTAGGTCCGCGGCCGTTTTGCTGGCTCGTTACAAGACTGGCTGTATTTAAATTTTCAAATCCAAAATCCAGCCATATGTTGGTAAGAGAAAGAAAAACGAGTCAGTTGTCACGTTAAGCACCTCAGTAATATGCAGTCGTATGAAATTATTTATGAATTTTCTTCTTGAAATTAAATGGAAGTATCAGTTTAATCGTTAAAAAGTGTCGCCGTGCTGTGTTCCTGCCGCACGGGTGAGTTGTTTTATAGTTTTGGGCTCGGTGGAATTTTAGTTTAAATTAACTATCGTTGAATCCTATTTCTTTCTTTTTAGCCCGCCCGACCAACCGACCGGCCTACCCGAGTTGTATTTTCGAAATCGGGACAGAACCTTAGTTTGTCTTTATTCTGAAATCCACCTAGAGACCACTTTACTTACAAATGGAAGACTTTTCGTACGAGATAAGTAATTAACCGTACGGCCTTAGACCGGGCACAAAGCATGCTGAGCACCGAGGGATGGTCAAAAGGGATCAATTACAGTGTCTTCTTAATACTTTTGTGAAATACCTTGCCACGAGTTTTTGTGTGTGTGCTTATGTATTTTCAGGAAGTTCTGTATTTTTTACGCTTGTGTCTGGCTGAATGCATTCAGGCCAACCATAGAATCTCTATTTGGAACCTACTTCCAATTACATCAATATTAACCGGTTTCAAATCGTTACGAAAAATATATTCACCACCTAAATATCATACTCGTTCGAACGTAATAAACTAAACTAAATTTTCTGTGTCGATAAAGAACAGTGCTTAACGCGACTACAATTTCACTTTTATGTTTTTTTACCTTGTAATGTTTTCTTCTTTTTTAAAACGATCGGATTAAACCTATACACAACCTACTTTGGGTTTTTTTTTGTATAGGGAGTCAAAATTCTGACGTGAGACACGCCTTCTGGCAGTGTGTCGTGTCGTAAGAACAACTGTTGACTACATTCCTAGTTAAACGGTTTTTCTTGCTGCATATAGTAATAGTTAGAATTTAAGTCCTACTATTCACTTCAGTTTCAAATCTGGCTATATCAATATATTATCAGAATGTTCGTGGGCTCAAAACTAAGTGTTTGGCTTTTAATAATTCGGCTCTTGCTCATAACTATGACATTATCTGTTTAACTGAAACATGGCTTAATAATGACATAATCTCCAGTGAATTATTTGATAATAGGTATGTAGTATTCCGTCGGGACCGCCCTGCGCATTTTATGAGCTCTTTCAATAAAAGTCACGGTGGGGGCGTACTGGTTGCGATAAAGACGAAACTTATAGTCGAACACAAAATAGATTGGCAAACATCTCTTGAAGATATGTGGCTCAGAATTAAACTTAATGATACTATTTTAAACCTATGCGTAGCTTATATTCCGTCCTATATCCCGTATGATCTGTATAACCTATTTCTGCAAAAATGTGAAGACATAGTACTGAATAGTCAAAATTGTAAAACAATTATTCTAGGCGATTTCAACCTACCAAATATTATCTGGCACGAAGGACAAATTAAAAATAATGACGAGGTTGCTTTAGCGGGTTCAAAATATCTGGCTATTAAAGATTTCCTCCAAGCCACTGGGCTTACACAATTAAATAATGAGACTAATATCAATGGAAAAGTATTGGATCTAGTTTTGGTCGACTCAGATTTTGAAATTCTTATTAACAAAGTTAACCCCTTAAGTCGTCTTGACGAACATCATCCTTCCATTGAATTAGTAGTGGCACAATCGAAACAAAAACGGCTTCACGTCTCTTCTAATATTAAATATAAATTTCATAAAGCTAACTATAACCAGTGTTCGTTAGACTTAAATATTGTCAACAGGGAGTCCCACTCACACCTATGTTGTGAGGATTTTTTACAACTTTTTTACAATACAATATGGACCTCAATTGAAGCTAATGTACCTAAAGTAAAAAATAGAAGCAACCGCTATCCAGAATGGTTCACTAGGGACCTAATTAGGCTTTTGAGGGCAAAAAATAAATTGCGTCTAAGATATATTAAGTATAAAAATCCACGGGACTATGATGAGTTCACTATCCTAAGGCAGAGAGCCAGGGTACTAGTGTCAGACTGCTTCAAGCTGTATATGACTAGAATAGAAAATAACCTTAATACCAACATAAAGGCTTTTTGGCGTTACACCAAATCTAAACAAATCACAAATCAAATACCTAACAGAGTTATATATGGCGACACTCAAGCAGAAACCGGACAAGACATTGCTAACCTCTTTGCTGACTATTTTTCATCAGTATATGAAAGCCCTAGTAGTACAAACTATACACCTGACTTTAACGGAAACAGTTTTACTTTAAATAACATTAAACTTAATGAAAATGATCTTCTGAAAAAACTTAAGTCATTAGACATAAGCAAGGGAGCAGGTCCGGATGGAATTCCTGCAATTTATGTGCGATCCTGTGCTGAGGCTTTAGTTAAACCATTACTTATAATCTTTAGAAAATCACTTGAAGAAGGCACATTTCCAAATCTCTGGAAACTAACAAAAATAACACCGATTCACAAGAAGGGAAAGAAGAGTGATGTAACTAACTACCGCCCTATCAGCATTTTAAATTGTTTCGCTAAGGTCTTTGAGGGTTTGGTGTTTGAACAAGTTTATGGTCATATTTCGCATTTGCTTAGCCCACTTCAACATGGTTTTGTAAAAAAACGATCCACAACCACCAACCTTCTTGTTTATACTCAACATTTATCATTGGCATTTCACACAAAAACACAAACTGATTCCATTTATACGGATTTTGCCAAGGCATTCGACCGTGTCAACCATGAGATATTAATCGCCAAACTCGACCATCTCGGAATTCACGGTAGCTTGTTGCGATGGTTCCAGTCCTATTTGGGTAAGCGGTCCGAGCTTGTTAGTCTGTATGGCTATGATTCTACGCCCTTTTTAGCTGGTTCTGGAGTGCCTCAAGGTTCTAATCTTGGCCCGTTCCTATTTGTTATCTTTATTAATGATCTTTTGCATCGATTCAAGTGTAACTGTTTGGCATACGCTGACGACATAAAATTATTTAACAAAATTTCATCTGCAGAGGACTGTTTAATGTTACAAAATTATCTTAATATTCTAAATGACTGGTGTGATCTCAATAAAATGACACTCAGCGTTGGTAAATGCCAGACCATCACATTTACCAAAAAGAAACATTGCATTAATTATGATTACACTATTAATGGATTGGTTCTGCAAAAAGTAGCCGCTGTGAGAGATCTTGGTGTGATGTTTGATGGTGAATTGTTGTTTCGTAGCCATTATGAACATGTTGTGTCGAGGGGTAATCGTATGCTTGGGTTTTTGATTCGAACTGCCAAACCCTTTAAAAGTGTCAATACTTTGGTTACTCTTTACATATCCCTAGTAAGAACTGTGTTAGAGTATTGCTCCACAGTGTGGCAACCTTTGCATGAGATACACAGTCAGAGGCTTGAATCGATTCAGGTGAAGTTTGTAAGACACCTCTGTCAAAGAATCGGAATTCGTCGGAATATTCCTTTATATCAAGACAGACTAAGGGAATTTAACCTCTCCTTGTGGGGAGTTAATTTCAGGTCTTGAATTAAAAGCGTAATGAGATTTTTCAGAGCCAATATTATAATGACTTAACAGTATGACAGAAATTTTGAAGTGAGAATAATAACCTATACTAACTTAAATCTATAGTTATGACGAGTAGGAGCGTAAGATTGCTGTAAACATTTTTGTAGGCGCTATTACTTCAACATGCCCCCGGGCGTTGAAAGCTTTGCTTTCAACAAAAGTCTTGCAATTCTGGCAGAGGACAAATCTTCGAGAAAGCCCTGCGAACAATCCCATTCGCTGTCTTTACATCCGCTACTCGATTGATACCATCTGGACCAGGGTGTACAGAGACGATGCGGCCCAATCGCCATTTTAATGGAGGAAGGTTCTCCTCCTTGAGCACAACAAGGGAATTCAGCCGCAACGAGTCCCCTCTTGACCTCCATTTCACTCTCTGCTGGAGTTCTGACACATACTCTTTGCTCCAGCGAGACCAGAAATGCTGGCGGAGTTGTTCGATTCGCTGAAATCGAGTTAAGTGATTTGTCGAACTATCTCGGCAATCTTGCACTGGAAGAGAAGTTAGCGGCCGCCCGATGATAAAATGTCCAGGAGTTAACGGCAATAGATCTTCCGGATCCGATGACAGAGGTGTAAGTGGTCGAGAGTTCAAGATTGCCTCGATCTGAACTAAAGCAGTGTTAAGTTCTTCGTAAGTAAGATGACAATTTCCCAGCACTCTTTTTAGGTGGTACTTTGTTGACTTAACACCCGCCTCCCAGAGACCGCCAAAGTGCGGTGAATAAGCCGGAATAAAATGAAAGTTTATTTCTTCATTGGCTGCAGTTTCAGCCAATGAGTTACAGTTGTGAATCAGGAACTTAGACAGATCATTGTACGCACCCACGAACGACGTCCCATTGTCCGAGTAAACATGGCTAGGCTTTCCTCTACGCGATATAAAGCGACGTAAAGCGGATAGATAGTTATTGCTCGTCAAGTCACCCACTAACTCTAGGTGTACTGCCTTGGTGGTAAAACATATAAACACGGCAACGTAAACTTTCACCAGCCTACATCCTCTACCCTGACGGCTAGCTGACATAATTGGGCCCGCGTAGTCGACACCTACATAATTGAACGGAAATCCTCCTGGAGAAACACGGTGCTTTGGCAGATTTCCCATCAAAGGGGTAAGTACTTGTCCCTTTAGACGACTACACAGCATACACTGTCGAAAACAAGCCTTGGCCAAATTTTGACCTCCTATCGGCCAATAAGTATCCTTAATTGTGGATAGTAACAGTTGCGGTCCCGCATGAAACAACCGTTTATGCTCAAAATTAAACAGTAACTTTGTAAACCTGTGGCTGGCATGTACAATAATCGGGTGTTTCTTTTCGTACGAAAAATCTGAGTTTAAAAGACGTCCGCCAACGCGCATTATGTGATCGTCATCTAAAAATGCATTAAACTTAAGTATCGGACTCTTTTTTGGTATGCTTTGTTTGTGTGTTAAAAGTGTATACTCAGGGAATGATTCACATTGCGAAATCCTAATTAACACGTTTAAAGAATCTTTTAGGTCGTTGCTAGACAGGTAACTAGTTAAAATCGGTTGTTTCTTACAAGCAGAGATAAAACGCAAAACGTAGGCAACTGTACGATTTAAACGTGAAAAGTTCGAAAACCGATTTAAATCGATTAAAGGTTTTAATTTATCACATTCACGGGTATGTAAGACGATTTCGGGTCGAACTTCAGGTAGTGAACTTAAATTTGTACTTGGGTGTAAAGGCCAAGTTGAAGCGTCACGCTTCAAGAAGTCTGGACCTGACCACCACATATCGAGAGACGAGATCGAGTCAAGGTCAACTCCCCGGGATAAATGATCAGCAGGGTTCTGGTCAGTGGGAACATGTCTCCAAGCAAAATCACCTGTGATCTCTACAATGTCAGCCACGCGATTTCGAACGAAAGGTTGAAGCTTTGTTGGCAACATTTTCAGCCATCCTAAAACGATCGTAGAGTCAGACCAGAATACTGCCTTGTTAACTTGAACTCTGAGTGAGTTGATAATCTTCTCGTATATGCGAGCACCAACTAATGCACCACAGAGTTCCAAACGTGGTACGGTCACAGGTTTTATGGGAGCAACTCGACTTTTGGCCATAAGCAGCCGAACCAAAACATTGCCCTTATGGTCTATGCTACGAACGTATGCACAACCTCCATATGCTCGTTCCGACGCATCCGTGAAAATATGCAGCTCGAGCTGCTCATAAGAATCACACACGACCCTTCGTGAAACACTAATCGTGTTAAGTATTGGCAAACTTGCAATAATATTTTCCCATTGCCTCGTGATCTCTGGCGGTAATTGCTCATCCCATGATAATTTAAGCAGCCACAATCTTTGCATGAGCATTTTCATTGATATGACAAAAGGAGCCAGCAGACCCAAAGGATCAAAGATTTGAGCAATCACCGACAGCATGTCGCGCTTTGTGTTGCTGTTTGATACCGATGGGGCAACAGGAAAATGCAATTGATCAGTATCTGAATGCCAACCTAGACCTAAAGTTTTACTGGTCTCTGCAGTACCCATATTTAAATCTACTGAAGGTTGAGATGACACATCCATCAATCGCTGGTCATTGGACCTCCATTTTCGTAGATGCATGCATGCTGTAGCAAGTGCATCACTTACTCCTTGGCGGAGCCTAATCATGTCATCTAAGTTATCCCCTCCACTTAAAAGGTCATCGACGTAAAAGTCGTGAATTATCACATCCCTGATACTAACATCCGTAGCTTCCAAACCTATCTGTTTAAGACATCTAGTCGCTAAGAATGGAGCACTAGCGGTCCCATAAGTGACCGTATTTAATTTATACACCTGAAGAGGATCAGAAGGGCTATCACGCCAAAGAATCAAGTGTAGATTACGGTCATCAGGATGCAATGCTATCGTCCTATACATTTTCTCGACATCAGCTGATAAGATGTATTTATGAAACCTAAAACGGAGGAGTATACCCAACAGGTCGTCTTGAACAGTGGGTCCGACCATCTGTAAATTATTTAACGAGACACCTGAACTCGTGGGACTACTCGCGTTAAATACAACTCTTAACTTGGTAGTGGTACTACTTTCACGGACAACACCATGGTGGGGAATAAGGTAAGTTGCGTGATCTAACTCAGCGAGCTCAACCTTGGACATATGACCTAAAAAGTGGTACTCCGACATAAAGTCTTTGTACATCATTTGAAATGATGGTCTTTGTTTAAATCTGCGCTCTAATGATAAAAGGCAATGTTTAGCTCGCTGAAAGGATTCTCCTAATACCTGAGGGCTCTGTTTTAACGGTACCCGTACACAAAAGCTTCCATTCTCTAAACGAGTTGTGTTAGCCACGAAATGCTCTTCACATAATTTCTCCTCTGGAGAATAATGAGACGACTGAGGGCGAGCTTCTTCGAGCTGCCAAAAACGCGTTAATTGGTTTTGGAGGTCGTCTACATCATTAAACAACTCAGTAGTTTTTGAATCCGAAATGGTTACAAAATTACATTTAACTTTATCTGGCAACGACGATACATGACAGCTTGTAATTGGGCCTGAAACCAGCCAACCCAGTCTGGTTTCACAAAGTATCGGCAGACCGTCGCCTAACTTAATTTTTTGCGTACCTAATAAATCCCAAAAGAGATCGGCGCCAATTATTAAATCTACTTCAGCTGGCGTATGAAAATAAGGATCTGCTAAAGAGACATCCGATGGAATACATAGGTGAGACAATTTAATCTGACTATGAGGAATGTCATCCGTAATTGACGGTAAAACAAAACACCGTAAGTGTGACGAGAATTGATCATTTAATGATTTCATTGAAACTCGACACGTTTTACCTATAGGCGATAATGTGTTGTTAATGCCTTGTACACATTTATTTACAAGCTCGGTCGTTATGTTAAGCCTACTGCACATTTTTTCTGTGATTAGACAAGACGTGCTTCCGCTGTCTAGAACGGCGCGAGCAATATGCTCGCGATTATTTACATCAAACAATTTAATAAGCGCCGTAGACAGCAGCACGTCCTGTCCATGTCAGGATGAAGAGGTTCCGAGGTTCGCAGACAACGTTACAGGCATCCGCGGCTCGGCGCCGGTGGCCACCGAATGAGCGAGCGCCGCCGGCGCGAGCGCAGTCACGTGCTCTCCACCGCCCAGCGCGGACGTACAGCTGTTACTATCCACAGCAGGTCTGACCTTAAAGTCGGTCATATGGATTAGTGTGTGATGTTTTCGTTTGCATACTTTGCATCCAGGTTTCTTACAGTGATTGGCGTAATGACCACCTCGAAAACAGTTATAGCAAACCTTATAGTTCGGCAATAATTGCAGCCGCGCTGCGTTGCTAAGCGCTAGAAATTGAGTGCAATTACTCAAACAATGATCGCCATTACAACTCGGACAAGATCTCGTAGGTGAATTATTAGTATGATTCTTACCATCCTGTACCGAAATCATAGACTTTATCTTGTGCGTTGTTTTACAAGGTGTATTCGCTTTATTAGTCGATAATTCTAGTGTTTCGAGTAAATCTGCCCGGTCTCGCATAAATTTTAAGAAAGTGTCGAAGCTAATCGCTTTGTTTTTATCTAAGCGGCCTTTGTGCTCTTCCCACTCACGAAACGTTTTACTATCGAGTTTTTGGGTAACGATGTGAATAAGCAGAGTATCCCATTGTTTAACTGGCTCGCCTAAAGACTCCAATGAGCGTAAGTTTTTATTAACCTGGTCAATGACGCGTTTTAAGTTAAATGATGACTCCTTTGCTATAGGTTCGATATTAAACAGAGCTGAGACATGATTTTGTAATAGCAGACGCTTGTTATTGAACCGTTCGCATAAAAGGTTCCACGCCACAGTGTAATTCTTAGCCGAGAACTCAATGGATTGAATGACCACTGCTGCAAACGACTCCAACGAAGCCCTAAGGTAGTGAAACTTATTTATATCATCTATCTCGTCATTTGAATGAATGAGGCTGGTGAAAGTGTCACGAAACTCTAACCAATTGTCGTAGGAACCTGTGAATTTAGGAAGCTGAATAGTTGGTAGCTTGACGGGCTTGTGATTACTGCTGGAGCGTGAACCACGTTCACTTTCAGCAGATCCAAATGTATCCTGCTTCTTTTGGTAACTAGCTAGTATATCTTGTGCTTGAGAAAGCACTTTATAATATTGGGACTCGAAATCTGATCGCTCGGCAATTCGAGCTTCCATATTATCAGCCATACACTCAAGCTTCATCTGAACATCATCATAGTGAACATACAACGAATCCATCTTACCAATACGCAACTGTAACTCGTTCACCTCTGCTGTAGTCAATGAAGGAACATCCAAATTGGTTAAGTAAGTCGAAAATGTAGTTACTTGCCCTTTATAACTACCACGCCTTTTGATTAATTCCTTTTCATCGGCCATTCTGAGAGATGAGTGTTATCAACCTGGAAGTTATTTAACAAAGGCTCAGATATGCAAATAATATAACCTACGAGTTTAGTATGTATTAATCACTAAGTTTCAATTAGAGGTTATTTATTTTAGCACAATAAGTTTGTTGTAATTTATTTTTAACATTATTTATTACTTACCTACTTTTAGTAACAAACATTGATTAAACTAATTTGAATTAAATGGTTAAAGTATGTAACTGCTGACTATCACTTTAATTGCAGCCTATTTACCTATCTCAACAGGTTAAGAGTGACAAAATAAGCGTTTTGCGTTATCTGAATTTAATTAAATTATTAATAAACTCACTATAATTATGATAAATACAAAACGGAACACTTAACGTTAATGTTGAAACTTAAAGTAATGGTAAAGTTAAAAGCACATGTACTAACCTTATCAGAGCAATTAAAATACGCTAAATTATACCTGATTTAGAGTGTTGGGTTAAATAAAAGGAAAATAACACTATATCACTGTGATTCCGGTATTATTGTCCAATAATTGCTGAATCCCGACCACAATTCCGAGGATGACGACGACCTTCCTTTGTCCTCTGAGAGTACGTCCAGTGCAATTAGGTTAACTCCTCATTAATTAACTCCAAATTAAATATTTATCTGGTAATTTTCTTAAATCCGGTTCGAAGGACCATGTGGGGAGTTAATTTCAGGTCTTGAATTAAAAGCGTAATGAGATTTTTCAGAGCCAATATTATAATGACTTAACAGTATGACAGAAATTTTGAAGTGAGAATAATAACCTATACTAACTTAAATCTATAGTTATGACGAGTAGGAGCGTAAGATTGCTGTAAACATTTTTGTAGGCGCTATTACTTCAACACTCCTCGTTATCCACTCGACGTGACATCACAGATTTATTAACACTCTATAAGATAGTGCACGGTGATCTCAACGGAGACCTGATTAGTAACATTCTGCTTCGAGCTACACAGAAATTAACCAGGAATCAAAAACTGTTTGCCTTGCCCACCGCCAACAATAATGTAACAATGAATGCGCCTCTTATCAGAATGTGCCGTCTATATAATAATGTAAACATGGATATAGATATATTTGAACATTCAATTATTATCTTTAGAAATAAGCTACTCAAAATTATTAAATAAAATGTATACTTTTTTGTAAGATTATTAGTACTGTACCGTCTATAAAAGATGTCCTACACAAATGTCGTGTACAATTATAATAGTGCTGTTAACTAAAATTGATCAACATCAGGATGTGCCATACGTTGTTTTGTTATTGTGTTAACATAATGTTTTTGTACCAATATTAAATAAATAAATAAATAAATACCAAATTATCAAAATTTCGACAAAGTTGCCGTAGTTTTCAGGCGCCTGAAACAGGTTTTAGTCCATTTCAGAGGTAGCTCTATCACATACCAGATTATCAAAATTTCGACAAAGTTGCTGTTGTTTTCAGGCGCCTGAAACATGTTTTCAGGCCGTTTCAGAGGTAGCTCTATCACATACCAGATTATCAAAATTTCGACCAAGTTGCCGTTGTTTTCAGGCGCCTGAAACATATTTTCAGGCCGTTTCAGAGGTAGCTCTATCACATACCAGATTATCAAAATTTCAACCAAGTTGCCGCTGTTTTCAGGCCGTTTCAGGCCACCCTCTACCAGATTACGTCATAACTTGAAAACCCGTTTTCAGGCGTTTTCAGGACCCCTTATGGGTACATTTGAGAATATGGTGAATTTTCCAGAAAGAGTGAAAGAGATAGCATTATTAGAAAGAAATAGCATACTGAGAACCTTCCAGAATCGTCGCGATCAAAAACGAGACAGAGACAGTTATAGAAAATTCCAGCCACGACCTACTGGAACATTCCCTACGGCGGGCCGAAGAACGTCGATTATTCTAGAAAGGCCTTCTGGAATTGTCTTGGACTGGGGAATGGGTTTTCATACGTTTATTTTACTCCTAGGAAGAAAATGAGGCCCTTCGCGTCTTCGTTTTTCAAAAGAAATGCCACCCTTTCTAAGCATGTTTGAGAAAAAATAATTATAATATTTTTTTTCATATTGCTTACTTAATATTTGATCTATAATATTCGAGATGAATCGCACAAAAATTAATTAAGTATGTTTCTTTTATACTCAATTAGCTAGAATATTGTTTTCATTTTGCATATTTCCGTATTTAAAAATCGTAATTGGCTATAGTTTTCTTCATTCCTTGTTGATTACAATAAGTATACTTAACGTTGCAAGCAAATCATACACAAAATTATAATGGAATGTGGATTTTATGGTGGTAAATAATAATTCCTAAAATACAAATTGATCAGTGTATGTTAACACTTATAAATAGTTTTATGTCATTTTTATCAAAACACTACTTATTACTAACTTTTTCTATCATTTAAGGGTGATTGGTAGCGGGTTCGACAAACGAAAATAGGAAATACTTGGGGCCAATTGGAACACATTTGCCATAGTGACCCCTATGCTAAAGTTGATAGTTTTTTTTTAATACATTTTTCCCTTTTTTTGAAAATTTCTCGAAATTTTACCTTTAAACCTTCTTAATTACCTACCTAAGCAACTTAAACCGCCCATTTTTTTAAATGATGCTCTAATAATGGTTTTATTTTATGTGGTGAAATGGAAGTTTCGCCAAGTACCAGGAGGGCTCTTCAACGATTAATGTACAGTCAAGGTCATAAATATGTATACACTTTCGTACCTTGTCTATTTAATGTCATGTTTAAACTGCCATATATTAATGTCACGGCGATTAAAGTGACAAGGTACTAAAGTGTATACATATTTATGACCTTGACTGTACCTGTATATTGGATAGCCCCATTTTGTCAAGAGCGATGAAGAATTGGCAATAAGCATTAATGGCTGTAGCTGCCGGAACCCAGACTGCTGAAGAGAGGATTTCCTAGCTTGTTCGTGAAATAAAATTCGATATGAATGTACTGTATTTAATTACTGGTTGAAATAGTGCCAAAGTTCGCGTACAGGTAGATCGGAGGTGGTAAGAGGAGTGATTTGCTAAAATTTGAAGTTAAAAACCGTTGTTAAACTAAATAGTAGTAGGGAGATATCCAAATCTGCGTTTTGATACTACATTGTTGTGTTAAAGTTTAATAATAAAAAGTTATATAAATAAAAATGATAAAAGATGAATAAAATTTAGAATTTATATGATTTTTGGAAATGAGATTTAATAAATTATATAAAACTAAAGTTGCATTCGCAACATACTCCCGGGCGTTGAGAGTGCTCAACAACTTAAATCAACGTGACGCCCTTAACTAACAGGGAGCGTACATAAATTATTGTAAGCTCTACGGATGACGCCTTTCTTGGTGATGATGTCGGTGACCCTAGCGACGCCGTCGGCGCCCGGGTGCACCTCTGCGACGCGCCCCAGCAGCCACAGCAGCGGCGGCAGCCCGCGCTGCCGCACGAGGACCATGGTGCCACGCTGAAGACTGCCTGATGAACCTTGCCATTTGGTTTTCTGTTGGAGAGGGTAACGTACTCGTTAACGAAACGGTTCCAAAAATGCTGCTTAAGTTTCCCGACCCTCTGGAAACGGTCATGTGTTGTTAGCTTCAGTCAGTGAAGCGTGTGGAATAGGCAGAAGCGAGCGTCTAATAAGGAAATAAGAAGGTGAAAGATATGTGAGATCAGAAGGATCAGGCGAAAGAGGGGTGAGGGGCCTAGAATTAAGTATACTTTCTATCTGAATTAAGCATGTGTTCATTTCCTCGTAAGTTAAATGGGTCAATGTAAGTACGCGTCTTAAGTAAGTGATGTTTAACTGATTTTACTGCGGTCTCCCACAGACCGCCGAAATGTGGAGAATACGCCGGAATGAATTTAAAATTAATATTATGTTGATTCGCCATACCTGAATGTAAGTCATTAGAATTTTTAAAAAGAAAGTGACGAAGTTCGTTCGAGGCCCCGACAAACGAAGTACCGTTGTCGGAGTACAGGGTGTGCGGCTTGCCGCGACGAGCCATGAAGCGGCCGAGAGCAGCGAGAAACGCCTCCTTGGTTAAACTAGTCACTAGCTCCAAGTGAAGAGAGCCTTAACTGAAAGACAAACAAAGATTAAAATATATGACTTGATTGTCTGACTTCCTCTACCTTTACGACTGGCTATCAGCATTGGCCTGGCATAATCCATTCCAGTACCTCTACCATGAGTTGCTATCGAAAACTCGTGTTACGTTCTACAGTCGATAGCGAGTAAACGTCCTTCGAATAGTTTTTGATTAACCTTTTGAACGCCCCAGTCGGCTCTGGCCGTAAACGGAAAGTCGTGCCACTGACGCCACGTCGGCTACAGCCGACACACGGTTTAACATCAAAATCAAGTTTAATAAAAAACTTTACAAGAAAATTGATGGAGTTTTATAATTGCTTTGCAAGTCTATATTAGTCTAAACCTAAAATACATTGGTTATAATAGCAGAATTATGAATAAATCCACTTTCTGTGAGACTGTCATTTAATGCAGTAATTGTCAGTGCTTACTACGCCAACGACGGCTCCAGCCGGCACATAGTGTTGTGACCGCCCGCTGCGTTTTATGTTTGGAAAAGTGTAAGAATAACTATTACAGAGTCATTTATCCATGATAAATTATTAAAGTACATAATCTAAATTTATCATAAATTACGTAAATATTATATAACAATGGTATCCCATTTAATCTGCACGCAGTAATGGTACAATAATAGTTCTCCATTTAGTTAATAATAACAATCGACAAACTGGTTTTGCACACCTCACGTAAACAAGTGCTTATCAGTGTCCTATGCGCCCCCGTCGGCTGTGGACGCTAATCTGTGACGTCAGAGGCGCGACATCATCTTGAATAGTGTTGTACAGTGTCGACGAAATGTGAGAGGGGTCTTATCGTACGAAGGAGTTGGTGCGAATTTTACTAGGTGTTGATAACGCCGACGATGAAATTCCAGAATTTGTATCGGAACAAGTTGAAATAGATTATTTCGAGGGAAGTCTTTAAATTTTAACTAAATATATATATTATTATATATAATGTAATATTATTAACTAAGCATATGAAAATTCATTTTATTTAAAATCAATAGGTAATCGAAAATGGACCAGCCAATGCTATATTATTAATAATTCTAGTACCTTTACGAAATAATTTCTAGGGCCATAAAACTTCTTTATCTCTCGCTTACACTTACGGGGCTTATGGCGCAGCATAACTAAGTACTAATAATAACACTATTCTTTGTACAAAATCTGCCTCAAAATTCGCTAACAAAGGTCGGTCAGGTAAAACCGCGGTTTAAACTAATAATTATTAACAATTGAGCTCATAACAGGGTACTTTTAACTGTTGCCGCTATTGCTCCCGCGGTTTTTCCCGTTTATTGATACGGGCAATTCTTAAGACGTTCAGACGAGCAACACTTTTACGGAAATGTGTGGCAAAACTCATCGTTCATCATAAATCATTACACTTAAAAAACTCAATTTTATTTGGACTTTAATATTATTAAGATTCTTACTCAAAGATATCGATATGAAAGTTAATGCCTTACACAGTTTCTCAACTCTAGTATTATTACAATTTCCATTGCCTGTGACGCCCGTGTCGGCCAGAGCCGTCAATACGTGACGTCATCACCTCGTAAAAAAGCAAGTAGTGTTGTGACTCTGTTACTAAATTAAAGTGCATGTCGTGCGAACATTTTGGTGTTTTCATACTTTATTGTGGGTTTATAATGTTAATAATATATGAAAATGTAATAACATTATAGTGAAATATTTGTTAAAGTTTTCCGATACTCAAATACACATACATTACATAGAGTCAATTATGGTATCGATATTTCGTTTTG
The DNA here is from genome assembly GCA_963241965.1 of Tortrix viridana. NCBI lineage: Eukaryota > Metazoa > Arthropoda > Insecta > Lepidoptera > Tortricidae > Tortrix > Tortrix viridana. The sequence goes on along the minus strand of OY725171.1, from coordinate 38,535,527 downwards.
GAATCACTACGTTTTTCGAGATCGACTTGTACGTTTTTGTTGTGGCGTCCGGTAGGCAGCGTTTTGTTTCGCAGCTTGGCGTTCAAAAGGTAAACGTACCATAAAATATTCTCGCTAACGTTAACTCGATAGTTCGTGTAGTTATCGTTACGTGTGCCTAATTTCACACCAAACGAAGTTGTCTCTTTTTTAATAACAATAAAAAGACAGAGTAAGGATGATATTGGGCTAAAAGATAAGTATCCATGTCATCCATTTAAAAATATAGAAATAACCCTGCTAATTTAAAAAAGTGCCCTAGAGCAGTGTCACTATGTAAGTGTAAGTGATTCTTGAATTTGTTTTGATTTTTTTGTCAATGTGACAGTTCATTCATACGTCTGTGTATAGTCAAATTAGACAAAAACTTATTTATTTATGTGCCTAAAGTTATAATATACTTACATATAAGTCATTAATTTCATATCTCATGGCATTCTTTTAAAAAAATGCTTTACAGGAAGAAGTTACTGAAGTGGCACTAGAAACAAATGACAGCCTATCAATTTTCCTGCTAAATGAATAACTTGCTCAACAAACTTGTTCCAGTAAGTTTCCCTATCATTGTTACTATTGAAATAAAATAAACAATTTATTATATATATTTAAGATAAAAATTCATTTAATTCATGTCCTAGGAAAGATTATTTCAATGTGTTTTTTTTCACTGCAGGCGTTGGAGACTGGAATCTACTTGTACCACTTGTACCAGGGACATCAGCTCAGCCCTCCTTTTTTCCACCATTGCTTGTGGCTAACAGCACTTGCAGTGAACAAGACTTGGTGTACAGAGAGTATCCCGAAACAGTTAACAGCCCAGGTATAGTGACTGCAATGACAGTAAATTTCCATCAGCTCTTCAAGAAATAGGTTCCAATAAATTTTGCTGTTATTATCACATTTTAGAGTAAAATGTACCTACCTATCTAGTTTCATTAGTTAATTAAGAATTCAAAATAGTACTGTAAACGTTTTTTTATCCATTACAGCCCTGCCCGAGGTGGACGGGAGTGAGACCGGAGTAACGCACGGTGGTGAGCCTGCGGTCACAAGAACAGCATTAACAGCTGCTAATGCCAGGTGGCAGAGCCCCAAGCTCTTACCGCCCACACCGCGTCAGTGGCGAAGACATCAGGTGCAAAACCACTAATCTCCTGTCTACAGAAGGACTCGCACCCAGACAGTCAGATTTGGCAAGGCAAGCCTTTGTCAGAGCTGACAGTGAATGGCGAGCTTTTAAACAGGAAGTGGAGCGGGAGAGGAATAGGTTAAGGGAATCAGAGTTTAGAATGCAAGAACGGTGGTTAGATTTATTTGGTAAATTTTTAGCATTAGAAAATATAATTGTAGATACTTTAGCAAATAAATAAAGATTTTGTGTAATAAATAAAGATTATGTGTGATGTATGAGTACTTTTTATTTTTATATTAAACAAAAAACAGAAAACATGGTACAAGTATTTGGAAATAATGCATTGATGCAAGTCTTCTAACTAATTGATCCCGCGGTGCTCTCTCCATTAATAAATCACTGGTGCCTTCATTTTCCAACACTAACTCCTGGCCCTCAAATAGTTCTGAAAATAATAGGTACCTACAACAAACATAATAAAGATAAGGACATATTTAGTATTAAAGTTAATATATAATCATTATCTTTCACTATAAATACCTTGACTTTCTTCAGACATATCCTTGTCATCAGGATCGGGAACATTATATTTGTGAGTGGATTTCAAATCCGTGTAGTACATTAACGAATCGCACAAATTCTCAAAAGCTTCCTTACTGAGCCTATATCCTTTAATAAAATTTATTCTCAGTTAAATTTTGAAGTGGATTTCTTAACGTAATATTTCTCATATCAGCTTGAAATCCTCCTTGTTTTCGTCGTTCGTCTTCATAAGCCTACATATTCCACGCTAAATAATGTCTTGCCGATATTATTTGGATAGATAAATAATTGGAGTAACGTATTAAACAATAATTCTAAGTTTTCACGCACCAATTTGCTAGTGAAATAGTTAACTACAGTCGATACGGTATTTTTCGATGACATCTGTCAAATTTACGACTCATGGTACCGATGTTCTACGGCAACGGTTACAAAACGTTAGTCGCTAACGAATAGATTTCGATAGGTAATTTACCGTTGTACTCATACTAGCGATCTTTAGTTCTTTAAGTGACCGCTAGAGGAGCTGTACAATTCTCCATACAAATCGTTTACGCCGTCGCTAGCGAGTGCGGTCACTGTAAACTCATGGTAATGGTACAGTATGCAGAAATGGATACTCTAGTTGTGTCCGGTCAGTAGGTAAGGTTGCCCATTGTCATTTGAAGAGGTTTAGCCTTTAACCTGGTACAGCGAACACAAGTATTTACAATATTACGGGCTAGATTCCGGCCTCCTAGAGGATAGTAGGTCTGCCTAATGCTTGACAACAATAGGTTAGGAGGGGCGTGTAGCAATGCAAGATGCTGCATGTTGAACAAAAGTTTAGTCAGGTTATGTTTGCTACACAAAAGAATAGGATGTTTATCAGGTTTATGTATGTCAGGACCAAAAAATGGAGATAAAGAACTTTATCGGTTTTTTGGTGGCAAGTTGTTACCTGAGGAAAAGATATTATATTCTTCAATTCAATTCAATTCAATTCAATTATTTATTGATAAAATATAAAAATTTAACATGTCACTAATTACTTACAGCTAGGCATTTTACATTGTTATAACGGTTATTATTATATAAGTACATTAGATTAATATGATTATTTTTTATAAATACATTTTTACATTCAGTTTGGCATGGGTCAGCGAACCAGTTCGTGTGAAAGTCTTATCTTATTGTTTGGCTCTCGAAAAAGGCATCTACAGTGTAAAAGGCATCAGCTGCCAGTTTGGCTTTAAGTTTATTAGTAAACTAGCTGTCCGCCCGCGACTTCGTCTGCGGAGAGTCAGTAATTTCTTTAAAAAGTAGGTAGGTACAAATAAAATTTTCATTAAGTACGTAACATAAAGGATGTCCGTGAAGTTAGCAGAGCATTTTCCGGAAAATCAAAATTAAATCGAAGTTCTATTGGCATGCAGGATAGTTCCATAGTTCCTGATACTTTTTAAACATAGTTCTGGCGATTTAAGCCGGAAAAATGAAACACGTTTTTTCATGAAAATGCTCTGCTAACTTCACGCACACAGCAGATCATTTTTCAGCAAATTGGAAAACAAAAAGTGTTTTGGCTTTATGCAACAGAGTTCTATAGTTCTAGATATATTTCTGGTATGTTTATTAAGATTTAACCCTACTAAAATATTTTACTTATAACAAAAATGCTCTGCTAACTTCACGCACACAGCATATCATTTTTCGAAAAAGAATAATTAAAAAATTGTTTTGGCATCAGCCAGCAGAGTTCTATAGTTCTTATAACAATAAATAAGGGATTATCACAATAAAACAAGAAAAAAAATACCCTTTACTTTTTAGGAAAATGATCTGCTAACTTCACATACGCTCAGCTAGCCGGTCGGCTAGAGTTCTGGGCTTGATTTTAGTCTTAAACAGTTGCAGAGAGTATGTTTGGAATAGATCCGAGGAGTTCCCGCCTCTAAAATAGTAAGATATATTTTTTATGATGTCATATGAAAAATCGTGAATTCGCGTTTACACCCATGCTCTGTTAGGCGGTCGGCTGGAGTTTTGGGGTTGATTTTGGTCTTAAACGGTTGCAGAGACTATGTTTGCGATAGATCTTAGGAGTTCCCGGCTCTAGATTAGTAAGATATATTTTTCATGATGTCATATGAAAAATCGTGAATTCGCGTTTACACCCATGCTCTGCTAGGCGGTCGGCTGGAGTTTTGGGGTTGATTATGATCTTAAACGGTTGCAGAGACCATTTGTGCGATAGATACGAGGAGTTCCCGGCTCTAGATTAGTAAGATATATTTTTCATGATGTCATATGAAAAATCGTGAATTCGCGTTTACACCCATGCTCTGCTAGGCGGTCGGCTGGAGTTTTGGGGTTGATGTTGGTATTAAACGGTTGCAGAGACTATGTTTGCGATAGATCTCAGGAGTTCCCGGCTCTAGATTAGTAAGATATATTTTTCATGATGTCATATGAAAAATCGTGAATTCGCGTTTACACCCATGCTCTGCTAGGCGGTCGGCTGGAGTTTTGGGGTTGATGTTGGTATTAAACGGTTGCAGAGACTATGTTTGCGATAGATCCGAGGAGTTCCCGGCTCTAGATTAGTAAGATATATTTTTTATGATGTCATATGAAAAATCGTGAATTCGCGTTTACACCCATGCTCTGTAAGGCGGTCGGCTTGAGTTCGGGAATTGATTTTTTTCTTAAACGGTTGCAAAAACTATGATAGGGTTATATCCAAGGAGTTCTCGCGCCTAGGTCAATTAGGTATATTTTTCATGATGTCATATGAAAAATCGTGAATTCGCGTTTACACCCATGCTCTGCTAGGCGGTCGGCTGGAGTTTTGGGGTAGATTTTGGTCTTAAACGGTTGCAGAGACTATGTTTGCGATAGATCCGAGGAGTTCCCGGCTCTAGATTAGTAAGATATATTTTTCATGATGTCATATGAAAAATCGTGAATTCGCGTTTACACCCATGCTCTGCTAGGCGGTCGGCTGGAGTTTTGGGGTTGATGTTGGTATTAAACGGTTGCAGAGACTATGTTTGCGATAGATCTCAGGAGTTCCCGGCTCTAGATTAGTAAGATATATTTTTCATGATGTCATATGAAAAATCGTGAATTCGCGTTTACACCCATGCTCTGCTAGGCGGTCGGCTGGAGTTTTGGGGTTGATGTTGGTATTAAACGGTTGCAGAGACTATGTTTGCGATAGATCCGAGGAGTTCCCGGCTCTAGATTAGTAAGATATATTTTTTATGATGTCATATGAAAAATCGTGAATTCGCGTTTACACCCATGCTCTGTAAGGCGGTCGGCTTGAGTTCGGGAATTGATTTTTTTCTTAAACGGTTGCAAAAACTATGATAGGGTTATATCCAAGGAGTTCTCGCGCCTAGGTCAATTAGGTATATTTTTCATGATGTCATATGAAAAATCGTGAATTCGCGTTTACACCCATGCTCTGCTAGGCGGTCGGCTGGAGTTTTGGGGTAGATTTTGGTCTTAAACGGTTGCAGAGACTATGTTTGCGATAGATCCGAGGAGTTCCCGGCTCTAGATTAGTAAGATATATTTTTCATGATGTCATATGAAAAATCGTGAATTCGCGTTTACACCCATGCTCTGCTAGGCGGTCGGCTGGAGTTTTGGGGTTGATTTTGGTCTTAAACGGTTGCAGAGACTATGTTTGCGATAGATCCGAGGAGTTCCCGGCTCTAGATTAGTAAGATATATTTTTCATGATGTCATATGAAAAATCGTGAATTCGCGTTTACACCCATGCTCTGCTAGGCGGTCGGCTGGAGTTTTGGGGTTGATTTTGGTCTTAAACGGTTGCAGAGACTATGTTTGCGATAGATCCGAGGAGTTCCCGGCTCTAGATTAGTAAGATATATTTTTCATGATGTCATATGAAAAATCGTGAATTCGCGTTTACACCCATGCTCTGCTAGGCGGTCGGCTGGAGTTTTGGGGTTGATTTTGGTCTTAAACGGTTGCAGAGACTATGTTTGTTATAGATCTGAAGAGTTCCCGGCTCTAGATTAGTAAGATATATTTTTTATGATGTCATATGTTCTATATGAAATTTTGTGATATAATTAACAATTTCGGTGACTCGTTAATTAGAAGGACGACGGGCGATTGAAACTTTCGGAGAGTGACCGAAAATAACTACAAATTAACGGTTTTCGGATTTTTTCCTTTGCTCTGACACATTGCTCCTTGCTAAATTTTATGATTCTAAATCAACGTTAAGTACCCTATAGGTTTTGATTCCCTTGAGATTCCCTTGAATATGCGGCATAAACGGCCGTATCTTTAAGTAAGTAAGTAATCTTTATTGCATTTTTGATTGCGTTAGCTTAGAAGTTTTTCACTTTTTCACAGCTCCAAGGGAAAACTTGGAAAAAGAGGGAAAAATCTTCGATTCCCGTGATTTACGAACTATTTGCATACCTAAAAGTTTGTGCGGAACCCTCGGTGCGCGAGTCCGGCTTTTTGTTAGAAAGGTGACTTAATCGAGAGTGTTCTTAGCTTTGTTTCATGAAAACTCTGCAACCGTTTAAGACCAAAATCTAGCCCAGAACTCTAGCCGACCGCCTAGCAGAGCATGGGTGTAAACGCGAATTCACGATTTTTCATATGACACCATGAAAAATATATCTTACTAATCTAGAGCCGGGAACTCCTCGTATCTATCGCACAAATGGTCTCTGCAACCGTTTAAGATCAAAATCAACCCCAAAACTCCAGCCGACCGCCTAGCAGAGCATGGGTGTAAACGCGAATTCACGATTTTTCATATGACACCATGAAAAATATATCTTACTAATCTAGAGCCGGGAACTCCTCAGATCGATCGCAAACATAGTCTCTGCAACCGTTTAAGACCAAAATCAACCCCAAAACTCCAGCCGACCGCCTAGCAGAGCATGGGTGTAAACGCGAATTCACGATTTTTCATATGACACCATGAAAAATATATCTTACTAATCTCGAGCCGGGAACTCCTCGGATCTATCGCAAACATAGTCTCTGCAACCAATTAAGACCAAAATCAACCCCAAAACTCCAGCCAACCACCTAGCAGAGCATGGGTGTAAACGCGAATTCACTATTTTTCATATGACACCATGAAAAATACATCTTACTAATCTAGAGCCGGGAACTCCTCGTATCTATCGCACAAATGGTCTCTGCAACCGTTTAAGATCAAAATCAACCCCAAAACTCCAGCCGACCGCCTAGCAGAGCATGGGTGTAAACGCGAATTCACGATTTTTCATATGACATCATAAAAAATATATCTTACTATTTTAGAAGCGGGAACTCCTCGGATCTATTGCAAACATACTCTCTGCAACTGTTTAAGATCAAAATCAACCCCATAACTCCAGCCGACCGCCTAGCAGAGCATGGGTGTAAACGCGAATTCACGATTTTTTACATGACATCATGAAAAATATATCTTACTAATCTAGAGCCAGGAACTCCTCGGATCTATCGCAAACATAGTCTTTGCAACCGTTGTCGATCAAAATCAACCCCAAAACTCCAGCCGACCGCCTAGCAGAGCGTGGGTGTAAACGCGAATTCACGATTTTTCATATGACATCATGAAAAATATATCTTACTAATCTAGAGCCGGGAACTCCTCGGATCTATCGCAAACCTAGTATCTGCAACCGTTTAAGACCAAAATCAACCCCAAAACTCTAGACGACCGCCTAGCAGAGCATGGGTGTAAACGCGAATTCACGATTTTTCATATGACACCATGAAAAATATATCTTACTAATCTCGAGCCGGGAACTCCTCGGATCTATCGCAAACATAGTCTCTGCAACCGTTTAAGACCAAAATCAACCCCAAAACTCCAGCCGACCGCCTAGCAGAGCATGGGTGTAAACGCGAATTCACGATTTTTCATATGACACCATGAAAAATACATCTTACTAATCTTGAGCCGGGAACTCCTCGTATCTATCGCACAAATGGTCTCTGCAACCGTTTAAGATCATAATCAACCCCAAAACTCCAGCCGACCGCCTAGCAGAGCATGGGTGTAAACGCGAATTCACGATTTTTCATATGACATCATGAAAAATATATCTTACTATTTTAGAAGCGGGAACTCCTCGGATCTATTGCAAACATACTCTCTGCAACTGTTTAAGATCAAAATCAACCCCATAACTCCAGCCGACCGCCTAGCAGAGCATGGGTGTAAACGCGAATTCACGATTTTTTATATGACATCATGAAAAATATATCTTACTAATCTAGAGCCAGGAACTCCTCGGATCTATCGCAAACATAGTCTTTGCAACCGTTGTAGACCAAAATCAACCCCAAAACTCCAGCCGACCGCCTAGCAGAGCATGGGTGTAAACGCGAATTCACGATTTTTCATATGACACCATGAAAAATATATCTTACTAATCTAGAGCCGGGAACTCCTCGTATCTATCGCACAAATGGTCTCTGCAACCGTTTAAGATCATAATCAACCCCAAAACTCCAGCCGACCGCCTAGCAGAGCATGGGTGTAAACGCGAATTCACGATTTTTCATATGACATCATGAAAAATATATCTTACTATTTTAGAAGCGGGAACTCCTCGGATCTATTGCAAACATACTCTCTGCAACTGTTTAAGACTAAAATCAAGCCCAGAACTCTAGCCGACCGGCTAGCTGAGAATGGTCGTAAACGCGAATTTTCGAGTTTTTATATGAGTTTATGAAAAATATATATAATTGATCTAGGGATGGGAACTCCTCGGATCTATTGCACACATGGTCTCTACAACCGTTTGAGATCAAATCCATGCCCAGAACACCAGCCAACCGCCTAGCAGAGCGTATGTGAAGTTAGCAGATCATTTTCCTAAAAAGTGAAGGGTATTTTTTTGTTTGTTTTATTGTGATAATCCCTTATTTATTGTTATAAGAACTATAGAACTCTGCTGGCTGATGCCAAAACAATTTTTTAATTATTCTTTTTCGAAAAATGATATGCTGTGTGCGTGAAGTTAGCAGAGCATTTTTGTTATAAGTAAAATATTTTTGTAGGGTTAAATCTTAGTAAACATACCAGAAATATATCTAGAACTATAGAACTCTTTTGCCTAAAGCCAAAACACTTTTTGTTTTCCAATTTGCTGAAAAATGATCTGCTGTGTGCGTGAAGTTAGCAGAGCATTTTCATGAAAAAACGTGTTTCATTTATCCGGCTTAAATCGCCAGAACTATGTTTAAAAAGTATCAGGAACTATAGAACTATCCTGCATGCCAATAGAACTTCGATTTAATTTTGATTTTCCGGAAAATGCTCTGCTAACTTCACGGACATTCATAAAGGGACAGACTTTCCAAAAAAATAGTAATGTTTGTAACATTTGTTCGCTTTTTAGTGTTTGTTTAATTATTATGTGATTATGTATTACATGCAGCACAACACGCAAAATAGGCGCTAGACGTCGAGTTGCGGAAACCAGCCCGCCCTCAAATACAAATAGGTACATGCAGCACATATACACTACATTCATGTCATTAATGCTTATTGCCAATTCTTCATCACTCTTGACAAAATGGGGCTATCCAATATAATATGCATGGACATTAATCGTTGAAGAACTCTCCTGGTACTTGGCGAAACTTCCATTTCACCACATTCATTAGGGGCTGTTCATTTATTACGTAAGACAATTTTAACCAATTTCTGACCCCCCTCCCCCTACGAAAGAAAAAATAAGACTTGGATGAACCCCCTCCCTCCTTTTTAATCTTACGTAATATCAGTATCTACCAAAATTACAAAGAAAAAGTAGCAAAAATATATAAACGCTTTAATTTGTGCTTGCTTTTGTGATCTTATGTAAAAACATCCTACCGCCATGTAAGAAAAATAAGACTTGTTCAGACCCCCGCCCCCCAAATCGTCTTACGTAGTAATAAATAAACAGCCCCTTACAAATGATGGGCAAAAGTAGCGTGTTGTGAAATACTTATTATTTAGGAGTTCTGATGGTCATGTCTGGTCATTAATTTCACTTTACCAAATGGTGCTTTTGGAATGTAAATGTTCTTACAGAAGTTTGAAAATCGCTGTATGAGTCCTTTAAATGTTTGAAGGGTGCCGTCAATTCACCTGGGATTCCATTATAAGAAAACTCGTATTTTATATTTAGTAGTCTAGAAACCAATTTTTATATATCTAACTTCAAAAATAACAAAACTCTCTTACAAATTGCCACCCCCATTTTCACCCCCTTAGGGGTAGTGTTTCCAAAATCACCGAAAGTACTCTTGGTTTGTAAGCAGTAGTTAACACTAACTTCATTAACTTCAAAAATGTCTTCATTCCCATTAAAACTTTCACCTCCCATTTCACCCACTTAGGGATAGTTTTTCGGAAATCACCAAACGTTTTATTTTTTATTTGTTAACAATGCCTTTTATACAATTTTCCACGTTTCTAACTTCAAGAATGACCAAACCCCCATACAAATTTTAACCCCCCATTTCAGCCCCTTAGGAGAAGTTAATCCAAAATAACTGAGTCTTTTTTTTATTATTTCTTAATAGTAGCGAATATACCAATTTCCACGTTTCTAACTTCAAAATTGACTGAACTCCTATACAAATTTCTACCCCCCATTTCACCTTTTCAGGGGTAGATGTTTCCAAACACGCCAAAAGTAATATTTTTTATTTGTTGACAGTAACCTTTATACCAATTTCCACGTTTCTCACTTCAAAATGGACAAAACTCCCATACAAATTACCACCTCCCATTTCATCCCTTTAGGGGTAGTTAATCCAAAATAGTCGGAAGTGGAATTTTTTATTTGTATACAGTAGCCTAAATACCAATTTTCACGTTTCTAACTTTAAAAACAAACAAACTCCATTATAAACTTTAACCCCCCGTTTCATCCTCTTAGGGGTAGTTTATCCAAAATCGCCAAAAATTGTTTTTTTGTTAACCTATAAGTATACCAAATTCCACGTTTCTAACTTCAAGAATGACCAAACTCCCATAAAAATATTAGCCCCCATTTAATTACCTTAGGGGTAGTTTATCCAAAATCACTGAAAGTAATTTGTTAACAGGAGCCTTTATACCAATTTTCATGTTTCTTACTTTAAAATTGACTTAACTCCTATACAAATTTTCACCCCCCATTTCACCCACTTAAGGGTAGTTTTTCTAAAATCGTCAGAAGTTGTATTGTTTTGTTATTTAACAGTAGCCTATATACTACTCTTCACGTTTCTAACTTCAAAATTGACCACACTCCCATACAAATTAACACCCCCCATTTCATCCCCTCAGGGATACTTTATCCAAAATCGTCGAACGTTATTTTTTTTCATTTGTTAACACTTAACAGTAGCCTATAAGTATACCAATTTCCACGTTTTAAGCTTGAAAAACGACCAAACTCCTATACAAACCCCCCCATTTCATCCCCTTAGGGGTAGTTTATCTAAAATCACCAAAAATAGTGCTTTTTATTTGATAACAGTATTCCTATAGCAATTCCCACGTTTCTAACTTAAAAAACGACCAAACTCCCATACAAACTTTAACCCCCCCTTTCCACCCCTTAGGGGTAGTTTATCCAAAATCGCCAAAAGAAGTTTTTTTAATTTGTGATTTTAAGTATATGTAGCAAGTTTCAAAGGTCAAACTTCATTGGTTTTTATTTTATAGTTGTATGAATTCCAGTAATTTGAAACATAAAACCCTCTCTTTTGCGTTTTTGGATGAGATTAAAAAAAACTATGAAACAGGTATTTCTTTATTTTTATTAATAAGTATTTATTTTGGGTTTCATGATCCTAGAACAATCTAAATTTGTTTTTCCATACAAACTTTACCCCCTCTTTTTACACCCTTCTTCTAACATTTTCCAAAATTTCTATAGCCTAAATGTTATTCTGATATTATATAAATAGATTTATGAAAATTTCATCATTATCCGTTCAGTAGTTTTTACGTGATGCTCAGTCAAACAAACAAACAAACAAACAAACAAACAAACAAAAATTTTAAAAATGGTTTAATATGTTCAGTTACTTATTATACGTCGCCCTGATCGGTTTTTTTTTTAATCTTCAATGTACAGACTTTTTGGTCTTAACGATTTTATTATACAGGGTGTTAGGTAATGAGTGGATAAACCGCGATCTACTGATAGGGGGCACTTAGGTCGTTCTAATAATGAGAAATAAGGTTTAGTAAAAGTTCCACCGTTTTCGAGATATTTGGACTTTTTAATTTTTTTGAAAATTGACACCCTTACTCGATTTTTTGGGCGTGGTTAGTGTACTTAGATGTTTTTTTTTATTTTCTTTTTAGCTTATTATTGTTTAATAGTTGTGTTATCCGATAAATATTACCATTTTGGCGTAACTACCGCGGTTTAATTTAAAAAAAATAGCAAACTTGAATTTTGCATCTTCGATCGAACATTTACCAAATTTTGAGCTCTTGCGGTGGAAAAAAAAATTACTATCACATGGTAGCCAATGAGCTAAAAAACATGCCCATTTAATAGAGATTTTAAAACAGTAAACATCTTTTTATTTAAATATTAGAATAAAAAACAACATCAGTTTTCCGCAATCGATTCGATTATTTCATATTAAATTTGTGCTCCAGAATTCCAAACCTAATTATGACAAACTTTTCCTTGCGAAAATAAAAATACTGGCCACTAATATTGTGAAACTTTTTATTAAAAAGAAAAGATTTGTGTTCCGAGCGAAGCATTACAACCTTTTTGTTGCAATAATAACAATACTGGGCAGTACTTTTTTTAATGCCATTTATTCGAAATTTAAAAAATATCTCGACCGCTTTTTGATTTCTCAGCATTTTACTTGTATGTCAAACTTTGCTGTCACTGCATAATGTGAATTAATTTGACGTGTTTTTTTTATTAACGATGTCTCGCATACAATACACACCGATTGAATATGCTCAAATGCATTACATTTATGGTGAGTGCCAAGGCAACGCCAGTGCTGCTGCGGTTTTGTACGCCGAACGCTACCCTAACAGACGCCATCCAGACTACCGGATTTTTAATCGAGTACATAATGCGTTCACTGAAGGCAGAATTCTTGGTCAGGGTGTGGGTGGAACAAGTGGAGGAAGACCCACCCGAGGAGATGACGAGAATGTTTTGGACCTAGTTGAAGCAGATCCTTCTCTATCCGTGCGTGATATGGCAAATTACCTGAGTTTATCTGTATGGAAAGTGCATACTACATTAAAAGTACACCAATTACACCCATTTCACGTCCAACGTGTGCAAGTTTTATTGCCTAGAGATTATCCCTTAAGAGTAACTTTTTGTCGAGTGATGCTGCGTCGGATACGTGAAGACCCAGACTTTTTCAACAAGATACTGTGGTCGGACGAATCATCGTGCCGTCAAGATGGCTACATGAATCTACACAATCTGCACTGTTGGCAGTTAGATAATCCTCACTTAATGAGAGAGGATAGATCTCAGTACCAATTTAAGGTAAGTCTTCTCATGATCACGGTATTCACGGTTGTTGTAATACGATAAAAACGTCAAGGTTTAATTAATTATGCTTTTTACCGCGATGAATCCCCTATTCATTACAAAAATGAATTTTAGGTAAATTTGTGAACCGGTATCTGGAATGGCGAAGTGATCGGCCCCTTCGAGCTGCCATCTACTCTAAATGGAGATAATTACTTGGAGTTTCTTCAAAATGATCTGCCTATCCTTCTGGAAGATGTGCCGCTTGCACTAAGGCAAGTAATGTGGTTACAACAAGACGGTTGTCCCGCACATTACGCAGCACGAGTGCGACAGTACTTAACTGCCGCATTCCCAGAACGATGGATTGGCCGGTTAGGCCCAATATTATGGCCTCCGCGTTCACCGGATTTGAACCCCTTAGATTTTTTTTATTGGGCTTGTCTCAAAGAGAAAGTGTATAGCCGTCCAATTACGAGTCTTTCTGGGTTACGAGAGCGAATAAGAATTGCTGCTCAAGAAATAGGGAACTCTGGATACACCAGATTCGTCAGGCGTTCCTTTATCCGACGGTGTAGAGCTTGCATTAGGGCTGGTGGACGTCAATTTGAGCACATTATTTAACTTAACTTTATTAAAACATTTCCTTTTTATGTTTTTTTTTATTTCACAGATAACATAAGTTAAATCATTCATTAGAAAAACAGGCTTCCTTGCTACTCCAATTTTCAATACCTACTTTTTTAAGTTTTATTTATCAAAACCAATAAATGTTTACTGTTATAAAATCTCTATTAAATAGGCATGTTTTTAAGCTTATTAAAAGAATAAAAAGCTGTCGAGATATTTTTTAAATTTAGAATAAATGGCATTAAAAATAGTAGTGCCCAGTAACGTTATTGTTGCAACAAAAAGGTTGTTATGCTTCGCTCGGAACACAAATCTTTACTTTTCTCAATAAAAGGTTTCACAAAATTAGTGGCCAGTATTTTTATTTTCGCAAGGAAAAGTTTGTCATAATTAGGTACGCTTTGGAATTCTGGAGCACAAATTTAATATGCTATAATCGAATCGATTGCGGAATACTGATGTTGTTTTTTATTCTAATATTGAAATAAAAAGATGTTTACTGTTTTAAAATCTCTATTAAATCGGCATGTTTTTTAGCTCATTGGCTACCATGTGATAGTAGTTTTTTTTTTCACCGCAAGAGCACAAAATTTGGTAAATGTTCGATCGAAGATGCAAAATTCAAGTTTGCGATTTTTTTTAAATTAAACCGCGGTAGGTACGCCAAAATGGTAATGTTTATCGGATAACACAACTATTAAACAATAATAAGCTAAAAAGAAAATAAAAAAAAAACATCTTAATACACTAACCACGACCAAAAAATCGAGTAAGGGTGTCAATTTTCAAAAAAATTAAAAAAGTCCAAATATCTCGAAAACGGTGGCACTTTTACTAAACCTTATTTCTCATTATTAGAACGACCTAAGTGCCCCCTATCAGCATATCACGGTTTATCCACTCATTACCTAACACCCTGTATATGTATAGATGCTCTGTCACTGGTGGCGTTTTTGATATCCAACGGTATCCTATTGTATATCTTGGGCCCCGCAGTATGCAGACATTTTTTCGATTTCGCGAGTCGCGTCATGGGCGGGCGTAGCTCACCGTACCTCCTAGAATTTGTTCCACGTGCTATACCATGGATTGGAAACTGTTTCAAGTTACGTCTTACATATTTAGCCACCTCGAGGGTATATAGGGACGGTAAGGTAAGTATTCCCGTTTCCCTGAATAGTTCCTGAGCTGGGTGGTCCCACGGGGCCCCAGTTATACAACGGACTGCGCGCTTTTGTAGTCTAAAAGGCCGAAGTCTTTCTGAAGCGTCGCCCCATAGGTCGATCCCGTATGTCAGTACTGAGTGAAAGTAGCCGTAGTAGGCCTTTTTGATGTTGTTATGGTTAAGACTGGGACGGAGTCTGCCCAGCGCGAAGCAAGCGGAGGATAGGCGATCACATAGCAGATCTATATGCGGACTCCACGTTAATCCGGAGTCTATGATGAGACCTAGGTATCTCACCTGATCGACCTGGGGGACGGGCCCGCCGTTACAGGTGATTTGTAGGTTGTGTTCCTTTTTTCCACGTAAGCAGAAATGTACAATATTGGTTTTGTCTACGTTTAATATCATGCCGTTAGCTGAGAACCAGGATGCACCATGGTCCATGACCTTGGTGAGTTTTAATTTAAGAAGATGGTAGTTATCTGCAGTTACAATCACACAGCAGTCGTCGGCGAACTTTACGATCTCCGCATCATCAGTGGAAGTTGTGAAATCATTCATCAGTATTATTGAAAACAGGTTATTCCCCATGATAGAACCCTGCGCTGTCACCCAGCTCGAGAAGGTCGGACCTCGCGCCACGGACCGAAGTCAGTTGTTTTCAATCCTTTAAAAAGGAGGCAATCGTATTTAAAAGGCTACCGGTGACGCCATAGTGATCCAGTTTAGCTAAAATGAGAGGATGACTGACTAGCTCGAAGGCGCGCGACAGGTCGCAGAATATAGCTGCCACCTGTCGCCCGCCATCCAGGTGGCCAGTCACCCTAGTTATCACGTCACGCGCCGCGTCGATCGTGGACCTGCCGGGCTGGTAGGCATATTGCTGTTTATTTATCAAGTTGTTTGAGTAGAAATGTGACATTAATTTGTCACTTAAGAGACACTCGAATACCTTGGAAAAAAGCGGTATTAACGATATAGGTCTAAAGTTTTTTAACATATTTTGGTCACCCTTCCCCTTATAAGTATATCGGTTGAACCTTAATATTCTTTAAGTGGTTAGGGTAGGTACCACATTCAATACACTTATTAATTAACTGACAAATTATGTTTAACAGAAAGTTGGGTAGTAAGTCAAGTAAACGAGATGACATATCGTTTATATCTCTAGAGTCTTTACGTTTAATCGCCTGAATTTTTTTCATTACATATTGAATATGAAATGGTTCATTATTTATGTGGTTCGCATGTTTGTTTACGTACTTACCTACTAAGATATTGCAGAGCAGCTTGTATGTCGGGTTGCGCCTGGGAGTACTTGTTGGCGTCGACGTAAAACCGGTTTAGTGCGGCGGCAGTGGCCGCTGCGCGCTGGTCGCAGGCTCTCCAGCTGATTTGCTTATTAATACGTCCAGCGCGTCCTGTTTGCTGTTGCTCCTATTAGTTTCCGATGCTATTAAACGCCAGGATGTCTTACACATATTGTCACTGTTGGAAATTAAGTCGTTGATATAGTTTTTGCGGGCAGTGTAAAGTTCATTCGAATACCTATTCTCGAGCGCCAATACCTCAGAAGACAGCTGATTGTGATGTTCTTTATTATTATGTAACGATGCTTTTGCATTTCGTAATTGATTACGAGAATGGATGACTGGTTCACTTACCCAGGCCTTTGCAATGTTTTTTAATGGGTACTTTTTTAACGATCACACCTAGACCAACATACTTATTCAGTCACACACACCTCAAAGTTCATTTCTGAGCTCAACTTCCTGCATTCTTCAGAGTATCTTGCTTCATCGACGGGGAGGTGATACCACTGGTTAGTACGGTGGCGTAATTAGCTTTTGGTTCGGCCGACCCTTTTTGCTGCGTAATGGCGGAGGTGTGGGTTTGAACCGTGTTAACGGTTTTTAGGTTAAGTATTTCGGATTTCAGTTCACTAATTATAACTGTTAGTACATCAATTTTGTTTTGTAGTGGAAGTATTACACTTTTAATAGCGTTAAATATCACGTCCATATTGATTTCGTCCATTTTGCCAATTTTCCGATAGATAAAAGGCGCAGGTAAATGCGTGCGCTGCCGGCCGGCCGAGCGTGCGAGCGAGACTTCAGGGGAACATTTCCCTTTGTACAAAATGTAGCAGGTTATTTTTAGATGCTTTTAGTTCTAAGTAGGTAAGTTTTGTTAAGGTTTTATTTTTTACCTTTTTACAATTGTTTATGAATCTGTAAATATAGGCTAAGATTCTGATGATTTTTGTAAATTTTGAATTATTTGTGATGAGTTTAGCAATAGAATTTGTATCATTATTTGTATGTATGTTTGTATGAAGTGAAGTTTCTGGGAGTATTTCTATGTGTGTGTTGGGAACTGTGGGGAATTCTATCTTGGTGTGATGAAGGAAATCGGGACCGGTCCACCACAATGCGGATGAGCTGATCTCATCAGCCTTCACCCCCCGCGAGACGAGATCTGCAGGGTTGAGCTTCGACGGCACGTAGCTCCACGTTTGGTCGTGAGTGCTTTCTTGTATCTCAATCACTCTGTTGCGGACAAATTGTTTAAGACGATTTGGTGAGCCTGAGACCCCACCCAGCACTATCATGGAGTCCGACCAAAAGTAACTACAATCAAACCTCACTGTCAACGATTTCGTGACCTTTGCCTAGAGTCTTGCACCTAGCAAGGCTCCGCAAAGCTCTAATCGAGGTATAGTGGTCTGCTTTATTGGAGCAACCTTGTTCTTCGACGCTATAAGACAAGTGCACACCGCACCGCTGCCGTCTACTGTTCTGACATAGATGCAACATCCAAAGGCCTTTTCCGAAGCATCCGAGAATACATGAAGTTCAGTCTGTACAGGCGACTCGCACATGACCCAACGATTGATATGAAGTTTATTAAGGTGTGAGAGTGACTTGACAAAAGTTATAAAATTGTTTTTAATGTCTTGCGGTAGTTCAACATCCCAATCACATTTTTCTTGCCAAAGTTTTTGTATTATGAATTTGGCTTCGACGATACAAGGGCCCACGAGCCCCAAAGGGTCGAATACCTGGCTAATGACAGATAAGATATTACGTTTTGTAATTTTGGTAGGAATTTTGATGTCAATTGAAAACATTAGTTGATCCAAATTTGAGTCCCAATATAAACCTAACGTTTTACAAGGCGACGTGCTGTCAAGGTTTAAAGTTTTGTGAGTGTCATCTTTGAGAGCGCAAATAGACTGCAATATTTCAGGGCTGTTGGACTGCCACTTACGCAAGTTGAACTTTGCTATGCTTAATAGCTTCCTTTACGCGAACATCGTGGCACTGATCGGCAAGAGATACAAGGCACCTCGTCGCTAGGTAAAGGGCTGAGGCAGTACCGTATGTGACGGTGTTAAGGGTGTAAGTTTTTAGGGGATCTGAAGGATCGAATCTAAATATTATTTGTTGTAGTGACCGTTGAGAAGGGTTAACTAAAATCGCTCGGTACATCTTCTCGATGTCACTCGATACGACATATCTATGCTGTCTAAAACGAAGCAAAATGGAAAGTAGGTCATCCTGTACAGTTGGACCTACCATCTGTATATCGTTAAAGGACTTACCGGAAGTCGTGGTTGCAGAACCGTCGTACACAACCCTAAGTCTGGTACTTGTACTAGACTCCCGGATGACACCGTGATGTGGTAAAAAGTAAGAGGTGTCATTATTTGAAGATGAAGTTCCTCTTTCGGTCATGTGACCTAAATCTAAATATTCCTGCATGAAATTAATATACATGTCTTTAAAATGTTGATCTCGCTCAAGCCTTCTCTCTAATGACAAAAAACGCCGCTTGGCCATGAAGGACGACTCGCCCAGGACTTCCGGTGAGTCTCTCAAAGGTAATGTAACGACGAAACGGCCATCCTGATCACGAGTTGTGTTTGCGAAGAAACTTTGTTCGCAAGCCCGCTCTTGGAGCGATAAACAGTGCGTTGAAGACACTGAGTCAAGTTCCCGAAACCGTGTCAGCTGGGTTTCCTCTTGCTGTGTAAGAAAACTACAGAATGACCTACTTTCACTTGGTTTGTTTCCTTTGGAACCGGAAATAAGCCATCCTAACCTAGATTCTTGAAGCCTAGGTTTATTGAATTGGATCCTAGGACGTTCCATAAGACCTCAGCCCCTACGAGTATATCGATGACTGAGGGCTGATTAAATGAAGGGTCTGCCAAAGTGATGCCGGCAGGTATAGTTATGTTACTTATATATATATGACATTAATGTAGTGTATTGCTGCATGTAATAAATAATCAATCACATAATAATTAAACAAACACTTAAAAACGAACAAATGTTACGAAACATTACTATTTTTTTTGGAAAGTCTATCCCTTTTGATACGTACCTAATGAAAACTTTATTTCTACCTACCTACTTTTTAACGAAATTACTGACTCTCCGCAGACGAAGTCGCGGGCGGAAAGCTAGTATTTTAATAAGTAGGTAATGTTTTAAGTACGTAGCGTCCTGAGTTTTATTATTGAAAATATTTCAAAATACCTACGTATGCGTTATTTTGCTGCATTTTATGTTAACGTAAGGAGAGTGTTTCGTTTACGAATGACAATAAACGTACTACTTACCTATGAGTGTATTTCTAAGTTTCTTAGGGTGGTTATAACATCTCTATATTATACAGTGCAATATGCTGTCATTTTTCATTTTGACATTTGACACTAAATAATAAAGTTTCATATTAATGAAAATAATGAATATAATCATGTCACTCATTACAATAATTAATTGACAGTTCGGGTCCCGTCGTCTTCCGATTGAGATCGGAGTTTTACCGATGGAAACATTATATTAGGTATTCACTATTGCCCGGTTGCTATATTCAAACCGCTTACCGGGGATAGATAAGGTTACTTCATATTCAAATTTGACACATGATGTAGGTACGTGGCAAATGTCAAATTTGAACTCGAGGTGTCCTTATCTATCCGCGGTTTGGATATAGGAACCCAGCATATATCTGTATATCAGTTGTGCTCATTCGTGTCACTGACCCCTCTCCTCTAATCACGCTATCAATATATTTGCACTACCTGTCGGGATAATAATATGTAGTATAAGTTAAACAAATAATCTCATGTGGTATATTGTTTATTTTAATATATATTCAGATTTAACAGCCAGTTATCGTTCTTTTCAATACAATGCCATTGCTCCAAAATTTATGTACATTTGAGCCGCGACTACTCGCTGTGCCCGCGCGCTGCGCCGCGTGCTCAGAAACATATTTTTGAGCGCACCAGGCCCTATATTTGACATAGACTGATGTGGTAGTTATCGTTACACCGTAATACGAGTATGGTGGGCGCCGTAAGGGTTATGTTATGACTTATGACAAAGTGAAATATAGGCCCTGAGCGCTTACGAAAAAAGGCAATTAAAACATACTCGTATGAATGAACATCGGGCCGTTTCAACAGTGTAGGTACGATATACGAGCTCGTATATTTCCGTCCTACGCCTCCACATAATCTACAACACATTTACAAAACCATTAGAACACCATTACATGGCGCCTGAAAGCACATACAACCTACATACATACCTACATTTTATTATGATGAATGTTTTATCATATAAAGATTCCACGTTTACAAGTAACATTGGCTAAAGGTACGAGAAACTCCTACTCGTCTCGTCGTCGTGCGTGCGCGCGGCGAAGCGAGAACGGCTGTTCCCTCGCGTGATCTATTCATTGTTTATATTATAAATAACACCGTTTCACCGGCTTACAATAAACCAGTATCACATAAAATACTATAAGATTAATAAATTAAATTATCTAATTAATATTATAAATAATAATATCCGTAATATTAATATGGCAACAAAATACGTTTACAGCTAAGCACCCGGACCTCGGGGTTTGTAGGCGCCTACCTATTTACATCTGTACAGGAAACCCTTATATGAATATTTCACTTTTGTCTAATCGTTATACGTATTTCTTTTATTTTTTAAATATAAAGTTATTGCCAATCAGCTAATTTATTTTAACAGTGATTAAAATTTTAAAACTTATTATTTTTTACTAAGGTTTCATGGCATGAAAATTCTATGACGCAAGTAAATAAATAAATGCAAAAGTTTTATAAAAATTTCATTTTCATACATGTTTTTTTTAAATATATAAATAAAGATAATATTTACAAAAAAATTAATTATAAACGTTGATATGCATTTCCCAATTGCAGGCCTACTTTAGAGTACTATCGCATAATGTTTAAATGCATGAGTGTCGTGTCGAGTGTGCTTCATGGCAGAGCCGCCACAAAGAGTCAATCGGCGTGCAGCCGGAGCGGAACAGCCGGCTCCTCCCAGACAGTTTTCTGTGCGAGATGCTGAGATTCACTCACGGCTCGAGTCCGCGCCAGTGCCGCTCGAGGAAGATGTTACGAACAGTTTGATTAATACAATTTCACATAAATTTACACGTAGGTACGGTAATTCCTCCACGAAGTAATGCACAATTGATATGGTAATTCCGTCGTTCGGTGACGCGATGCCTAGGCGCGCGCCGCCAGCAGCGCGGCCGCCAGCAGCGCCGCCGCCAGCAGCGCCGCCGCCGGGCGCACCGCCGCGCCGCCGCCCGTGCGCGGTGTCAATGCGTCCGCCGGGTCCCCCAGCGTGCGCGTGCGGCCTGCCGAGCGACATACATTACACGTGCTGAACAGATCCGTAACTAGACAGTAACTAGATGAAGAGAGGTCGTCGTCAAAGTTACCGATGAGGTCCGGCCGGCCCGAGCCCTCCTCGCCGGAGCCTTCGGCGTCGGCATCATCATAGGGCGGGTCGCCGCGGCCCGAGCCTGAGCCCTCGTCCGCCTCGTCGCGCTGCATAAACGCCTCGGCTGCCGGCGCCGGCGCACCGCCCCACGCGCTGCTCACCAGCAACTGCAACGGTGCGATTACTTGTTATTGCAAAACCACCCGAGATCAACACTCTACTTTTCATTTCGACTGAGAGGAAAGTAAACATAAATGTTATATATTATTGTCACAAATTTACTTTTCACTTCTCATGCTCGTAAAGTTGTTCTTTATGTCGAGAGAAGGCTGCATAAAATGGGGTTTTATTCTCTTGTGCATAAAGTCCTTTCTTCTTTTAAGACTAAGGCAATTAGGCCTTACAGCCACATACACAATACACCTTCATTTAATTGATATTTTTTATGAGATTTAGGTTATATCTTAATTTAATTACGACATATGTATTACTATCTAAAT
This sequence comes from Tortrix viridana, assembly GCA_963241965.1. NCBI lineage: Eukaryota > Metazoa > Arthropoda > Insecta > Lepidoptera > Tortricidae > Tortrix > Tortrix viridana. Next base: position 38,513,214 of record OY725171.1, on the reverse strand, counting down.
ACAAATTTACGATTAATACGGGCGTGCATTTACGTAAAAAAAATATAACGCAAATATTTATAACAAATTGGCATTACGGCTCAGACCTTAGACGAACGTCACAAAGAAAAATTGTGTGGCGGGAAGCTAAATAATTATTCGTCAAACAAAACTAGAAACTAGCTTGTATATGCTTAATCCTTGTTTTATTTCCTTGCTATCGAAGGGAAAAGCAGAGTATAAAACTAGAATATAAAACCCATTTTACCCGAGACGCGCATATAGCCACCCGAGCCGGTACGGCTCGTTATGCTCTTGTTGTACAATCTACTATTTCTCAACACTGCTCGGAAATATGAACATTTTCGGTCTGGTTTGGGGTCAGAAAACATCACTTTTAAGGACAGACATGGGGCAGACCAACAATGTTTTCATCGATGACATTTTTGTCCAACCTTAGAACCAATGAAAATCAATAAATAACTTTTAAAAGAATGAAATCGCACAATCAGGACACTGTTTTGTATCGTTAAAAATATTGGGTGTAGGTATTTTTGCTAAAACATACACAGACTAAAAATGACTATTGTTTTAAATGTCATTCGCACATGGGCCCCAGTTTCGAATCACTAGATATGTAATTACATGGGAGGCTCAACGAAACAAATAAAGTTTTATACGCAGTTTGTTCATCTCGAGTGCCACGATAATAGGGGACCAGATATTTAAGAAAAAAACAAAAGTCATCTCATCTATGGCAAACTTGGCGGGGATACCAAATTAAAATCTTATGAAATCCGGGGCACGGTAGTGCCCCCGCCATGTCGAGCAAAAAAAGGCACGGCCGTACCATCCTTTTCCCATTTTCGACCCCCCTGTAATTTCGTTGTAGAAAAAACTAGAAGTCTAAATTTTCAAGGACCAAGCGGTCAATACATATCTAGATATATATCCAAATTACAATAAATTTGAACCAGTCATTTAAGTACTATTGCAAGTCAAAGCTCCTTAATTTTGTCACTGACTGACTCACCTGACTCACCGATCATCAAAATTCTAAGGTACTTCTAGCAGACACACAGACTTAAATTTTGCATTCAGGTAGTGTTTAGCCCACATTGAAAGGAAAAACTGAAACATCCTGAAATTTCAGTCCCGTTTTCTTTGCGGTTGGTAAATTCACGTCTCCATAAAAAGTCTATCTATACATATAATAAAATCGTTAAGACCAAAAAGTCTGTACATTGAAGATTTAAAAAAAAACCGATCAGGTCGACTTATAATAAGTAACTGAACATATTAAAACCATTTTTTAAATTTTTGTTTGTTTGTTTGACTGAGCATCACGTAAAAACTACTGAACGGATAATGATGAAATTTTCATAAATCTATTTATATAAAATCAGAATAACATTTAGGCTATAGAAATTTTGGAAAATGTTAGAAGAAGGGGGTAAAAAGAGAGGGTAAAGTTTGTATGGAAAACAAATTTAGATTGTTCTAGGACCATGAAACTCAGAATCAATACTTATTAATAAAAATAAAGAAATACCTGTTACATAGTTTTTTTTTTAAATCTTATCCAAAAACGCAAAAAAGAGGGTTTTATGTTTCAAATTACTGGAATTCATACAACTATAAAATAAATCCAATGAAGTTTGACCTTTGAAACTTGCTACATATACTTAAAATAACAAATGAAAAAAACTACTTTCAGCGATTTTAAATAAACTGCCCCTAAGGGGTGGAAATGGGGGGTTAAAGTTTGTATGGGAGATTGGTCGTTTTTCAAGTTAGAAACGTGGAAATTGCTATAGGAATACTGTTATCAAATTAAAAACACTATTTTTGGTGATTTTAGCTAAACTACCCCTAAGGGGATGAAATGGGGGGTTAAAGTTTGTACGGGAGTTTGGTCATTTTCAAGTTAGAAACGTAGAAACTACTATAGGAATACTGTTATCAAATAAAAAACACTACTTACGGTGATTTTGGATAAACTACCCCTAGGGAGATGAAATGGGGGGTTAAAGTTTGTAAAGGAGTTTGGTCGTTTTTCAAGTTAGAAACGCGGAAATTGGTATACTTATAGGCTACTGTTAAGTGTTAACAAATGAAAAAAAAAACTTTCGGCGATTTTGGATAAACTACCCCTGAGGGGGTGAAATGGGGGGTGGTTATTTGTATGGGAGTGTGGTCAATTTTGAAGTTAGAAACGTGGAGATTAGTATACAGGCTACTGTTAAATAACGAAACAATACAACTTCTGGCGATTTTGGAAGAACTACCCCTAAGTGGGTGAAATGGGGGATGAAAATTTGTATGGGAGTTAAGTCAATTTTAAAGTAAGAAACGTGGAGAGTGGTTAACAAAAAAAATCTTTTGGCGATTTTGGATAAACTACCCCTAAGAGGATGAAATGGGGGGGGGCTAAAGTTTATAATGGAGTTCGGTCAATTTTGAAGTTAGAAACGTGGAAATTGGTATATTTGCTACTATTAAGAAATAATAAAAAACACTTTCAGTGATTTTGGATTAACTTCCCCTAAGGGGCTGAAATGGGGGATTAAAAATTGTATGGGGGTTTGGTCATTCTTGAAGTTAGAAACGTGGAAAATGGTATAAAAGGCACTGTTAACAAATAAAAAATAAAACTTTTGGTGATTTCCGAAAAACTATCCCTAAGTGGGTGAAATGGGAGGTGAAAGTTTTAATGGGAATGAAGACATTTTTGAAGTTAATGAAGTTAGTGTTAAAGCTACTGCTTACAAACCAAGAGTACTTTCGGTGATTTTGGAAACACTACCCCTAAGGGTGTGAAAATGGGGGTGGCAATTTGTAAGAGAGTTTTGTTATTTTTGAAGTTAGATATATGAAAATTGGTTTCTAGACTACTAAATATAAAATACGAGTTTTCTTATAATGGAACCCAGGTAAATTGACGGCACCCTTCAAACATTTAAAGGACTCATACAGCGATTTTCAAACTTCTGTAAGAACATTTACATTCCAAAAGCACCATTTGGTAAAGTGAAATTAATAACCAGACATGACCATCGGAACTTTCTTACATGGGGGTAGGATGGTATTACGTAAGATCACAAAAGCAAGCACAAATTAAAGCGTTTATATATTTTTGCTACTTTTTCTTTGCAATTTTGGTAGATACTGATCTTACGTAAGATTAAAAAGGAGGGAGAGGGTTCATCCAAGTCTTATTTTTTCTTACGTAGGGGGAGGGGAGTCAGAAATTGGTTAAAATTGTCTTACGTTATAAATGAACAGCCCCTAATGAATGAGGTGAAATGGAAGTTTCGCCGATTAATGTCCCTGCATATTATATTGGATAGCCCCATTTTGTCAAGAGTGATGAAGAATTGGCAATAAGCATTAGTGGCATGAATGTAGTGTATATGTGCTGCATGTAATACATAATCACATAATAATTAAACAAACACTAAAAAGCGAACAAATGTTAGGAAACATTACAATTTTTTTGGAAAGTCTGTCCCTTTATGATACGCACTTAATGAAAATTTGATTTGTACCTACCTACTTTTTCACGAAATTACTGACTCTCCGCAGACGAAGTCGCGGGCGGACAGCTAGTGACAAATAATTTTACGGACTGTACAAGTAAAGTGTCATCATCGTATTTGTAAGACTAGGTAGTGGATGAAGGTAGGTACAGTCAGCCACAGATAGATGTAAACAATCTGCCATAAAGGTGGACTACCTACAAAAAGAAACCTATAAAAGGAAAAAAAAGCCGGTCAAGTGTGAGTCGGACTCGCGCACCGAGTGTTCCGCACAAACTTGTAGGCATGTAAATAGTTCGTAAATCACGGGAATACCATATAAACAAAGTCCAGTATAAACTGACACGTAATCAGTATGCACTTTCGTACTTAGTGAGTGTCAGTTTATATTGGACACTTTTTTTATGTGTTGTAACTACAAATTAACGGTTTTCGGAATTATTCCTTTATTTGCGCTATAAGACGTTGCTTCTTGCCAAATTTCATGATTCTAAGTCAACGGGAAGTACCCTATAGGTTTTGATTCCCTTGAGATTCCCTTGAATATGCGGTATAAACGGCCGTATCTTTTGATTACATTGACTTAGATGTTTGATTTTTTCACTGATCCAAGGGATTGCAGACCTTAGTATTTGATATTAATTCCAACTTGATACCTCCACGCGTTGCTGAGAAAAAGGGTCTTGACAGACACACAGACAGACAGACAGACAGACAGACAGACAGACCGACATACAGGCAGACAGACAGACTGACAGACAGACAGACGGACAACAAAGTGATCCTATTCATATTCATATTCATATTAATTTATTTATTTCGGACTATACATCCATAGGGTTAGTAGTAAATACAAATGTTAATATTTAGGGTTAGTGATACAACAACACATGAACACAAGAACAAAAATATAACATTTACAACCTACGAGCTGGAGCAGCTGGTGGCGCGTGCAGGCGCGCGTGTCGCTGCAGCAGCGGCGCGTCCCAGCGCCGCGCCAGCGTGCCCAGGATGCTGTTCGTACTGTCGCAGCTGCGGCGGAGCAGCGACGCGCATCGCTTCCTCATGATTGCGTGGAAGCCGTCCGTCCGTGCCTCGGCAAACATCACTGAGGCGCTACAATATCGCGGCAGCCCGAACAGCATCCTGAACGCGTCGTTGTACTGAACGCGCAGCGCGCCATATGCCCGCTGCGTAAAGCTAGTCCATAGACCGCACGTCTAGAAAGTTTGACAGAAGGCTTTAAATAGAGTTAACTTCACTTCTTTACTACAACGTGCGAATCTACGGGCCAACATATTACAGCGAACACAGAGCGCCCGGCGCTCCCGCTCGATGTCCTCGACATCAGACAACGTTTCCGTGACCCAGTGACCCAGGTACTTAAATTTTTCTACTCTCTTTAAACGAGTCCCCCCAAGCATAACCGGTTGCATACTGTAGCTTTTGCTACCAGCCTTAAATTGTAAAAGCTCGCTTTTAGAAGCGTTGTACCTGAGCCCATGGGTCTCAGCGTATGCCTCACAAATGCCTAACATTTTTATTAAACCCCCCATCGATGGGCTCAGCAGCACCATATCATCAGCATAGCTTAAATTGTTGACGCACACGTCTTCTATGTGACATCCGACATGGCTGCTGCTGAGCTCCTCGATCAGGCCATTCATGTACAAATTAAATAATTTAGGTGAGCTCAAACCTCCCTGTCTAATCCCGCATGACATAACATAATCATTTGAGAATGCACCTGCCCATTTGACACTGTTTTTCTGACTGCCATACCAGTGCCTGAACAATGATGTGATTTCGTGCGGCACCTTTGTATCATTGTAAAGTTTCCGCCACAGCAAGTCGTACGACACCGTGTCAAAAGCCTTCGACAAATCCAAAAAACAGGCGAACACAGGCGTCTCACGTGACGTGTAGTAATGGACAGTCTGCTTGAGACAAAGGATCGCGCTTTCAGTAGATAAACCCGGCCTAAATCCGAATTGAGCGTCATGTAAATCGATCTTTTCTCCTAAAATATCATCAAGCAGACTATCCAGTACCTTCGCTACAACAGTAGCGAGCGATATTGGCCTGTAATTGGAAATGTCGGAGGCATCTCCCGTTTTATTTTTCACAATGGGAACAACCAATGTATAAATAAGCTCATTGGGTAAATAACTATGACTAATACATAAGTTGAAGAGCATTGACAGAACCCTTGGAAGGTGCACACCCGCATACTTGAGGTGCTCAATGCTGAGCCCGTCATGTCCGGGAGATTTTCCTCTCTGCATTTTACTAATTTTACTAGCAATTTGCTTTGCCGAAAACCTAACGGACGGACCTTCGCCTTCAGCCTCAGCACTGAGCATCTCAGCCGCCGGGAGCGGAGAATCTACTTTAAAGTGCCGCTGGAAAGCACTCGCGATAGCAGTCAACTCATGATTGTCGGCCACGCTCACCGGGCGACTTGTCCTAGGGTTTAACTTGCCGGTGTTCTTCCAAAATCTGCCAAAGTTCCTTACAGAGTGGTTTTTAGCAATAATGTCCATCTTTATATCTTGCTCGTGATTTTGACAGTATTTCAGCTTGGATTTAAAAATCTTTTTAGTCTCAAGCATCTTATCATAAATGTAGCCAGTAGTAGGTTTACCATATGATACTCACCACTGAAACCAAAGCCGAGCCTCCCGGTGAGCCTTCCCGACGTACAGATTCCAGCCCGTTACATGCCTATGCTTCCCACCGCCGTGCTTATGCGATTTAATAGCAGCAGACGTAAGAACCGATATTACATTACGGTACAAATCTCCTAACATCTGCTTATGATCAGTATTAGAACACATGTGGTCTGCACAATCAGAAAACTCAGTAGGAAAATGTATGTCCCTCAACTTGCACAAACAATAATTCAAATATTTATCTATTTGTTCTGAATCCCGCTCACCCCAAATTATCTTATTACAAGAATAATTAATAGGATTTTCAATTTTTGCTTTTATCAGCTTAAAGTTACATTCCAGTAACAATGGATAATGGTCAGACCAATAAACATTATATAATACTGAGGCACTAACGACCGTGGCGCGCGCAGCGCTCGTCACCACGCAGTGATCGAGCCAGCGTCTACACGCGTGAGCGTCACTAACATACGTATAAGTTTCATTTGGTAACAATTCCATATCTACGCAGAACAAGGACTGTTCAGAGCAAAAGTTTATTAATTCACTCGAGAACGACTCACCCGGGTGTGCGTTGAAGTCCCCAAGCACATAGACGGATTCCACATCATTACTTTCCACAATTGACTGAATTTCACTCAAACATTCCGTGAATTCACTAAGATTATCGACGGCGTCAGTTGGCATGTAAACCGACATCACAATCACTGACCGGTCATTAAGCACTATCTTGATAGCAACCAGACGCACGCTTTTACACTGAATGACCGAATCACACGGGAATAAGGCCTTCCTCCACAGCAGTGCCACGCCGCCGTGAGGTCTCCCTCAAAGTAACCGCGCCGACGAATCTATAGCTGATTTGCCCGTAAAAGCGAAATCATCATCTATACTGCCTAAAAAGGAGATATCATGCTCCATCAGCCATGTTTCCTGTAACGCGATGATTCCAGCTGAACGACACAAATTACGCACACATTCTACAGATCTAATCACATTCCTACAATTAAAACTTATCAACTTAGTAGTGTCCTCCATCATTACTACCTATTTAAATATTATCATCATTTTCTTTTTGCCTATTAAAATTCACAAAACGTCGAAACGCAATACCATCGGGCCAAAAATCATCTTTTAAAAATATATCCAATTTATGCTTGGGTACATAAACTTTGTATGCATCATAGTCTTTTTTATTTTTCATGGTCATTTTGTCCAATGTAACGGCCTTAAATTTATTGTCCGAAGTTAATATAGCTTTTCCCTGATGTCCAATAAATCGGTTTTTAAGCCTTCTTTTTTGAACCAGGGTCCATTTTTTATCAGGGGTCTGCGATTTAAATGCACCACCCTGTGCAATTACAGAAAATAGCACATGTTTTTGCGAGTTGCATGATTCATCCGTGTGTCTCGGCGTAGTCTCGCGCTTCGATACTCGCTCGGGCGCCGAGTGAGTCACCGCAACGGCCGGTACAGTCCCGTTATCAGGCGCGCTCGCGGCCGGTGTGGGTACGCGGGCGGCCGGCGCGGGCCGCGAGTTTGGGTTACCCTCCATTGGTACCGATTTATAAATTTGATATCTATCATCCAAATACTCACTACTCGTCGCCTTCTCCGGAGATGCCTCAGTTTCTACACCTACATGCTGGAGGCCCATTGGTCCACTGTGACACTCAAAACTGTTAGCTAAAAACGCACCTCGTTTGAAATTTATGTTTTCATTGAAGTTGTTTACTAACGACGCACTTTTAAGGTTCTCGAGCTCAGCTTTAACTAAATTTAATTCCTTCTTGGTGGCAGTTTCATTAATAATAATTTAAGTTCGACTTCGTAATTCAACAAGATCTTTCAGAATCTTCGTTGCGTCCAGATGATTAAATAGCACGGGGGGTAATTTATGTAGGTCCCTGGCCACGAAAACTGGAATTTCGTCCACATGACAGTTCTTCATTACTCCAATCATATCTTCTAGATCACGATCCAATTTCCCTTCCCTTTTGCGCTTCTTTAATTCCTTTGTCTTGGACAAGGATTCAAAAAGTAACTGTTTTGCAGTAACGATGTCATCTTCCGAAAATGAAGTAACACATATGCGTCTCAGGCTTGGCTCATCCAAGATATGCATTTTGTTGCTAACAAAAGCAAGTAACTCGTTTATCACCACATTACACGATCCACATTTCACCGTATTAGCCATTGTTAATTATAACAACCCTGTGACTCACGCGCAGTACCGTTCGCATGCGTGTGCGACGCGAGACTGATAAGGGTTCCGTTTTTTTTTTTCATTTGAGGTACGGAACCCTAAAAAGAAATATAAATAATATAATAATAATAATAATCCAGCCTATATACGTCCCACTGCTGAGCACAGGCCTCCACTCACAATGAGAGGGTTTGGGCTATAGTTCCCACGCGGGCCCAGTGCGGATTGGGAACTACGCACACACCGTCAAATTGCTTTGCAATATAAATACATTCACAAAATTAATGTAGGCTTGGCTTTACATGAGATCTCACAAATTTTTACGGTGGAAGCATTGCGAGACTTGAAATTTTTGTACATTTTATGTTTTTGATGGTATCACATTGTTCGTACGTAACATCTTCCTCGAGCAGCATTGGCGCGGACTAGAGCCGTGAGTGAATCAATAGGCTACCTAGTACTTATCCTGAAAAATTATATTTAGTCCGTCATTCACATTATCAAAAATCAAATCAAATATCAAAAACACATATTTTTTCTTATGTCAATTAAACAAAAAATGACAGAGATATAGTGCGTTGAAGTTCCACGTGACGTCACGCCGTGGCACACTTTTACCACGTTGTGACATCACGAGCCCCGAACTCCCGACCTTTGATGCGCGTTATCTTTGTCAATTTTGATTGTTTTGATAAAGCAAAAGATAATAAGCGGATAATTTCGCAATAGTAGATTGTATAAAACGCACCATTTTACGCGAGACGTTTATCCATCCAAGCGAGCTTATGAGCGTGAATGGATATAAAGTCGAGTGTTAAATGGGTTTTATGGACGAGTTGTACACTCTACTTTTCACTTCGATTGCAAGGCCGGCCGGCCGCCCGGCCGCGGCTTCGAGCGCACGCGACGACAGCCGAAAGTATCAGATCGGAGCCCTTAGCCAAGATGCCCATCGCTAACTAACGTTTCTATTAGTTTAGTTTTTAAACCAATCGCGTCATTGGTAGATCACGTCATACGGAGAGTCACGTGATCTACCAGTGACGCGATTGGTTTAAAAACGAAACGAATAGAAACGCTAGTTAGCAATGGGCATCTTGGCCAAGGGCTCGGATACGACGACAGGCGAACGGAGCCGAACGCGCGTCGCAGCATACTTTCGGCTACGATCGCGTGTCGCGGAAGACGCCCGCGGTCAAGTTGTTGTGCGCGGCTTGGTAATATAAACTTTAAACACTGTGTACATGATTTAGTATCGTTTAAAGATTGTAAAATCCGTTCCGATCCGATGCGATGCGCGCCGTTTGGTGGAAATCATCCCTTAAAGGGTTAAGAGCCAATCATTATTAAACCCTTTTCAGTAGGTAGGTTTTTGAAGACATTTTTTTTGTTAAATAACACAATACATCACATTGAGAAAGAATAGCCGTAACAATTTCTCATCATCCTTAACAAAATGTCGCTGTCCAAGATGCAGGGCCGTTTAATCTTTTTTTTTTCCTTGTTTATCTGCGATCGGTCCGGGAACTATGAGCAAATGTGTTGTTATGATATTTAGCGGGTGTAGCGAGTTCCAGGATTTTCTTCGAATGCCTCTTTAGTCTTCCCGCCTGGGAAGGTTCTGTCGTAAGCTGCAAAGCAAGTTGGTTCGGGTGTCTACAGAGTCTCGTTTTGTATCGTCTGGCATGAATTTTTATCTCTTCTGCAACAGTATTGATATATAGGTGTTTGTGCATCTCTGTATTTCTTGTAAACCATGGCGCATTGCTGATTTTTTTCAGGATAGCGTTCTGCGTTCTTTGTATTATCAGGATATTGGAAGCACTGGCGGTGCCCCAGAGTTGAATGCCATAGGTCCATATTGGTTTGAGTATTGTTGTGTATATCAACAGCTTGTTGTCTAACGACAATTTTGAGTTTTTATCTAGAAGCCAACTAAGGTTCCTATATTTTAAGTTTATTGCATCTCTTTTAGTTTCCAGATGTTTTCTCCAGTTGAGTTTACGGTCCAAATGCATCCCCAGATACTTGATAGAGTCTTGGTGAGGGAGTTCAGAGTCGCCTAGTATGAGTGGTGGGCAACTCCCCTTACGTAGTGTGAAGGTCACTTGTGCTGACTTAGAGGGGCTTACTTTGATCCTCCATTTTCTAAACCAATTGTGAATAGCTGTTAGATTGCTTTGTAGATTTGCAGAGGCCTCTTCAGGGTCAGTGCTGCTGGTCAGTAAAGCTGTGTCATCAGCGTAAGTTGCGACTGTAACCGCCTTGGATTGCGGTAGATCCGACGTGAATATGGAATACAGGATCGGGCCTAGGACCGATCCTTGCGGGACACCAGCTTGGATGTCGTATCATCATCATCAGCCGCAAGACGTCCACTGCTGGACAAAGGCCTTCCCCAAGGCTTTCCACAACGATCGGTCCTCTGCTGCTGTCATCCAGCGGTTTCCCGCGACCTTTATCAGATCGTCGGTCCACCTTGTGGAAGGCCTGACGACACTTCGTCTCCCGGTTCGCGGTCGCCACTCTAGAATCTTTCCACTCCAACGGCCATCGGTTCTACGAGCAATGTGCCCCGCCCACTGCCACTTAAGGTTTGCTATTCGGTGAGCTATATCAGTTACTTTAGTTCTGGATGTCATATAAAGTGGATGTACTTCTCTGACCTGAAAGATCCGTCCCTCTAGATAAGACTTGAGTATTACAAAGAGATTGTAAGGTAGAAGCTTCTTGATTTTGCACAACAGACCTCTGTGCCAGACCCTGTGGAAGTACTTCATCATCAGTTGCACTTCACCACATGCATTATGATGAGTCAAAGTAGCTTCATATTCTTAATAAAGAAATCTCATTGCTGCCCGTGAATCACTTACGATTTAAGGAGTTCCAGTGGTCATCTATGGTCTTCATCATCAGTTCCTCTTCATCAAAAGGTGATTTTAGAATGAAAATTCTTAAGGTATTACAGGTAATATTAAAATTACTGTATGTGTGCCAATAACTTTAAAGGAGCACCCTCGATTTCTCCAGGATCCCAACATCAGATCCCTGTCCCCTGTTATAAATAAGTTGGTATCTATTGAATTGAATAGGAGAACTATATATGCGCGCGTGCGCTAGAAATACAAGTCTTGTGCATGCGAGGACGAAGCTATGCAGTCTCGGTGCAGATTTAGACAACAAAAAGGACGATTGAATACCACGAGTACTTACGAGTAGGTAGCCGTGTTAAGCCGTGTTTGATGTGTTATGTAACTTGTATCTTAGTGATCTCCATGAACACGACACTTATATTAGTCTAACAGCGTCCCAATAACGGTAGATGAACAAATACGTAGGTATACGTACAAACAAATCGAAAACCGAGAAGGACCGACTCTGCAACCATCTTGTTCTTGTGAGAGTGTTAGTAAAGTCACAGAATATTTAGGTAATAGTACAAGGTAAAGTAGAAAGATTAGAATGTGTTTACCTGTGTAGCCTGCCGCAGCTGATCGCCCAGCGCCGCAAGCTGCGCGTTCTGCGCGCGCGGCACCGCGCCCTCCGCCTCGGGGTTGTATTTCTGATCGCTCACCGACGAAGACGCCACAAGCGGTTTCGTATAACTGTAGAACAACACTACTTTACTACGTATCTACGTTTTTACTATGTATCTATGATTATTCTGTGCTGTGATGGCGATGATGATGATCCTACATACGACTTTATATAATGGCGTGTATCTATCAATCCATCCAATTAGCCCACATTAACATACCTACACTCTACTGTTTGTTTTAGGGTAAATTCTGACTTGACATCTCTTGAGGTGTTAGATTTGGCAAGGATGCGTAGCGTTACGATGACTTTTCAATCTCTACATATGTACTCGTATATATGGAGAGTATGAAACATTCAAAAAGAAAGGAATGAAAGAAAGCGAAAGCAATCAATCAATCCTTTAATTCTGAATTGGGTGAGTAACATAACGATTGTTAGAATTAAGATTAAAGTATGTCCCTTAATTCAGCGTGCCTCATGGGCAAAGGCCCTCTCTAACAGTTTCCATTGCTGTCTACCCTTAGCGACGCGCCTCCAGTCGGGGCCAGCCGTATATTTTATCTCGTCCTGCCATCTTTTATTTTGCCTTCCCCTGCTCCTTTTGCCATCTCTCGGGTACCATTCGATGACAGATTTGCTCCACTTGTCTTGTTTACTTCGCATCCTGTCCATCTCCACTTTTGTTGGTCGATTTTGGTGAGGACATCAGTCACTCTTGTTTTTCCCTCATCTTTGAGCTTTGTATTCCTGCGGAGTGATTCTGTTAAACACAGCTCGTCCATGAGATGTCAAATGGGATCGTGGAACGTAGAACGTAGTGATTATTTACTCAGTGATCGTCGCAGCGATCGCCCTCGATGTGTCATTTTAGTCTATTTGATATTTCACGGTCGATCATTTGACATTTCACGGGCGATCCCAAGGACGGGCTAAAGCTTATCGCACATTGCTCTAATTCTGGCTTTATTTTTATATCTTTCAGGGCTTTATAAAATTCCTTATGCAGCTTTAGACGGCAGTGTATAAATAAATTGACTGAAACACGTCGATTTTACCTTTTACAGTTTTTAATCTCTTCATAACATCCAACTAAATATTGAGAATTTGACAGTAAAATCGACACCAGCGCTCACAGACGATGACGGATTTAGTTGTAACTTCTGTTCGTCTCACCTTTGTATCACGGTATTCTGTTACAATAATAAGGTCAGACTATCGTCTCACACCTGTCATTATATCACATTTCCAACTGTCACTTGAAAAGCTGGCCCATGACTCGGTGAAGAGCCTTTGGCTGCGTTTTCACTCAAAAGCAGCTCAGATGAACGGCGAAAATAACCTATTAGGTTGTTGCGTGTGTATGTGCGTCACAATCTGATTGGTTGTTTTCGCTCCAATAAAGTTTATTCGTTAAATCAGTGTATCGGACATGGCGGTATTATCGTCGTCTCATGGTACGAGGGCAACATTTCCTTGGTACGGGGGGTCTTTTAAATGATAATTTTCTATTCCGCTTACAATCTCTTTTTAAGATGTACCATAAAGAGGTTTGTCTTCGTTTTTCACCTTTTTTGCTATGAAATTAATTTACAACCTCTTAATTTGACAACCTCTTACAATTTGGTCAAGAAATAAAAATTTGTCAATCAAAAATGTTGCTGTCAAAGGAAATTTATCCAGTTTAACGATTTTAATACAAATTTAAAAATGCCAAATCAAGTGTTCACTCCAGCAGAATTGACTAATATGGTGTTGTTGTACGGAGAAACACAAGGCAACGGAGCCCAAGCACTCAGACTTTACCGAGAAAGGTTTGCCAATCGTAGGCATCCACATAACTGTCGTGTGGTAAATGCAGTTCAACGAATAAGAGAGGATCGACCGATTACCGGCAATACGCGGGTGGGAGCCGTGGACAATAACCCATTGCCGATACAAGTCCAAAACAGAGTTTTGGATTATTTTGCTGAGTATCCTTGCTCGAGTACACGGGTCGCAGCTAGAATTTTTGGAATCCATCATTCGGCAGTTAATAAACTTTAAAAAAAAAACAAACGGCACCCATTCAAACCGGAAAAGGTACACGGGTTATTATCGGGTAGTATTTACGGGTTAGTACAATACGTAAAGCTTATTGTGAATGATTTTTAGAACAACAGCTATGAGAGAAATGATCATCAACAGTTTTCGTAAGATTCGTTTGTCTAGTTTACACTCTGTTCAAAGATCAATTTTAAGGAGATACGAAACTTGCATACGACGGGAGGGAAGGCATGTTGAAAATTCAATACGACATCGACAGTGAGTGTAAATAAATTGTTAATTAAGAAGATGTTTGATTTGCATGATAAAGGATAAATTAAATATTTTACTAAAGAAACTTGTTTTTACTGTTATCATAATAATTGCCGCCTTAATTGTACTTATTTGTGATGTAAGTAGTTCCTGATTTAATTATTTAAAGGTCAATTAATTAAATTTTTTGTTAAAATGGCGTCTGTCCATGAGGACAATTCTGCCAATGTCAAAGTTTGAGGTTACATATGATCGGTTCTTGAAAATGTCATTAAAACATTTAGAGTGTTATATTTTCCGAGATCAGAGGCAAGAGTGTCGGCCGCCGCTCGCGCTGACCACTCCACCGAGCTCTTCAACACCACTGAGGCACTAAAAAACGCGACAAAATAATCGACACGTGCAGCAACCAACACTCTTGTCACAGAACTCCTATTTAAAGGTCGAATGACGTGATTTTATTTATTAGACATTTGACATCTCTAAGATATACATTTGTCAATGTGATGTCAATTTAGTATTGTATCGCATACATTGAAAATTACATTCAGTTTGTATGAAAAACGAAAAAAATTAAAACGACATGGTTTTAAAAACTTGCAGAACAAAAAAAGCTCAGTTTTGCGAGTAGAATCGACCCTTGCATTTAAAGCCCCCATGGTCAGAGGCACCCTGTATTCAACTTATCAGGGTAAAAGTATTTTATTTTTCTTTCAGTAAATCGTATTTCATTTTTCTATTGGGCTATTTAGCAAATATGTAAGTATGTATTTATTTTTGTAAACCAAACCATCATATAAAAATGGTTTTTAAAATTGATTTACTCACGACCATTGATTTAGTATATACTAGATACACAATCCCGCACAAAAATGTAGTTATAAACTTTCACAAATGACATTGTCAACTGTATTCAGATACATGCTAACATCGCTATTTTTACCTTAAACATTCATGCAAAAAAAAACTCAATAAGCTGTCAAGCTGTCAAGCTGTAATAAGCTGTCAAGTGTCAAATTTGCAAACAGACGTTTCAAAATATTTAAAACTTTTTAGTGAAATCGCCATTGTCATTGTCATTGACGCGATTTACGACAAAAGTGAACATCGTACGAATGGAGTCGCATTTCTCATTTTTATATTGTATTAATTTTAACGAAATTATAAATTATAAAAAAAAACTACACACATGAACCCTGAAAACAATTACATTACACTCCTTTACTCCAAACAACACAAGATCTTATCCTAACTAGCTAAACGTAAAGTAAAACCTAATTTCCTTGAAATAAGTTTAATTTATTATATAATTGTCTTTTAGACCTACATTTACTTAATATACTTTCTTTTTTTGTAATGTAATGTAATCGGACGGTTAAATATCGATCGGTAATAGATTTAATTAACATAATTCTATGACTATTATTGTGGTCTTCTTCCGTAGTCGCATTAAAAATATCTACTTGCATAAAAGTTTTTAGAACATTTGATATCGTCGAAACGACATGGCGATAAAAAAGTTTTTGTTTTTAAAGAATTGTCAACTGTTTCACACGTTTTCATTCTATAGGTACAGGACTTAGTAAAAAGATCATTACAACCGCCATATGCCGGTCCGTTTAAGGTAGTCAGTAGGGCGGGACTCGAAATGTTTTACTGTAGACTTAGGTGGTCGAGTAACACACGCTTCGATTGATAGGCTTAAACCTGCTTATATCTTGTCGGATGAACCAAGTAATGCCACCTCGTCGCCTGTTCGTCCTTCCATTCAGAGGACGCCTTCTGCTATCCCAACTCCTCCGCAAGTAACGCAACCTAAAACTACACGTGCTGGTCGTCGGGTTATTTTTCCCAAACGTTCGGCTAAAGGTGGACATTCACGGTCAGTTAAACTGATCAGTTGAACTGACGTACATCCAAAAACTGACCGTGAATGTGAAATCTTAAGTTGAAATTATACGAACTCAAGGTCAGCTTCTGGATGTACGTCAGTTAACTGATCTGAACCCTTAGCCAAGATGCCCATCGATAACTAGCGTTTCTATTCGTTTCGTTTTTAAACCAATCGCGTCACTGGTAGATCACGTGACTCTCCGTATGACGTGATCTACCAATGACGCGATTGGTTTAAAAACTAAACGAATAGAAACGCTAGTTAGCGATGGGCATCTCGGCTAAGGGCTCAGTTTAACTGACCGTGAATGTCCATCTTAAGATCGCAGAGCGGCAGTCTTTGTATGCTCATTTCCGTAATACACGCGTTTCTTATTGTTTTCGGATATTAAGTAGCTCTGCTGGTACCAATTAAGTTTGATGTGTTTTTGATATATCTTACTATGTCTGCTGTTATTTATTTGTGATCGTGTTCATAATACAATAACTTTATGTGGACTGTGCTGTTTTATTCATAAGTTGATACCTATGTACACCTAGCAGCACAAATTAATTTTAAAAACGAAAAAAAAGAAAGTTTTCAAAGTAAGTATATCGTGTGACATATCAAATGAAAGGACTCGTTGTGAGAATCTCAAATATATATTTTATACAAGCTGTCCGCCCGCGACTTCGTCTGCGGAGAGTCAGTAATTTCGTTAAAAACTAGGTTTATCTAAAATCACCAAAAAGAGTGTTTTTTATTTGATAACAGTATTCCTATAGCAATTTCCACGTTTCTAACTTGAAAAACGATCAAACTCCCATACAAACTTTAACCCCCCATTTCCACCCCTTAGTGGTAGTTTATCCAAAATCGCCGAAAGTAGTTTTTTTTATTTGTTATTTTAAGTATATGTAGCAAGTTTCAAAGGTCAAACTTCATTGGTTTTTATTTTATAGTTGTATGAATTCCAGTAATTTGAAACATAAAACCCTCTTTTTTGCGTTTTTGGATGAGATTTAAAATAAATAAAAATAAAAAATAAAATCAGTTTATTGCAGACAGAGTCCATATTTGTGTAAGTTAAGTTATTTACTTAGAAGGTAGTATAAGCTATGTTAGTATGTATGAACAATAATAATTTAATTTAATTTAATTTAATTTAATCTATAATTTAAAATTATTTATATTTATATGATTAAAAAAAACTATAAAACAGGTATTTCTTTATTTTTATAAATATGGATTCATTCCGAGTTTCATGATCCTAGAACAATCTAAATTTGTTTTTCCATACAAACTTTACCTCCTCTTTTTACCCCCTTTTTCTAACATTTTCCAACATTTCTGTAGCCTAAATGTTATTCTGGTTTTATATTAATAGATTTATGAAAATTTAATCATTATCCGTTCAGTAGTTTTTACGTGATACTCAGTCAAACAAACAAACAAACAAAAATTTTAAAAATGGTTTTAATATGTTCAGTTACTTATTATAAGTCGCCCTGATCGGTTTTTTTTTAATTCTTCAATGTACAGACTTTTTGGTCTTAACGATTTTATTATATTTATAGATAATGTCTAAGATAAATAGTTTTGAATTGATTTAAGAAAATTGGCGAAAATTGCCCAGTCCCTCTTTATCTCCGCCACCACTAGGCCTAAAATTTTGAAAAAAAAAACACAGAAAATAGTTATTTACCTATAGATTACAGGAAAACCTATAAGAAATCTATGGTATTTAGTTACCCCAATCAAATATGGGTCAGATTAAAAAAAAACTTATACCTAACTTAGGTTCTGTCCCGAAGTCAAGACTAGTGAAGAGAGTACTGGGACAAGCTCTTCGGCGGTACCCTTCAGTAGGTACTTCGTTTGAAATTTTTTCAGGACCTTGGTGCCTTTTCCATTTTCTGACTCCTGATCGCTTTCTCAACTTCGCAGCAGAATTCCGGGTACTGGATCCGTTGAGAGTAAGCTGCCTTTTCTGCTTTCCTCCATATCTGAGTGTTGTTGAGAGTGGTTGTTGTCTTGGTTTGAGCAGAGGTTACGGTAAAAGTTTGTAGCTAGAGTATTTATATACCCTTTATATTAGTGATGTTTTTCTGCTTATGCTTCCAGCTAGGTATAGGTATCGGCACGAGAGTTGAGGTGAATGATTAGATTACGCACATAGCTACATGAAACAAAGGTAGTAAATGAACGAAGGAGCGAATGTGAAAAAAATTCACTGTCAATACATGACATGATATTGTGTGCGTGACCTCAACTTTGGTGCCGATACCTATTTATATCCAATCTTTGTTTGACTCGCGTTGTTGTTTAAGCGCCTTTCTAGTTCCCCGTTGTTTGTAGGTATATGTAATCAATTATTAAAAGAAAATAATAATTTAAACATACAGAAAATTGTTCCTTTTTTGTCAATGGTAAAAATAATTATATTTAAGGGGTAATACACCACCTAATATACAGGGTGGTCCAAATAGTGACGTCCAAAAAAATTATTAGGCCCCTCGTGTCGTGGGGTATTCGAATCCCCCCATACGTATGTTTCGCGAATTTTGATAGTTTTCGAGTTATTAATCTTTTCTTTAGTTTTGAAAATTTTCAAACAGACCAACTTGAAAAAATTGTAAGAAAAATATTAGAATTTTTTTTCGATTTTATTTGCCATTGAATCTTCAAAGACAGCGAGGTAGATTTAACTTGCAGTTAATTTTGGTTAATTAACAAACTAAGTAACCTTAATAATTATTTGAAAAATGATTTTTTTATCAGTCGACAAATTTTAAGAATTTGTCGTCTTTGAAGCTCGCTGTCTTTGAAGGCCGATTTTGGCTAAAGTACTCGTAGCCCTATTAAGCAAAACTTTTTTTATGATGATGAAAGCGGAAAGTCTGGCGCATTTTTTAAGCTTACTTAGGAACCATGAAACCATGAATGTTTAGATTTTTAATTTAAAGTTGAAAATTTAAGTCTAATTCACCGATCATACATTTTTCACTTTAGACCAAAATTTTCATAATTTTCATTAAAGTTACGAAATTGATTATTTTATGCATAAAAGTACAACTTATGAAGATTCAACTGCAAAAAAAAATTCAAACTGATAATCATCAAACTAACACCAATTGAATAATCGAGATTTTAAGCTACGTGATGTTTTTTTCTCTCCTGAGCCATCTATCGTAGTTCCCCTTATTGCTTTAAATTACAAGTTAGTAGGCGCCAAAACAATATTTTTTAACACAGTTGCTCAAAAAGTGGTACTTTTCGTAGCTGTATATCGTGCGGAAAGTTGGTTTTCGCGAACTAGTGCTTTTTACTTTTCCAATTTTTTTAAATTTAAACTTGTTCCAATTCATGCTACTTATTGATGAGTGTTAATATTAATTTCCTTTAAATATCGTAATCAACATAAAAACCTACTGTTAATGTAAGAAAACGAAAAATATACATATTTCATATTTTATTACTTACCTCTTCATCATTATAACGCGTTTATTTTTTAATATTGAATATTGAAAAACCGTTCTTAATAAGTTGTCTCAATGGAATGGAATAGCTGCCAAACGCCTCTCGAAATTTTTGACATTATGAAGAGGCGTTTTTTCGTTTTTTTAATGATTATGGCCTGGATGCTAAGTCCTTTAAGCCATGCGTTTTTTCTTACTGCAAGCATTTTTTAAGTTTCCAAGGCAACATTCGATATTGTTTTTATAAATATACGATACACAAATAATCGTAAATAACAATACTTAGGTAATAATAGTACAATATTTTATATTTACAATTGTTTATGTCTTATAGAACATGCATTTGAAAAAAATACTTTCATTGAAGTGGGTTCAATAATAATAACAAAATCTATTCTAGTCGAATAAAAGCTAAAAAAAACACCTCTTCATAATGTCAAAAATGTTCACTGCGAAAGATCGAACTTACAACGAATTTGTTTACCAATCTTAAGTTTTCAAAAAGTTGCTTATAAAACGAGTGACTCAGAGTTTGAAATTGATTTATTTTTTCGCAACTGTGTTAAAAAAACGTCGTTCGATACACGTGCGGAAATGTCATTCTTCACTCGTCCCGAGTCTTGCCACTTGCCTGCGGCTCGTGGCAAGATATCTCGGCACTCGTGAAGTAATGACATACTTTCCGCTCTAGCATCGAATTGTACTATTATATATTTTATTATTGCGAATAAATATAGGAGATACAGGGAGATTCATTTCTGAAACTGATCAAAGTAATTTGTTTGAGTGGGTCCCTGGATGGTTTAGATTCACTACTGGACCCGGCAAGAGGCGCGGCGAAGCCAACGTTCGGGCATATCGGGTAGGACAACTTCTGTTTGGTCAACTAACTAGTAAGTAACTATAGAATACAATTTGTAAGGGTGAGTCACGTAGATGGCAGTCTGGTTTTAGTTTGGAACTTTTTTACTTTATAATACTAACTCTCCAATAGCATTTCCATTCCAACATTGTTCGTTGTCATCGTGAGCGAAGTCGGGTTCATCGCAGAGCTGGTCGAGCAGCGAGGCAAACAGGCGTTTGGTGGCGGAGAGCGAGGCGGCGAACTGCAGCAGCTCCGCGTCGGGTGGCGGTGCGCGGAGCGCCTCGCGCCGCCCCGCGCCCGCGCCCGCGCCGCGCCCGCCGTCGCCCGCCGTCGTCGCGGGCACGCCGCACTCCTGCCGCACCTGCACACCACCGATATCCATACCTTACACCACCATCATATTACCACATTCCAAATTACAATGCCAACGATTCTTACAAAGATTCCAAAGATCCTTACGGTGGTTTACTATTATAGCGATAAGTACTCATAACGGTTTATTTAAATTAAACCTTTTTATTTGAGACATGTTCGGTTTTCCATTTGCGTAACACTAAACTTACACGAGCGCATATACTTAGTTTTTTCACAGTAGCCCGATAGACACGACACGAGGGCGCGCGGCCCGGAAGTTGCCGCAGGCAAGGCGCCGCCGTCCGGCGCGCGCGCCGCCGGCCCCGCGCACACGACACGCACGTATAGCCAGTGTTTCGGTTAGCGTCTGTATTGGAAAGGGGGCCCGAGACTTTTTCACCATGATGATGTTAAAATAATATGTTTTTCTGTAATTGTATCATATGGAATTTGCCAAAAGTATCTTTTGTCATATGAACTTTTCTCTACACTCGAAAATTACCGAGAGGTGTAGGTATGGGGGTTCAGATCTGGGTCAGTTAAGGGAGCGGGGACATTTAAAATACAATTATAAGAAATTGCTAATGTCTGCCGGTTCTGACGGCAAAGGCCCTAATTGGGGCGGGTCGGCAGTTGGTTGGCAGCACGGGTAACATTGGTTGAGCCACGTCCTCTTCGCTGTTTTAAGTGTATGAGGACAGGACACACAAGGATGACGTGCCCATCGAAAGTAGACCGAGGCGCCGAGGCGAGGTTTCAGATGCGGAAGTGAGGGTCACAAATCCATGACTTGCACGGCAGACCCGCGCTGTGCAGTTTGCGCGGCAGCGAAGTTGTCAGCGAGCCATGTGATGGGGAGCACGAAATGTCGCCAACCCCACGTGAAAGGCAGAGCAGTAGTGACAGAATTGACCCAGATCGCTACACTAAAAGAGGTACGAGTAGCACAAAATAACGTGATGGAGGAATCTGAAATGCCTGAGCACGATGCCAGTACACCGACAACTAGAACTCCTCCAGACTAACGCTAACCACTGCGCTCGCGCGCACGATCTGCTCATGCTGATTGTAGCGGAGTGGGGCATAGACGCTACCAAGCCGAGCCTTACTACGTCCCGTCCCAACCCAACTGGGCTGGAGACACTGAAGGCTCGGTTGCTGTTGTTGTGCCGGCTGCCTCTCAATCCCCCTCCTCTTTAAATGAGAGGGGTCCGAGCTACGTCTCAGTCTCGTCGAGCTACATCGGAGTCTACTTCTCCCCCAATCGATCGCTGGCTGCCTTTGAGCAGTATCTCCAAAGGGAACACCCAAAAATCTCGAATTATTTTATTCCGAATTTGATAATACCGAATTTTATAGTCATGAATTTTTACATTGCCGAAATAACATTAAGGTCGAATTATCAAAATCTCTAATTTTATAATACCGAGTAAGTATTAAAATCACGAAAACGTTTTTCCGAATATTATATTTACGAATGTTGACATTCCCGAATATTTTTTTTTACGAAAGTCATATTTCCGAGTATTTTAATTCCGAAAATTCATTATCTATTTAGATCGGAAATGTAAAATTCGGAATTATGAAATTAACTTTCATTAGCACTAGTTGGTAGTTTAATAGTCTAGTAGTCTATTCATCAATTCTTTTAATATTATTATCATATTGTCAATTCAATTATTATTAATTATTACACAATGCGATTGCGGAGCACCTGATCAGACCCTCTCCCACGTGGTAAATTGCCCACTTCGTTGTTTTCCTGGAGGCATGGAGGAGCTGCATAAATTTACGCCCGCCACAGTAAACTGGCTGAAACACCTGGACTTTGACGTTTGATCCATGCAGGATGATTGCCATATGCAATGATGATGATGATTTATTAAAAACCATTTTTCATTATTTCTAACGAAATGTATAAGTAAAAAACGTTTGGAATAAAAACAAAATGTATATTTTGTCTTTGAATAACGGTCAAATAATATAAGCCCTCATTTATCATAACAACATTTAGTATAACATTTATATGGAATAATGCCATTTGATATTAAAATTGAGTTTAACAATTAAAATCAATAAACACGTTTGCAATAGTGATCAGGTGATAATACGAGTAATATCAGATTACTTAATTTGTATCAAACTCAATGACTACTAATTTGGTAAATTAGGTCAATCTCAATTTGATAGGTTAGGTTACGTTAGAGTTGCGTCAAGGCGCGAAGCGCCTTAGCTACGCGGAATAGGAGCTCCGCGTAGCGCAGCTCCGTCGACTTTGTCGCTCAATTCTTATATTTATTAAGCTAATGCTCTCCGTGCTTATACCAATTGTATGTTATGCGTGTAAAACTTTATACGAGGTGACTATTATACTATTTGTTTATTATGCCACTACAGATACAGATTATGACTCGACCGATTTGAATATATGGTTTTTTGTTTTGCTCGCCTCAAGACTGGGGTGGTGTAGACTCACTACTGGACCCGGTAGGTGGCGCTGCGACCGGGCAGGATAACGTCTGCCGGGTCCACTAGTTCGGAAAAAAAATTCTTAAATAATTCGGTTATTGTGTGGAAATTCAACAATCGGAATTGTGATGCTTCGTGAAACTGAAATTCTGAATGGCGATGATTCGGAATTTTCAGAATCGGAATTTTGAAATTCGTGATTAATTATTTATTAATTAATTATTTATGTATTACTAAAAACAAGGATATCGTTAACTCTCGTACATTAAATATACATACGCCCACTCAAACGCACATACACACACATACATACACTCATATATACACTACACACAAGTCTGAAATAAACATTTTGTTAATATGGTAGCTTCAAGGCTTCGTCAAACAGCCGGCGTGGCGCGGCGCGGCAGTAGCCTGGCGCGTTCTTAGCGCGGAAATTAACAAGGAGTTGTAGGGTAAAGTCACCAGTGGTCAGCCAAGATCCTGTAGTCAGCCTTTTGCGTCTTTTTTGCTTATTAATAGCGGTCTATTTCAAATTAGCGAATCTTGTAAATTAAATAAAACTTGTAAATTAATGGACACCTTGATTCTTCATAGTCAAATTATCACGCGATCGGTGTGGTGAGAGGTCAGTGGACCATTGAATTTGTGCCACGTCCGCCATTTTTTTGTTAACTCAAGGTGTTTTCTTCTCAGGTTAGAAAGGCTTGGTTTTATTATTAGAAGTTACATTGTTGTATCACATTTGTGTTATTTATACATTAATCTGATATTATCCACTAAGATTTAACAATTGTTTTCTTTATAAATTGGGGGGCTGCGTACTGGGTACAATATTTTGATTTAAAATCCAATGCTTAACCTCCCGCGGCTGACTTCTGGGTTTTGCGAGTTTGAGCAATTTAAAACGGAAATTAGACCGTTAATAGGTATCGTTACAATTCAATTTTCAAATTTAGTAAAACACTGTGTTAAATTATTGATATTACCCCGTAATCGTAAAAAAATATTTCTTTATTACGGCTGACTACTGGGTTTAGTAACTCCAGTATTCAGCCGTATATAAGTTAGTAACTATGAAGGCTGAGTACTGGGTACACTGAGGCTGACAACTGGATTTTAGAGGCTGAGCACTGGAAAAAGGTAGGTACCATTTCTTGTTTAAAATAAAATTAAATATTTATAAAGAGATTTAATATTTTGTACGTAGTTTGTTTAGAAACTTGAATAAATAACGAGTAAAATCGTGTATTATATGTCTATTTATGCAACCTGCCCTGCTTAAGAGACAAGATATCAAACTTCGAAAACTCGTTAAAAGGCTGACTACTGGTGCCTTTACCCTATGCAGGCCGTCACACATAGTCGCGCCGCGCTTGGCGCTACCGCTAAGAGCCCCTTCCCACTTACCGTGGCGCCCCGCTACCCGCCACCGCAGGCGTCGCGCCGACGCTCGAAAGACGCTTAGTGGGATGGGGCCCTAACCGCACCAAGACGAGCGCGGCGCGGCGTGATTTTCACGTTACATTACCTATACTTATTAGGTCCTTACATATGAAATTAGCGTTTTATTAAAAAAAAAAAGAAAAATTTATTTAATCAAAGTACTTATTGCTTTCTATGCACTTTTGCCATCTTATAGGTACCGTAAAACGGGGTAAATAGGAACGGCGGGGTAAATAGGAATAAATATCTGCTTTTCCAAACCGGTCTACTACTAACAGACCGGAGATCAAACTGTTGTTGATTTCTGAATGAGCGAGGTATGTTTTGCTACTGGCTACACAGCATTTAAATCAGTCAATGACGTTTCAGTAAAAAAAACACGTTGAAAGTGAGGTCGTCGTGAACACGCGTTTTATGTACCATTAAATTTCAAGTTTTAGATGAGTCATGTTGTGAAAAACTGTTAAAATTGGTGTAATATCGATCATAATAGTGGATTATGATTTAAAGAAATAAAAAAGTAAGTAAATAATTGCAATATTTCATTGGAAATCTTAGTTTTAGATAACCACTTGTTTTTAGGTTATTTTGGGGATAATAGGAACGGCGAAGGGGGAAATTGGCACGCCAACAAGTATAATTGGAATGACGCGGGGGTTAATCGGTTTGACTATGGGGTAAATTGGCATTGCCAAATAGGGTTGTCAAAAATTAAAATCGGCCCTTACATCAAAATATGGGCTCGGGGATTTTTTTGTGAGTACCTCTTGTAATGAAGAATATTTTAGCCGAGTATGAACATCCTACTTGTAACAGTTTTTGACAATACCAATTTAAAAATAAACATTTTTTTTATGTGGTTGTGAAGTAGTGATACCCAGGGGTCGGAAATCGGTTTGAAATTGTAACTGGTTTCGGCCATTGACCCCAAACCTGAATGGATAGCAGTTTGGGTTAAGGTTACCGGTATATAAACCGGTTAATTGAAAAACCGGATTTTCACAAATTTCGTTCTGAAGAACGAAATTAACCGGTTAATTTGGACTTGACACTGCAATATATACAGATATAGCACCGAATGCTATTTCTTTTACAAGTTTTACTCGTCTACATAATTATATCTATCTATCTATATTCTATACATATGATAAAGCTGTAAATATATTTATTTGAACGCGCATCACGTGAAAACTGCTCAACAGATTTAGATGAAATTTGGTATGGAGATAGCTTAAGTCCCGGGAAAAGATATAGGCTGAATATAATAGTCCCCAGAGCGAAGCGAGGGCGGGTCGCTAGAATACAATATAAACTCCTCCTAACCAATGTTGTTGAGCGTTAGGTTCTCCTCGTAATTTTAGTAAAATTGATAAAAAAATGTTTTTTAGTTAGCTATCTAGTTCAAAATCAATATCCTGGGGATCTGTGTGGACTCCGACAATGAATCCGGTTACACACACTACAAAATCGATATCTGGGGATTTGTGTGGTCTCCTACAACGAATCCTTTGACGGAATGAGAAAAAGTATCCGCCATCTTGAACTTTTTAGTTATTCGTTCGATTGCTTTCAAAATCGATATTTGGGGATTTGTGTGGACTCCGACAATGAATCCGTTGACAGAATGAGAAAAAGTATCCGCCATCTTAAACTTTTTAGTTATTCGACCGATTGCTTCCAAAATCGATATCTGGGGATTTGTGTGGTCTCCGACAACAAATTCATTGACAGAGAGAGAAAAAGTAGCCACCATCTTGAACTTTTTAGTTATTCAACCGATTGCTTCCAAATTCGATACCTGGGGATCTGTGTGGTCTCCAACAACGAATCCGGTAACAGATTAAGAAAAAGTAGCTGCCATCTTGAACTTTTTAGTTATTTGACAGATTTCTTCCAAAATCGATATCTGGGGATTTGTGTGGTCTCCGACAACGAACCCGTTGACAGAATGAGAAAAAGTAGCCGCCATCTTGAACTTTTTAGTTATTCATTGAAGAAACAAGTTTGTAAATCACAGAAATACCATAAAAACAAAGTCCAGTATAAACTGACATGCTATCAGTATGCACTTTCCTACTTAGTGAGTTTCAGTTTATACTGGATCTATTTTTTATGTGATCTAACTACAAATTAACAGTTTTCGGACTTTTTCCTTTATTTGTGCTATAAGACATTGCTTCTTGCCAAATTTCATGACCCTAAGTCAACGGGAAGTACCCTATAGGTTTTGATTCCCTTGAGATTCCCTTCAATATGCGGCATAAACGGCCGTATCTTTTGATTGCGTTGACATAGATGTTTGATTTTTTCACTGATCAAAGGGATTGCAGACTTAAATATTTGATATGAATTTCAACTTGATACCTTCACGCGTTCCTGAGAAAAAGGGTCTTGACAGACACACAGACAGACAGACGGACAACAAAGTGATCCTATAAGGGTTCCGTTTTTTTTCATTTGAGACCCAGCGGCTGTGCGTTGATATGTCTAGTTGAGACAGGGTGCGACGCTACGTATCGACACCCCTACCGATTAAAGACGTATTTGCAAAACTTCTTTATTCGGTCGGGGACTTGGCAAATACGTCTTTATTCGGCTGGGGTGTCGATTTTACGTGAGAATAGTTTTCTTTTAGGTATTGTAATGTTACATAGGTGGATAATGATTAATGCAGTGTCCCCTTGCTTTGGCGAAGCTCAGAATGTGTTGTTTCACCGAATTTCGAAAGCTAATTTCTGCTGAAACCTTATTGTTTTTCAGGTTATATTAAGCATAGGTTACGTTAGGTGGCTAGACCTGTGACCACCAAAAAATTATAACTCCTGCACGTGAAAATTTATGAAATGGCGAAGTAAAACATTCTATGAAATGAGTGTCGGTGATTCAAACGAAAACCGATTAATGGGTATTATTTGGACTAAAAATATGATTACTAAAATGTCAGTACCAAAGTGATCGGTAATGGTAGTATAGCTTTAACAGATTTGTAAACAAGAAGTATGATGCGGCTGTGTGTCAATAGCGGTTGCGTCTGCGCACGGCACGTGGCCGCCGGCCGCGCCCACGCGCGACCCGGCGACGCGGCGCAGGTCATTATTGAATTTAAATATCCATATAAGTCGATACGACTACAAATATAAATATATCTACAAACTTAAGCTATAATAATTAGGTATGTACATTTTAACGGCATCTCGGCCCGGTGTTATGTCCTCAAGAGCATATCAGTGAGATACAAGTTTCCTTTGAATTATGTCACTCTTGGTTCAAAAAAAGACAAATGTGCAAACGTATTGGTATTGCACGTGCGACCTCTTTATAAAACTACAGGAATTGATGCACTTCTGTGAATAATTCGCAGATGCGTCTTTTTTCGTAGGAGGGCAGGATGGCCTTCGGCGAAATAATGGCGACGCCTTTTGATGACTTTTAGACTCACGATAGAGTAGGCCTTTCCAGGCAAATTGAATTGTCAATGTTATAGTAGCTCTTTCGCGTATCGCGTTCGCTATATCGTGGCGGTGAAATGACGCGCGTGGGCGGGCGCCGGCGCCGCGCTGCCGACGCGGCCGCAGCCCGAGATGCAGGTCGCATTCACCTCGGCCCGGCCGGCTAGTGTACCCAGTCGTGCTTTGTGTCGATGACCTCTCCACTTTCGTTACTTCATCGCAACTGAAGAAGCAGTAACTTTAAGTATTTCCCCAAAAGAGTGACAAGTCGGTCTTAAACTACACCATTCTTGCTCAACCTTTTTACTGTGTACTAAGTAATCTATCGATCTACTAATTTCCTTGCTTATTCTAACCTCATGAATGTACAGATGTAGTGCAAAATGATTTTCCATCGTACTTAATCGGAAAAGTTCGTATTTATCGTGCTCTCTCAATTAGCTTCAGTACCCATCATACCACCGTGGGGTAGGTCGCATTCAGCAGCCAATATATATATAGAGTGGCTATTACGCAATCCAAATATTCGCTGTAGTTTTGGTTATATTTACGGTTTACGTATATAACATTTGTATTATCATGCCGAAACCACGAAATAGAAGAAAACGCTTACTAGGTCCTCCAGTCCAGGAAATTATATTTAACATATAGCTGTATTTTTTATCAGAAAATAGCAAATTCGGAACTGGCAATGATTCTCAATATTTTGGCAAAGTTCAACAACGAATGTCAGATGCAACGGGCATTTCTCGGCCAACAATAAGAAAACGAATAAACAAGAAAGAAGATACAAGAAAAACAAAAATTCGAATCCACGTAATGTTAAGTTAGGTAGACCACGCAAAATTTTCTGTCTAGATCTTGATGACTTTGATTAGTTAACTAATACGACGTGTGGTTTATAATTTCCATCTGATTTATAAACTGGTTCCTACGATCCAGGCCCTAAAGTCCGAATTGATGAAAACGATGAATACATTAAGAAAGATACATCGCCAAATGGGTTTTCGATTCAAGAAAATTACAAACAATAGAAGAATGCTGATGGAAAAGGATGACGTAAGCCTAAAAAGAGTAATGTATTTGGACTTAATAAGAAAGTATAGATCTGAAGGGAGAGATATTGTGTACATGGATGAAACATATGTTCATACATCCCATTTATCAGGAAAATGCTGGGCAGATTCCACGGATAAAGGAGTGAAACAGTTAATTTCAAAAGGCCATCGTCTTATTATTGTACATGCAGGTAGTTGCAAAGGATTTGTTCCGGGTGCTCTGCTTATGTACAAGTCTACTGATAAGACCGGTGATTATCACGATGCCATGAATAATGAAAATTATAAAAAATGTTTACAAAATCAACTTGTTCATAACTTGTCTCCTAATTCTGTATTAGTAGTGGATAATGCCTTAGGGGCCGTTCAAATATTACGTAAGCAGATTTATTACAATAATTTACCCCCACATCCCCCTTGTCAGCAAAAGTAAGCAAAGCTCTTACCCCCTCCCCCCATGCTTACGTAACCATTTTTCAATTATAAATGTCTTTTTTTAATATTATAATTATAATGCACTAAACGTATGCATTATTTGCGGGAATCCCCGAATATGCGTTTCGTTTTCAAGCATAGACAATGTGAGGGTTGCCATTCGTGTAAAAAAAAAAACTACCGATGACGTAATCATCATCTAGACTCCCCTACCCCCCATGTCATCCAAAATAAGCAAAACAAAGACCCCCCACCCCCCTATAGTGCTTACGTAATACTTGAACGGCCCCTTATCACAATAAATATGTGGAACGCCCACCCAACTCTAATACAGCAAAGCCGCTAATGATAACTGGTTAGAAAAATATAATATTCCCTTTGATGCATCATTAACCAAGGTACAACTATATTAAATTGTTTGTAGTCATAAACAAGAGTGTGTAGAATATTCAATAGACAAGATTTTACATCAACATGGACACACAGTGTTAAGGTTACCGCCATACCATCCCGACTTCAACCCAATTGAAAACATATGGTCCCAGATAAAAGGTTACGTATCAAAAAGAAACAGATATGAATATGACTACTGCGAAGAAATATATTGAAGAAAAAAATAATATGATTGGCCCGGATGAATGGAAGAAAAAGCAAATGTGAACAGAAATGAAATATTGATAGTAGGGATTGTCATTCACGTCAATGAAAGTACTGACGATGACACGTCTGAGTGTAACTCAGATTGTGAAATAGAAAATGTTGAAAATATTGATCCAAATATTCAACAGGTAATATTAATATTTTAATAAGTAGGTAATGTTTTTAGTGCGTAGCGTCCTGAGTTTTATTATTGTAAATATTTCAAAATACGTATGCGTTATTTTGCTGCATTTTATGTTAACGTAAGGAGAGTATTTCGTTTACGAACGACAATAAAAGTACTACTTACCTATGAGTGTATTTCTAAGTTTCATAGGGTGGTTATAACATCTCTATATTATACAGTGCAATATGCTGTCATTTTGTCATTTTTCATTTTGACATTTGACACTAAACAATAAAGTTCCATATTAATGGACAGAGCCCAGAATTTTCAGGGCAAAAAAAAAAGACTGTCGCAATCTAGCTAGTGTTACAAATGTTTTTTAACGATATATCGATAATTGTGTAATAAAAATAATATATATTATTTATATTTTTATATTTTATCACTGTCATACGTTGCATTGAAACGACATGCAATGTCCTCATTTTCTGAAGTGTCTATTATTTTCTATGAGGTAATATAGTCACTTCACTCAAAGTTTTACCTCTTAGTTACCCAACGGGTTATTTTATTACTTGATACTATAAAGTATACCTAGTTAAGATTTAGATGGAATAACACATATAAAACAACTATCGCGAATGATTATAAAATAATGTGAATATATCGGCATGATTTTTTTATATTATAATACTCGATATCGATAAAAAAAGCGTTTCTAACGCTAGCTAGATTGCGACAGTCTTTTGTTTTGTCGCGGAAATTCCGGGCTCTGTTAATGGATATGAAAACGTCACTCATTTAATACAATCATTGATTGACAGTTCGGGTGCCATCGTATTCCGACTGAGATCCGAGTTTTCCCGAAGGAAAATCATTTTGCAACACATCTGTAAACATCGTACTGTATTAGCACAGTATAAATATAGCTAAAGCAGTAAAGAAACTACGAACAAACGTTCGAAACGTCGCACCCACACAGACTCAACTCAACCATTCGTCTCTACGCGACACCCGCCACTGACAGCACTGCTATGTCCGCTTAGGGGTCTCGTTGAGAGTACGATGTTTCGAACGTTTGTTTTAGTTTCTTTACTGCTTTAGCTATTTTTATACTGTGGTATTAGATACTTAATACTGGACCAGCGGGCTTAACATGCATGCCCTAGAGAAAATTTGACAGGTGCTAGGGAGATGAATACATCTATTCCATATTCTAACGTAAGACTTAACGCTTAAGTTCCTGTCCTAAAGTCCTGGCTTTTGTTACCTTTTATTACTAAGCGACTATAGCGATTTTCACATTTTTATAGCGATTTTATCAAGACGGGACACTTATTTTAAACCTTAAGCGTTAAGTCTTACGTTAGAATATGGAATAGATCTATTTATTTCTCTAGCATCCATCAAACTTTATCTCGTGCATGCATGCTAAGCCCGCTGGGAGACCGAGCGTCGCTCGGGTCGAAAACGAATTTTCATCAAAACAGAAAAACATCCAAAAAAAGAAAAAACGAAAAAAATAATGTCCATAGCATAGCCCGTAGTAAGCCAACGCTTAGACTATTCAGACGACGACGGCGGCAGCGGCGGCGAAATTACGAACCATATCGCGCGGGCATATCTTTTTGCGTAAAAATACGGAGAAAACGAATTTTCACAGATAAGTATCAGACCTAGTGGAGAGCTGTAAGGTACCTCGGACCAGGCAAAAGTACCAACTTTTGTGCGCATAAACCGTTACACATAACATAGGTTAAAGTAAGTGTTGAATTAATGATTTATTTACTGTGGTTTTAATGACTCTTGTTTATGGTTAGTTTGATCTGTACGTTATTTTTAAAAAGAAAAATCTGTTGTCATATGATTTTGTTTTCTATCGTAATGAACAATGATGATATTGTAATGGTTGTTTAAAATAAATAATATGAACACTAGATTTACGTGCATATTTTGATATTGTTGAAATAATGATTTATTTACTGTGGTTTTAACGACTCTTGTTTATGGTTAGTCTGATCTGTACGTTATTTTTAAAAAGTAAAGTCTGTTGTCATATGATTTTGTTTTCTATCGTAATGAACAATGAATGAACAATGATTTGTAAGGAGTCCTGTGGTGGGAGTGTTGGCTGCTGCACGTGTCGATCGCTTCTGCCGAGCCGGTCGCCATCTTGGGCTTCTCTTTGGAGAAGTGAAGCGTGGCGGTGTTGTGCGCGGCGGAGTGGTTGGTGCGTGAGGCGATTGACACTTTCGCCACAGTTCTCCAAATTACCGAACAATACCAATTTTATAAATATATTTTAACCGTACATTGACATTGGCAAAATTGTCTACATAAGTGAACAGAGGCCATTTTTTATTTTAAAGAGAAGAAGAATTATTTGTAATGGTTGTTGAAAATAAATAGTATTAACATTTGATTTACGTGCATATTTCAATAATAATAAGATTGGATAAAATTATGAATAAAATCGGAAATGGCGAACTCGTACAAAGAAGATTCTTCGTTACAAATATTTGATGGGATAAACTATGATAAATGGAGGTACCGCTTAAAGATTTTTCTGGAAATGAAAGGATGTTATGATGTTATTGGCTGTGCAGGTAAACCTGAAAAAACAACGGATATCGAGTGGAAAAAAATGGAGCTGAAAGCAAAAAATTATATTGTCAATAGCGTAAGTAACAATCAATTAGAGATAATAATATCGGAGGATTCGGCTGCTAAAATGATAAAAAAAATTGGATTGCATCTATCAAGTTGAATCTAGTGCAAATTAATTATTATGCAAAAGAAAATTGTTAAAGTTAAAAATGACAGATGGTGACAATCTGATAGAATTTTTAAATACTTTTGAAAAATATGTCAATGAATTGAGGAACGTAGGAGAAAAAGTTTCAGAAGAAGATAAACTAAACCATTTATTGTTATTCCTACCAGCACGGCTAGCACATGTGCCCAAGCGACATAGCTCGCGGCGCGAGAAACCCTTGTTGCGGCTGTCAATTCTTTCTCTCCGCTGTCAGTTTTCTCGATTTCGGTAGCACAACTTGACGTATCGAGATAATCCCTTCAAGCGAGAGAGCTATCTCGCGGGCGGGACGTATGTGTTGCCTTCTATGAAGAATATATTCTACTAATGCTATATTATTTTATGGCAACACTGAATCGGTAATAAAAATGTGCTTTTCCCTTCGTTTTTTGAGTGAACGGCAAGCCTTACGCGGGTCGCTAGGGGAGGTGCCCAACGTCATGTGTCAAATTTCGCGAAATGTCATGTGTCAAACTGATTATCAACAATATCAACATGGATGCTGAGCGTAGTGTAAGTATTTCGATTATTACTTTAGTGGCTTCTGACTTTACGCAAAAGTTATTTCCTTTTATTTTGGCGAAATATTTTAAATAACTGTATTACTGGTATAAACATTCATGCTTTTCTCACCGGTTCTGTGATAAATTGAACATCGTTCCAGGTGTTGTATTCTTTTCAAATAATTTTTGTATAAATGTTATTTCAGAGTAAGAAGCACGCCACGCATGAGCGTTTGCCGCGGGGGAATGTACCACACCTACCTACTAACCCTACTCGGTGTCAAGTTAAAAGACCTACTTATTAACGGAGAAGGCCCCGAAAAGTCCGTCAAAGTATGTAATAGTAGATTAAATTTATCTCCTCGTTGTAATGTAAAAAATTAAATATGTAATTTAAAGGTAATGGGATAGTATTTAGAGGTTGCACAAATTGAGCACTTTGGCGATGGCAAGTTTACAATGTTGATTTTTTTGTAAACAACAACCAATAACTAACTTTTCTGTGGACTTATGTTAAACACTAATGCTTTCGACCATCATCACTGGTTTTTCGTTATGTTAAGGCTTCAGTGAATTGCATAAATATGAAAACAGATTTAAAAAGTTATACAAGGATACAAGCAGTCATTAGAAAATACAAAGTTTGGAAAATGATATACCCTAAACTATGTTCCTAGCTTACAACAATAGTCCAAGGTTTATCATTCATTCATTATAAAAGTAACCAGTTATAAGTATTACAATATGTTAAACAGTACTTACACATATCAATAGGTGGTCAGAAAACCATCATACTTTCAGATAATGTATAAAAACTATTGTTGGATTGGACTATTTTCATTCCAAATTTTATCAAAATCTGTTCAGTGGTTTAGCTGTGAAGGGCAAGAAAAGTAATAGACAAACATACTTTTGCAATTTAAAATATTAGCAGGGATGTTGTATTAGATTAAATTTTTAGCACTTCCAGCTCGCTAGCGCTGGCATCTATGTAACACAGTGGACGCCTTTACATTACTATATTGAATAATATCATACAAAA
Organism: Tortrix viridana; assembly: GCA_963241965.1. NCBI lineage: Eukaryota > Metazoa > Arthropoda > Insecta > Lepidoptera > Tortricidae > Tortrix > Tortrix viridana. Next base: position 38,478,429 of record OY725171.1, on the reverse strand, counting down.
TTTATTTCAGGTACATGCAGCAGAGAGAAGTGCCATGAATCGCCTCTTAGAACACTTGTAAACTTGGAGTTTGCAAGTTGTGTTCACGGATTTCGAATGTACACAACAACTGTGAATTTTTTATAGTTCCATATTGTCATAGTAAATAGTCTTTCGTTTACAGTTTAGCTGTATCTATTTAAAGAAACCAATACATTAGCTTTGTTCAAATACGTTTATATGTGTATATGTTTGTTGTGTAATATTTTCTCCTTATGTGGATGCGCTGCTGTGGTAATCAATAAATTCTAGGGCCAACTGATAGGCCACTGAACTGATTCTAGGGCCAAGTGATTTAGACATATCAGTGTTAACTGTCTGTCTAATATAAAATAATAATAATAATAACTTTATCTCAAATTATTGTGATATGTATATATAATTAATATGTATAATTGGCCAAAAAAGTTGAATTTTGAGGTAAGAAAGTTGTTAACATAATAAGACAAGTTGATTGGTACAGACTATATTTAATTATAATTGCAGGTTGACGATTTATTGTACAATTGAATAAATAATTTAAAGTCTAGATACATAATATTGTATTAAGTATATATTTTTAACATCAAAGTCACTTTTTCTGTTAAGTTGATTACACAAAAATTAGTTCCTTTGCTATGCTAATTATAGCCTATAAATTGTGTAGGTACCTATTCAGTACAAGTACAACATTCCGTTCAATTCAATAAACTACTCTTGTTTAGTTTATTAGAAAACAATAATGGTACTGGAAGTGCCACTGGATGGTCAGCATACACTCGGTGTAGATTTAAGCAGATTATTTTTTGAAATATCCTAATAAATATACTTTGTTCTTAATTAAAATGTCTCTGTATTATTTGGTCCCGACACGTGCCACTGCAGCTCGCAACAGCGTCGGCGCGTCGGACGACGAGCTCTCTCCGACTTTTTCTTCATTGCAGAAGATCTCCCTCAGCTCCCCTCTGCAAACCAATATTAATATTATCTACATATAAATGAAAGTCCCCAGAATGTCTGTCAGAATAATCTCAGAAAGTACTGTGTGGATTTTCATACGGTTTTCACCAATAGAAAGAGGGAGTATCTAGGAAGGTTATCCTACTAATATAATAAATGTGAGAGTTTGGATGGGTGGATGGATGGACGGATGGATAGATGGATGGTGTTTGTTTCTCAATCATGCCAGAACGGCTGAACGGATCTGGATGAAATTTAGCACAGAGATTATAGTCTGGAATAGCGCATAGGCTACTTATGATCCCGAAAAAATTGACAGTTCCCAAGGGTGCAGCGATAAACGACTTCTACACGGACAAAGTCGCGGGCAAAATCTGCTACCTATACCTATATACATAGTATGCTATAATATATCAATAATAAACTTACAGAGCTTAGTTTAGGACTAGGTCACTTCGTGTAAGATTGGCCCGTGATACTTATTAAATTTTTTTAATGAAAAAATGTTGTTTATGCCCTATGCCTGTTATTGTAGTTGTGTATATGGATACATCTTATCATCCATTCCCATATCATTGTTAAGTCAAGAGCAAAAATAAATATCCACACAAAGTTGCAAAAATATGGTAATGCAAACTTAGTTACCATAGTAATAAGGGCTGTATACATATTTTTTGAGACTGTATACATATTGGTACCCAATTGACTATCAAAGGTACATTCCCATATCTTTATTGATGCGGTACAGGTGTTGAAACTCATTGTCTAACAGCTCGAAGGGGTTGTTGGCATCCCTTGACCTCCTCCTTTGGATTTTCCTCTGTCGGAGCTTCTCGTCCCGAAAAAGGAAAAATCTTAGAGAAAAATGCCATCCTGAAAAATTACAAACTTCGTCACTACTCACATGTAAAACTACGTTAAAATAACGGATGATACAAATAGCATTTAAGCAAATTTATAATTGTGAACAAATAAACTTACATTGACTATTTAAATGGGGTAAGATTAACCAAAACGTTTATTAAAAATCCGAGATGCGACTAGAGCGAGATATATCTCGCGCGCTTGAAAGCTCGAAGACAATCTGTCGCCTTTTGACGTTTGTAAGCGAGATATTATGTCGCCTTATGAACACTTGTGCTACGAGTTGCGAGAGTATGTCGCCCTTAACTGTCAAGCGACAAAGATTTGTCACTTTGACGTTTGACCGCGAGTCACCAAATTATGTCGCGCGTGTTATGCTACCGATTCGCGAGATAGCTCTATGTCGCGCTTTTTCTCGCTTGTCGCGCAAGTCGCGGGCAGATGTGCTAGCCGTACAGAATGTTACGCGCATATGTTAGACATCGTGGATGCTCTCCCAGAAAAAGAAAAATCAGTCGACTATATCAAATCAAAATTACTTTTAGAACACCAGAAAAAAGAAGAAAGCAGATACGACGGTATACAATCATTTAACACTGGAAACTTTACCCAACAAAATTGCTATGGATGTAATCAACCAGGTCATTATCAACGCGATTGTCCTAGAAATGATAGAAAGTATTCAAATTGGCGTGGAAATTTTAACTTTAGGGGGAACAGTAATATGCGAGGAAATTATTTTTGGCGAGGACAAGCAAGAGGAGGACAAGGACAAACTGGATGGATGAGAGGAAATATGAATACGATGACAAGAGGAAGATGCGGTTATCAAGGTAGACGTAGTTTTCGAGGAGCAGGAACAGGACGCGGTATGACACGGGGATGTTTTTATACAACAGCTTATGACAGCCAAGGAGATTCATCGTCATTTAATGACGTAATGACTTCTACTAATGCCAGTAAACTCGGAATTGCTGCCATACTCATGCAACGTCACCCATTACTAGGATTGCAACCGTTGTCATATTATAGCCGCCAAACGACTTCAGATGAGAGTAAATTACACTCGTACGAGCTAGAGACGCTAGCTGTAGTTGTAACAAGGTGGTTACAACCTCCTTTATCTATTGATTTTATTTCTGGCCACTCTTACGTTTCTTTTATTGATTTAAATTCTTCAAAATTCAAAATTATTATGATCGATTCGCGGATCGATAAGGGATTCAGTGTCTGAGCTGATTGAATTAAAGAAATACAAAATCTAGAATATATATTAATTTAATATTATATTTTATTAAAAATGAGATTGTTGTATTAGAGTATTAACCTATTGAAATATAAAAATAATTAAAATTCAAGTAAAAGTTTAAGAGATTTATTTATTCCATCACCTATGATCTCGTCTTCCTGGACATGGTGATACTTACCCATACTGTCAGAAATGGCTCTCCGGCGGGGAATAGAACCCCGGTCTAGTTAGCGCTTTGGATCGTTTCCGGGTGTACGTTTCAGGAGCAAGATTCCGAACTACAACGTATTATAAATATTCTAAATGGTTCTACTACAAAAGACGTCGTTGAAATTCATTAAAACTATACAGTTAAAAATGGTCGTTTATACCGCGTAATAAATAAGAATGATGAAGTAAATCTTAAGTGGGTGGTTCCGAAAGCAGTGAGATGGCAAATTGTTCGCATGAATCACGACGAAATGGACATGTCGGATTTGATAAAACGTATGAAAGAGTTAATCGCGTGTATTGGTTCAGTAAAATGAGGCGATTTATTAAAAAGTACTGTCAGGCATGTCTCAATTGCGCTCACAATAAGCTGCCTTCCGGACCCAAAGAAGGTTTACTTCATCCAATTCCAAAGATACACAAACCGTTCGATACGCTACACACTGATCATTGTGGCCCATTTCCCATGAGCAAGAACAAGAACTGCCATATCCTTTGCATAATAGACTCTTTCACTAAATTCATTTTTATTAAAGCTGCCAAAAATGTTAAAACTAGTACCACGATCAAAGTATTTACTGAATATTTCGCGATTTTTGGAGTTCCGCGGCGCATCGTGTCTGACCGAGGTACCAGTTTTACTAGTAAAGAATTCGCGAAATTTCTTAGTGAAAAAGGGGTAAAACACGTATTAAACGCGGTTGCCACGCCAAGGGCAAACGGTCAGGTGGAAAGGTACAATCGCACGATTGTTAATGCGTTAACAGCAGTTAATCATGAAAATCCCGATAATTTATGGGACTTAGCTGTCCCGCAAGTGCAATGGTCATTAAATAATACCATAAACAAGACTACTGGACGTACGCCGGCTGAGACTTTGTTTGGAGTTAGAACTACTGGTTCTTCAGATGGGTTTATGAATGAAGTTGTAGCGGAAGGAGAACAACCTCAGGATCTTGATAGAATCAGAACAGATGTAGAACAAAAAATAGAAAATAGTCAACAACATCAGAAAGAACGTTTTGATAGAACCCGTAAACAGGCTAGGGAATATAATGTTGGTGATTTAGTTCGCGTAGAGAGAGAGGTACGTACTGAACCAGGTACAAGCAGAAAATTGGTGCAAAAGTGTGGTGGACCGTATAGAGTATCAAAAGTAATAGGAAACGACCGTTATGAAGTGGAGGATACACCTATCACACGTATGAAAGGGAGAAAGATGTACAAGGGCATACACGCGGTAGATAAATTACATCCTTGGCTTGTATTTAATAATGACGTTATCTCTAGTGATTCAGAATAACAATAACTAAATTGATGATACACTATTTGGATTATTTGTAGCGACTTGATAATTTGATAATTTAAAAAGCAAATGTTGTTGCTATATCTTTATTAAACCATAACATAATGTGCATAGTAAAGTAATACTATGTTGTGATAGAAGTTGATATAATTAATGAAGTTATACAACAAGTGATAATTAGAATGACAGAGTGATGATTAAGTAATATTATTAAGTTAATTCTGTATGTAGAGGGATGTGAAAAAAAAGAGCCTTGATACATTAGCTATTCATTATTATAAAACAGCAGAGAGAAAAATATAGTTAGGTATTAATTTAAAAAAAAAGAGCTTTGATACATTAGCGATTAATTGTTATAAAACAGAAAAGAGAAATTTAGTTATTAATGGCAAATTAGTGATAAAAGAGAGAAATAAGTGATAAAGTAAATATTAGTGATGATGTCTTTTTTTTATGAGTGAGCAGGCGAAAGCTTATGATGATGTAGTTTATAAGAGTGAGTCATTACAGGTGAATGCTCGTGATGATGTAGTTCATAAGAGTGAGTCATTACAGGCGAATGCTCGTGATGATGTAGTTCATAAGAGTGAGTTATTACAGGCGAATGCTCGTGATGATGTAGTTCATAAGAGTGAGTCATTGCAGGTGAATGCTTGTGATGATGTAGTTTATAAGAGTGAGTCACTGCAGGCGAATGCTTGCGATGATGTAGTTTATAAGAGTGAGTCACTGCAGGCGAATGCTTGTGATTATTTAGTTTATAAGAGTGAGTCACTGCAGGCGAATGCTTGTGGTGATGTAGTTTATAAGAGTGAGTTGTTGCAGGTGAATACTTGTGACAATGTAGTTAATAAAATGTTGTTACAATTATATAATTATTTAATTTTGGTAAATTTTGTGAAATATCTTTTGTTGTTTGATCAAAACGCGAGGTCGCGTTTATTGTCAGGATTAGCCGAATGTTAGCAATTTCATATAAATCTTATGTTTTAATGTCATAATTGTATCTCTTGATGTAATAGTACTGTTTTTTATTTGTCGATAGTAGTAATAATTAAATAAGTTGTGATTGGCAGCACTGTTGAGTGCTTCCGTTTTTATATTAGTCTTTAGCAGTAATACCTTTAACATTATCTGTGGGTTTTCGTGTCTGTCTATTATGTCCTGTCAGCACTTTTCGGCGCGTATGAAGCGTCTCTTGTGAAGTTCTGTTTATAAAGTGAATACAGTTTCTTGAGAGTTTACCAAAAGGCGTTTTAATCCGAAGATACCGGAGTGTTATTAGTCAGAGGAAGTTCCCGTTAGTGAGCTTTCAATAATATACAGCCCTTAATATCCCATTGTCAGTCCGTTTAACCCGCTCCATATAAGAGGCCCTTCTTTTCCTGAGCACAGCAAAGAAGTCGTCCACCCTGCTCTCGGCGAACATGCCCGACGCGCTACACCGCCACGGCAGGCCCAGCATGACCCGGAACGCGTTATTGTACTGCACACGCAGCGCGTGGTAGACGCGCTGCGTGTACTCGTGCCACAGCTGGCTGGTGTAGAACGCCTGGCAGTACGCCTTGAACAATGTGATCCTCACTTGCTCGGAGCAGCGCGCAAAGCGCCGAGCCAGCATGTTGCTCTTAGCCGCTATTGTTCTTCTTTGCCTTTCAAGATCCTCGTCGTCCCTCAATGTTTCCGTGATAATGTGACCTAGATACTTAAACTTGTTAACAATGCTAAGTTGCGATCCACAAAACGTTATCAATGGTTTTAGTTCCTGGTTTTTATTGTCTTAAATACCATTATTTCAGTTTTCTTAACATTGTATGTTAACCCATGCGTCATGGCATAACCTTCACAAACAGCAAGCAGCTGTTTCAAGGCTGTAATAGAAGGGCTGAGCAGCACCATGTCGTCCGCGTAACTTAAGTTATTAACACATTCGTTGTGGACGTTGTGGATATTATACCATTACGATAATATTTCTTGCAATGGCAAGTGTGCAAGTGAGACACAATCCCCCAATTGGTACCTCTCCGAGCTACGGTCCCTAGTTACCTATCGTCAGATAATTTGTAACTATGTACTGGTCAATAAGGTATAATTTTGAATAGCTATTTAATAGTTAGAAATCAATCCAGCTTGAGTATAAGATCCTTGGATTTTGTTTTCTATTGTAATGGTTGTTGAAAATAAATAATATGAACACTTGATTCACGTGCATATTTTAACAGTCAGGTCAGTATTGTGGCCACAAAAAATAATAAAATGCTGCGGCGAGAAGTAGGAGTAAGTGGGTGAATCAACTGTTAAGGTGCTCCTTTTCTTTTGCGGCACTAAAACTTTCGTGGTGACTTATGATTGTGATTAAGTATAATAATTTATGAATATTAAAATCAGACCATCAAATTTACAGATCCCCTATGTTAGACACCTCAAATATTTCTTAATTTTCAAAAAACTCTGGTAACTCTGGGGAAAATGCACGTTTTTCATACAAAACCTGTGGACAACATCATCCCCTGCGTTACCAACTATATTATTATTTAAAATAGTACTATTTTAGAACAAAATGTGTTTTTAAATGTTAGCCTATTTGTCTCATTTTATATAAGTGTAAGCCACGACGTTAGCAAATAAATAGTTTTTCTAAAAAAATATAACTTGTGAAAAATTTCGATAAATGGGGAGTACCTACCTTAAAAGTTGATTCACCCAAGTAAGTAGTACCTTTTTCACAGTTTTTTCACTTTTTCAAAGTTTATAAAATGATGATTTGGTAATCATTAGTGAACCGATTCACCGACAGTGAGGTCTGTAATGAATGTCAAGTATAAACAGTTAGTAAGCGGTGCGAAGAGCGGCGCACCTTGGTGTCGAGCAGCGCGTGGTTCTCAAGCGCGCGCAGCACGGCCTGCGACACGCGCGCGTCGAGCGAGCGCAGCGCGGCATCGGCGTCGGCGCGCGCCAGCCGCTCCGCCGCTTCCACGAAGCCCGCCCACGGAGCCTCCAGCTCCGCTGCCACGCCGCCCACGCACCTGCAACCACCACTTACCTCAAACAAACACTTCATTTGTTTTCTCGACCACAGGTAAACTCCATAATTCATTTGACATGCTCTGTAGAAAATTTCTTGACGGTAAGATCCGAGTAAGGGTTGCCCTCCCATTGATTAAGTTTTTGATTGTTCCGGTTAAGAAACCGAAGCCACGTCGCTCCTATGTTTCATAAAGGAAGCCCGGTAAGTCGAATTTGGTAGTTTTGACTTGAGACATAAAATTAATTAGCACAGTTTAAAAATACTAGTAGATGAACTAGGTATACTAAAAATGCTAGTAAAAACATTTCATAATGAATATATGTAGAAGGTATGAACGGGCACATAAAATACGTCGTGTTATACGCTAACTGCATTGTCGTAAGGAGCAATAGGCGATACAGAATCCCGACACATTTGACCTCGGCAAGACACGCTCGCAAGTATTAAAAGGTATAATATATTCGCCATTGCAGAAAGTCCGTATTTCGCCAAGCACTACGCGTATGTGCAGCGAGAGACAACGCAAAAAGCTTACCCTCGTGCGACATTGAGGCAGTAGTGCCTGCAGGGGCGCGCGTCGAGGCGGTGGCAGTGCGCGCAGCCGGCGGCGCGCAGCAGCTGCACCGAACAACCGGCCACGGCGCGCACCGCGGCCTGCTCCGCCACCGCCAGCGCCGCCGCGCCCGCGCCCAGCCCCTGCAGCAGCGCGCGCGCGCCCACCAGTGACCGCGACAGCGCCGCGCCCAGCTACGACCACGCACAAATAATCATCAATACTCGTACGAGTACCTACGCCCCGAGCAATTTTCAAACAAATTACAATTTATCACATATATCATTCTCAGCTCGGCTCTCACCTGTTGCGGCACCTCTCCGAAAGGCTGCACGGTATCATATGCGTCCTTGAGGCACGCGTCGTACTCCGGCGTAAACCGCTCGTCTTCGAGCCGCAACAGGTTGTGGTACGCCAGCGGAAAGAGCTGGCGGAAGAAAGCGGTAGTGGCGGCAGCGAGGTCCTTGGGCGGGTCGGGCGGAAGCGTGCCGGCGTCGCGCGCGAGTGTCGGCCGCAGCACGGCGCGCACGGCGCCGTACAGCGCCGCCAGCGGGCCGTGGGCGCGCCGCGCCGCACCGCGGTACACTTGCGCGAACAACGCTGCCGTCTTGTTTTGCGACTGATGTGAAAGCTCCGTAAGGTGCTCTGTGCCAAACAAAAATTCCATATTACCGTTGATTAATTCATAATTTACTAGCATATTGTCGTTACACCTCAGCACCTCAAACAAAGCAGGTTTTGCTGTTTAAAGATAGTAAGCAGAATTCAATTTTGCTGCGAGCGTGAGACAAAGTAACTTTTTAATAATTACTTTTTAAATGCCGAGAACAGTGCTGGGTCTACCTACTCTCAAAATTCGAAAGATTTGAACTTCACTTCGTTCTGTCACTTTCACTTCGATACGAAAAAAGCGAGAGATAGAAACAAATATGATTCGAAGTTCAATTTTCAAATTCCATACACACTGTATACATATATATACAGGGTGATTTTTTATTCGTTTAAAAAAAATTGGGGGTTAAATCAGTAAGTCATACTGACCAACTTTCACTATGGGACCAACCCCGAAATCGCGAAAAAAAATTTGATCTTCCCATACAAAACATCGTCAGCTGACTAGCCAAAATGTATGGGATGGTCAATTTTTTTTTTCGCGTTTTCGGGGTTGGTCCCATAGTGAAAGTTGGTCAGTATGAGTTACTGATTTAACCCCCAAATTTTTTTAGACGAGTATAAAAACACCCAGTATAATAAAATCCTCCTATTCTTTAGTATATTATAAATATGCCCATGTAAGTCCAACTATTGGTAATAGGATTTTAATGAAACTGGAGTATAATGTGGATATTTAAACATTAGGTACTTATTCTAATGAAACTGGATTCATAATTAGAAACGAATGAAATATTGTGTAATGTTCCGATACCTTTTTAAACATGACTTAATCATAAACGAAATTTTAATTGATAATTTATGATATAAAAGGTTTACTATAGTCCTACAGCAGTATTATTGTTATTTATACTATCTGTTACTGATCGCAACCTGTGTATTTCGGATGAGTACGATGCAGCATTGGCGAATGCGTGTGTGGAAAAAATGTTCATTTAATTAATATATAATTTGGCTCGAGTAATATTAACTTACAGAATAAGTTTTGATATTATAGATTCAACGTTAGAAACTCCAGAACTATTTTTTTTATTCTATTAATGATAAAATTGTATATTTACTTAAGGAATGCCTAAATTAATTAAGAATTATAAAAGTAAACTTTTTAGTACATGCTGAATTTATGCACGTAACAAATGGTCTAAAAAATACGTTTGACTTTCAAATATATACCGTTAATATTAGTCTCGGAGATGATTATGAACCTATTATTAGTAAATTAAAGATATCTATTTCAACACGATTGAGGGAATTGAAAAAAAAAGATATAGTGGTTGGTCCCTAAACAACATAATTTACTTAGAAAATGAACGTTAATAAATTTAACCCTTTAAGGGGCTCTTGGTATATCAAACTACCAAAAGATATACAAAATAAAAAGGCAGTAATGACTGTTAAAGAAATGAGGACCAAGCATGTCTTAAATGGGACTTGCTTTCTGCTTTATACCCAGTCACCAAAAACGCTCAAAGATCATCATCATATTTTAAGCATCACAATAAATTAAAGTTTGATAACATTAATTTTCCTGTTAAATTAGCAGACATTCAAAAAGTAGAAAAACTTAACAATATTTGTATTAACGTTTTCGGGTTAGAATTTAACAATAGGTCGCAATGTAATACCATAGTCGGTCCCTTGTATTTCACTAAATCGCGTAAGGAGCAGTGATATAATAACAGGTGTGCGACGAGAGTCTGACATAATTTTTGTAACAGAATACCGTGACGCAGATGTAGTGCAAAATGATTTCCCTTTGTAGTTTATCGGAAAAGTTCGTATTTATCGTGCTCTCTCAATTTGCTTCAGTACCCATCTTACAGCCGTAGGGGTAAGTCGCATCAGCAGACCAATATATATATTATATATATATATAGTGGCTAACACGCAATTCAAAAATTCGCTATAGTTTTGATTATATTCACAGTTTACTTATAAAAAGGTTGTATTACCATGCCGAAACCTCGAAAACGGTTATTTTGCTGCATTTTATTTTAAAGTAAGAAGAGTATTTCGTTTACGAATGACAATAAAAGTACTACTTACCTATGAGTGTATTTCTAAGTTTCTTAAAATGGTTATAACATCTCTATATTACACAGTACAATATTCTGTAATTTTTCATTTTGACATTTGACACTAAACAATAAAGTTCCATATTAATGGATATGAAAACGTCACTCAATTAATACAATCATTGATTGACAGTTTGGGTGCCATCGTATTCCGATTGAGATCCGAGTTTTCCCGAAGGAAAATCATTTTGCAACACATCTGTACAATGGACGTTCGCTAGGACGAATCAATTTGACATCTCGTCGACGAGCCGTGTTTTAACAGAATCACACTGCAGCATGTGAATTTATTATACTTAAATAATGGATCGAATGGACATTACTGTTATATTAAGAATATGAAGAATATGTCGCGATTAGTCAAAAAACAAATCACTGGTCGAAATTATGCTATTCATATTCGTGATGGTTGTCTTTTGTATTTCACATCTGAACTAAATTGAAATAAAAACATCAAGAAAATTATTGCACCCATATAGTAACAGTATTACCGAGCATAGGAAAAAAAAATGGTTTAAAAATGAACAACCAAGCAATAAAGTTAAGTTTGATCAATTTAAAAAAAAACTGAAATTACCGTTTGCAATTTATGCTGATTTTGAAGCTTTTGTAAAACCGTTTCAAACTTGTTATCCCAACCCGACTGAATCGTATACAAATAATATACATGAACAAGAAACCCCCGGTGCGCGCGTCTAACTCGTGCTTGACGATAAACAAGCAAGATTAGACTAGTTCACTATCACGGAATTATTCAGTCACGGAAAATTGGAGGTTAAGTCACTTCTTCGCTGATGGCTAAATTAACACATTCGCCCCCGGCACAGTTTTACTAACGACTATGCTATACCGACCGAATGTAGCGTGACAGTCGACATCCTTTTGTCGCAATTTGTCCCGTTCGCAATTCGTCCCGTTAGCAAATCGTCCCGTAAACTCACCTCGTCCCATTCGCAATTCGTCCCGTTTGCAAATCGTCCCACAATTAACATTATTATTAATGTTATTATTAATATTATTATTAAATAATGTTATTATTTTGCCGAAGTGTTCCGATTTTAATTTATTTGTTATTGAATTACTCGTAAATTTGAATAATCATATAATTATAAATATATAAAAACATATATAATTACATAAAGAGAGAAGTCCTGGATTGACTGACTGAATGACTGCAACTGACATATTGCAATAGGGGCAAATTGCGGATGGGGCGAGGTGCATTTGCGGGACGATTTGCTAAAGGGACAAATTGCGAACGGGACGAAGTGCGTTTACGGGACGATTTGCTAACGGGACGAATTGCGAACGGGGCGAAGTGCGTTTACGGGACGATTTGCTAACGGGACGAATTGCAAACGGGACAAATTGCGAACGGGACGAACTGCGAACGGGACAAATTGCAAACGGGACGACATGCGACTAAAGGGTCGACATAGACATTAAAAACCGGCACTGAAAGTGTTAATGTTTTATACATATAATTAAGAACAAATTTAATATTTAACGTTTTATTCATCAGAATCTAATAGGTTCTCTTCATAACCTCAGCTGCTGCTGCTATCACTGCTGTCGCTACTATTATCACCTAAGTTAATAATAAGATTATCTATTTGCTTGTAGAGAATGCTTCCTCTTTCATAGTACTCTCTTTCGATTTTCTCCACATGCTTGCAACTGTTTGTCCACATATCAACGGATATCTCGTTGAAAGGTTCCTCGGTCAGTTTTTTTATGTCACTTGACCCTACATTCTGTTGAGCCACTTTTTTTCTCAAAGTAGGGTCGAATGTAATGTTGTTTTCCAATAGCTAAAGTTTTAAGTAATTGACCCGAATAGCCGATGTTGGGCTTTTAATTTTCTCAACACTATGGTAAGGGGCATTGTCCATTACGATGATGGAAGACTTATTTAAATTTGGAATGAGTTTTTCTGTAACCCATTTTTTAAAGTCATTCGCTTTCATTTCTGAATGGTAATAATCCTCTTTTTTACAAATTCACATATGTATAAGGAATACTTTGTACATATGTGAATTTGTAAAAAAGAGGATTAGTATATAGTAGTATTGTAGTCTCTTCACGAGGGTATAGAGGCCCGCATCTCTGGAGTGTCCCAGCCGTCTCATCCGTAGGTTCAAGTCTCCTATTACGAGCAACGGTTTGTCCATAAGGGATGAGTCTCCGAGTTCGTCTGTACCGTGGTGTTGATCTGGGATTGGAAAGTTTAACCCCTTTTAACTTTATACATACACCGGAACGATGGTCTAAGACTAGTTTGATCGCGACATTCTCGATCTTGCCGTCCCCTTCTTCCCATCCCGGTGTAAGCGCAGTTTGAGTCCATCTGAGTCCCCTGGCCATATACAACGCGGTACCTAGGTGCGTCTCTCTGCTGTTCGTTATTTTGTCGTAATTCAGTATGTTAAATTTTACTTTCCTCATAGTTAACTTTGCACTCATTTATGATAATAATGTGACGCAAGTGTTTATCCGCTAGCGCTTTGATTTCTGAATGTGAGTTTATTTCTTAGACCTTGGGCGTTGACGTGAAGTATTCTTAATTTATTGAAGTGTGATTTAACTGCCACTGAAAAAGGCGTATATACATTGTGCTTGTTTCATGGCGTCTTCTTGTGTCATCACAAGTCTGCTTATTGCCACGTTTGGTTGTTGAGCCGGCTGGGTCTGTTGCATAGGTAGCGTCGTTTCGGAAGTGACTGACTCTCCTTTTGGCTCCTCTCTGGGAAGCGGGCGAATTCACTGACCCTGTTCGCGAAGGAGATTCCCGGGCGTGTGTAGCTATTGGCTATTCTTTCGTTCTTTTTTTCTGGCTTCTTTCTCGATTATTTGTTGTAATTTTTGTTAATTTTTCTATAATTTATTTAGGAAGACTGGGCAGATCGCGCTCGCGCTCGCCCCTTCCCTGCCTTCAATTGTTATTTGGATCCTGGGCGATAGTTGTGGCCCGTGGCATGATTGTTTTGTGTGATCAAATATGTATGACTTTTTGCACTGTACTTTTCTGTTCATATTTCTGCGGTATGGTTCCGTGTTAATTCTCGGGGCTCCAAAATTTTTTTCTGACAGTGATTTCATTCTGGAAATTATCTCCGCGGTTGTGAACGATTTGTTACTTCGTTTCTTCCTTCTTGTTTATGTAGCTTGTTTATTTTTAATGGCTTGATGTCATGGTTTGACGGGATTTAGTTGTCTTAGGGTAAAATCTCAATTCCCTTCTAGTTTTCGTGAAGTTGTACGTTACGTCGTTCCGTTTCGCACATTCACTTAACTTCTTTAGTTTGTCACCCTCGTCTAGGTCTTGAGGATTCGGTACTCGGATTTTTGAGATGTGTGAGCTTTCTTTATGAGAGGTTGTGAGCGTAGACACTTCACACAATTCGCTCTCTTCTCTGCTTCTCTTGTTGTTAATGGTGCGCTGCTTACTCTATTACTTGCTGTTATTGTTATGCCGGGTGGCCACGTAGCCGGCGACCCTCTACGGCCCATATCGGCCGGTTTGGTCCGAAGACTGCTCTACAGACGACCGGAACTGGTTCGGAGCCAACCAAATCCGTTGTCCGGCCCAGACCAAGTTCGAACGTCTGTAACGGGTATAATCTGTCATGTGCCTATACGGCGTTTGGCTCACGTTCGTATCAACTCGGTTTTCCGTCGGATTGTCGGATCATACAACGGCCGGTCTATTTTTAGGGTTCTGTAGTTAAACTAAGAACCCTTATAGTTTCAACATGTCTGTCCGTCTGTCACTTTGTCCGTCCATCCGCAGCTTAGCTCAGAGACTCTTAGTACTAGAAAGCTGTTATTTGGCATGAATATACGTAGATCACTACATACTTAAGTTTTGTTATACTTTTTTTTTAATAATACCTATTGGCACTATTTATTTATTTATTTATAGTAACATATTAACAGGCTTAATTTTAAAACAACGTCTCTCAAAACTGTTTTCACAGTTTGACTGTGGGATCCGCGAGTCTTAGTATACATAAATATCACTTTATACATAAAAATTAGAACACTTAAATTTAAGTAATATTGAGGTACAGATTTAGTGCTTAATTAGTTTCCATCGTGTTTTATCGGAAAAGTTCGTATTTATCGTGCTCTCTCAATCAGCTTGAGTACCCATCATACCACCGTAGGGGTAGGTGTCGCATTCAGCAGCCAATAATCTATACATATAATAAAATCGTTAAGACCAAAAAGTCTGTACATTGAAGATTAAAAAAAAAAACCGATCAGGGCGACTTATAATAAGTAACTGAACATATTAAAACAACTAGCTGTCTGCCCGCGACTTCGTCTGCGGAGAGTCAGTTATTTATTTCGTTCAAAAGTAGGTAGGTACAAATAAAATTTTCATTAAGTACGTATCATAAAGGGACAGACTTTCCAAAAAAAATTGTAATGTTTCCTAACATTTGTTCGCTTTTAAGTGTTTGTTTAATTATTATGTGATAATGTATTACACGCAGCACATATACACAACATTCATGCCATTCATTAATGCCTATTGCCAATTCTTCATCACTCTTGACAAAATGGGGCTATCCAATATAATATGCAGGGACATTAATCGTTGAAGAACTCTCCTGGTACTTGGCGAAACTTCTATTTCACCACATTCGTTAGGGGCTGTTCATTTATTACGTAAGACAATTTTAACCAACTTCTGACCCCCCTCCCCTACGTAAGAAGAAATAAGACGTGGATGAACCCCCTCCCTCCTTTTTAATCTTACGTAAGATCAGTGTCTACCAAAATTGCAAAGAGTAGTAGCAAAAATATAAAAACGCTTTAATTTTTGCTTGCTTTTGTAATCTTACGTAAGAACATCCTACCCCCATGTAAGAAAAAATTGTTCAGACCCCCTCCCCCCCAAATCATGTTACGTAATAAATAAACAGCTCCTTACAAATGATGGGCAAAAGTAGCGTGTTGTGAAATACTTATTATTAAGGAGTTCCGATGGTCATGTCTGGTCATTAATTTCACTTTACCAAATGGTGCTTTTGGAATGTAAATGTCATTGAAATTGAATGTAAATTCCATTATCAGAAAACTCGTATTTTATATTTAGTAGTCTAGAAACCAATTTTCATATATCTAGCTTCAAAAATAACAAAACTCTTTTACAAATTGCCACCCCCATTTTCACCCCCTTAGGGATAGTGTTTCCAAAATCACCGAAAGTACTCTTGGTTTGTAAGCAGTAGCTTTAACACCAACTTCATTAACTTCAAAATGACTTCATTCCTATTAAGACTTTCACCTCCCATTTCACCCACTTAGGGATAGTTTTTCGGAAATCACCAAACGTTTTATTTTTTATTTGTGAACAGTGCCTTTTATACCAATTTCCACGTTTTTAAGTTCAAGAATGACCAAACTCCCATACAAATTTTAACCCCCCATTTCAGCCCCTTAGGGGAAATTAATCAAAAATCACTGAAAGTGTTTTTTTATTTCTTAATAGTAGCGAATATACGAATTTCCACGTTTCTAACTTCAAAATTGACCGAATTCCTATACAAATTTCTAACCCCCATTTCACCTTTTTGGGGTAGATGTTTCCAAACACGCCAAAAGTTATATTTTTTATTTGTTAACAGTAGCATTTATACCAATTTCCACGTTTCTAACTTCAAAATTGACCAAACTCTCATACAAATTGCCACCTCCCATTTCATCCCTTTAGGGGTAGTTAATCCAAAATAGTCGAAAGTTGTATTTTTTATTTGTATACAGTAGCCTAAATACCATTTTTCACGTTTCTTACTTTAAAAACGATCAAACTCCATTATAAACTTTAACCCCCTAATTTCATCTTTTAGGGGTAGTTTATCCAAACGCCAAAATTTGTTTTTTTTTTTGTTAACATATAAGTATACCAAATTCCACGTTTCTAACTAAAAGAATGACCAAGCTCCCATACAAATTTTAGCCCCCATTTCATTAACTTAGGGGTAGTTTATCCAAAATCACTGAATGTTATTTGTTAACCTTAATACCAATTTCCACGTTTCTTACTTTAAAATTGACTTATCTCCCATACAAATTTTCACCCCCCATTTCACCCACGTAGGTGTAGTTTTTCCAAAATCGCCAGAAGCTTAATGTTTTGTTAGTTAATAGTAGCCTATATACCAATTTCCACGTTTCTAACTTCAAAATTGACCAAACTCCCATACAAATTACCACCCCCATTTCATCCCCTTAGGGGTAGTTTATCCAAAATCACCAAAAGTAGTGTTTTTTATTTGATAACAGTATTTCTAAAGCAATTTCCACGTTTCTAACTTGAAAATCGACCAAACTCCCATACAAACTTTAACCCCCCATTTCCACCCCTTAGGGGTAGTTTATCCAAAATCGCCAAAAGTAGTTTTTTTTATTTGTTATTTTAAGTATATGTAGCAAGTTTCAAAGGTCAAAGTTCATTGGTTTTTATTTTATAGTTGTATGAATTCCAGTAATTTGAAACATAAAACCCTCTTTTTTGCGTTTTTGGATGAGATTTAAAAAACTATGAAACAGGTATTTCTTTATTTTTATTAATAAGTATTTATTCTGAGTTTCATGATCCGAGAACAATCTAAATTTGTTTTTCCATACAAACTTTACCCCCTCTTTTTACCCCCTCCTTCTAACATTTTCCAAAATTTCTATAGCCTAAATGTTATTCTGATTTTATATAAATAGATTTATGAAAATTTAATCATTATCCGTTCAGTAGTTTTTACGTGATGCTCAGTCAAACAAACAAACAAAAATTTTAAAAATGGTTTTAATATGTTCAGTTACTTATTATATAAGTCGCCCTGGTCGGTTTTTTTTTTAATCTTCCATGTACAGACTTTTTGGTCTTAACGATTTTATCTATACATATAATAAAATCGTTAAGACCAAAAAGTCTGTACATTGAAGATTTCAAAAACAAAATCGATCAGGGCGACTTATAATAAGTAACTGAACATATAAAAACAATTTTTAAAATTTTTGTTTGTTTGTTGTTTGTTTGTTTGTTTGACTGAGCATCACGTAGAAACTACTGAACGGATAATGATGAAATTTTCATAAATCTATTTATATAATATCAGAATAACAATTAGGCTATATAAATTTTGGACAATGTTAGAAGAAGGGGGTAAAAAGAGGGGGTAATGTTTGTATGAACATTTTTTTTTAGATTGTTCTAGAATCATCAAACTGAGAATAAATACTTAATATTAAAAATAAAGGAATACCTGTTTCAGCATTTTTTTAAATCTCATCCAAAGATGCAAAAAAGAGGGTTTTATGTTTCAAATTACTGGAATTCATACAACTATAAAATAAAAACCAATGAAGTTTGACCTTTGAAACTTGCTACACATACTTAAAATCACAAATAAAAAAAACTACTTTCGGCTTAAACATACACTAAAAAGCAAACAAATGTTAGGAAACATTACTATTTTTTTGGAAAGTCTTTCCCTTTATGATACGTACTTAATGAAAATTTTATTTGTATCTACGTACTTTTTAACGAAATTACTGACTCTCCGCAGACGAAGTCGCGGGCGGACAGCTAGTAATATATACAGTGGCTATTACGAAATTCAAATATTCGCTTTAGTTTTCGTTATATTTACGGTTTACGTATATAATGTTTGTATTATCATGCCGAAACCGCAAAATAGAAGAAAACGCTTAGGTACTCCAGTCCAGGAAATTATATTTAACACATACCTGTATTTTTAATCAGAAAATAGCAAATTCGGAAATAGCAATGATTCTCAATATTTTGGCAAAGTTCAACAACGAAATTCAGATGCAACGGGCATTTCACGGCCAACGATAAGAAAAATAAAAAACAAGGAAGATAACAAGAAAAACAAAAATTCAAATCCAAAAAATGTTAAGTTAGGTCTACCTAACTTAACATTACTTTGCGTGGTCAACCACGCAAAATTTTCTGTCTAGATCTTGATGACTTTGATAAAGCAGTAATACGACGTATGGTTCATAATTTCCATCTGATTTACGAACTAGTTCCTACGATCCAGGCCCTAAAGTCCAAATTGATGGAAACGATGAATTTTAAAGGCTGTGATTTTACATTAAGAAAGATACTTCGCCAAATGGGTTTTCGATTCAAGAAAATTACAAACAATAGAAGAATGCTGATGGAAATGGATGACGTAAGACTAAAAAGGGTAAAGTATCTGGACTTAATAAGAAAGTATAGCTCTGAAGGGAGAGAAATTGTGTACACGGACGAAACATATGTTCATACATTCCATTTAACAGGAAAATGCTGGGCGGATTCCACGGATAAAGGAGTGAAACAGTTAATTTCAAAAGGCCAACATCTTATTATTGTACATGCAGGTAGTGCCAAAGGATTTGTTCCGGGTGCTCTGCTTATGTACAAGTCTTCTGATAAGACCGGTGATTATTATGATGCCATGAATAATGTAAATTATGAAAAATGGTTACAAAATCAACTTATTTCCCAACTTGTCTCCAAATTCTGTATTAGTAGTGGATAATGCTGCTTATCACAATAAATATGTGGAACGCCCACCCAACTCTAATACAGCAAAGCCGCTAATGATAAACTGGTTAGAAAAATATAATATTCCCTTTGATTCATCATTAACCAAGGTACAACTATATGAAATTATTTGTCGTCATAAACAAGACTGTGTAGAATATTCAATAGACAAGATTTTACATCAACATAGACACAGTGTTAAGGTTACCGCCATACCATCCCGACTTCAACTCAATTGAAAACATATGGTCCCTGATAAAAGGTTACGTATCAAAAAGAAACATAGACATGAAAATGACAACAGTAAAGAAATAGATTGAAAAAAATATTAATATGATTGGCCCGGATGATTGGAAGAAAGTTCGTGATCATGCCATCAAATGTGAAAATGAATATCGTTCACAAGAACACTCGATGGACGATCATGTTGATAGTATTGTCATTCACGTCAATGAAAGTAATGACGATGATACGTCTGAGTGTAACTCAGATTGTGAAATGGAAAATATTGATACATTATATTGATTATTGGGACATTTTCTGTATGTATTCTTGTGCTTGGTCTATCAATAAACTTTCTTTATCTTTATCTTTATATATTCAATAGGTAATATTCATATTTTAGTAAGTTGGTAAGGTAAGGTTTTAAGTGCGTAGTGTCCTGAGTAGTGATTGGACGTTACCGGGAATATTCCCAAGGTTGGAATATTCCCAGTAATGCTACCAGTAATATTCCCAAGTATCAGAAATGTTGAGAAATATGAAAAAACTGAATTAAGTAAATATTTTTTTGTGTTTAATGCTTATTTATTCAACATTGGAAACATTTAGAATTTTAAAAAAATACATAGCTCCCCCTGAATGTATATTCCCAATGTTACCGGGAATATTCCCAAAATTACCAGGTATTTATCCAATATTACTGGGTATATTCCCATCGTGTAATTATGGACAATATACATTCAGTCAACAAAGTATCGGGAATGGATGATTTGTTTATGGTTCCAAATTCAAATTTTTGTTTTTTTTGTTGTTGTTAGATTGGCACAACTGTTTTCTATTTTGGCGCGGAGTTTGAGTTGCATCTGTTATTTATATTAAATACAGTGCTGTTTTTAGTTATATCATATCTAGTGTGTATTGCGAATTTCATAATGGACAAAAACATTGAACAAAGAGTTTGTCTTAAATTTTGCATCGCCAATGGAATTTCGTGTTCGGAGTCACTGAAAATGTTACAGAAGGCTTACGGTGATTCGACTTTATCAAAAACACGTGTTTATGAGTGGTACAAAGCGTTCAAAAGCGGTCGAGATGTGATGGAAGATTTGCCTCGCTCTGGTAGGCCATCAACGTCTGCAACTGAAGTTAACATCGCAAAAGTGAAGGAAATAGTGACTGAAAATCCTCATTCAACTTTGAGAGAGATAGCCGCCGAACTTTCTGTATCTCACGAGTCGATCCGTACTATTTTAACTAATCATTTGGGTATGAAACATGTTACCGCTCGGCTAGTCCCAAAAGACCTGAATTTTCTCCAAAAACTCAATCGCATGAGAGTCGCTGAGGACATGCTAGAACGAGTCAATTCCGACCCAACATTCATGAAACGCATTGTTACTGGTGACGAGACGTGGGTTTACGAGTTTGACATGCAAACTAGTCAACAAGCTTCGGAGTGGCGCCTTCCAACTGAACCGAAACCGAAGAAACCACGCCAAAGTCGATCAAAAGTCAAAGTCATGTTGACTGTTTTCTTTGACTATCGCGGTGTTGTGCACTCGGAATTCTTGCCGGAAGGTCAAACGGTAAATAAAGAATATTATTTGAGCGTTATGCGGCATTTAAGAGAGCAAATTCGACGAAAAAGGCCAGATTTGTGGAATGAAAATTCTTGGATTTTGCACCACGATAATGCGCCTTCGCACAAGGCCATCATTGTGAAAGAATTTTTGACCAAACACTCAACAAATACCATCGAGCAACCACCATATTCACCAGATATGGCTCCTGCCGACTTCTTTCTTTTTCCTAAACTCAAATTACCACTTCGTGGCACCCGTTTTCAATCGGTAGAAGACATAAAGGAGAATTCGCGCCGAGAACTGAATTCAATTCCGGAAACAGCGTTTAAAAAATGTTTTGATGATTGGATTATTCGTTGGCGTAAGTGTATCGTTTCTGAAGGAGCATACTTTGAAGGTGATAAAATAAATTTGGATGATTAACAAACAGTTTGTGTATTATTGATCTTTTCCCGGTACTTTCTTGACAGAGTAGTACTTTAAATCTCAGTAAAAATCATCTTCGCTTCGTTCGAAATGACAGAAAACGTCGTAAAATCAGTTTAATTATACAAATATAACAATCATCACACGTTAGTTATTCACCATTTATAAAACATTAATATTCTCTCACGATATAACTCTAGTTTTAAAAACATGTTTTACGATTAAATTATATCAACACTTTAATAGTTTTTAAATAATCTGTTTAAACCTGTAAATAATGAGTAAATAATTTTAAAATCAGTCTTAGAATTTTAAGTCTCATTTAACTCACCCTAAGATACCATAATATGTATTGACGTAGATCAAATGTTCGAGATTAATAAATTTTCTTGTTCAATAACTAAATAAATAAATGATGAAATGGTTCCCATAGCAGTGTGTGGGTGTACTGCACACTATTCGAGCAAACGGACTAAGTATACAGAAATGACTCATGGATTAAAAATACATACATACTATTTGCGTTTTTTCTTCACTCGGGTGCTGACAATAATCTAAATAAATATAATAAAATTATTTTATACAACCCCCTTAGTAAAACGTTAAAATTTATATGTGGTAGTGCACAGAGATGGGCATTTCGTAATCGATTACGGATTATACGATTACTTGATTTTACTTCTGTAATCCACTACTGGTTGTCAGATTACATATAATGTAATCAAGTGAAATGGTGATTACATTATTAAGGAATAAGTAGGTAATCATTGCCATTGATTCCCAATAACTATTGGGAATCAATGGCGATTTTAAATTACTGGAATTGTTGACTTGTTTACCACCGGATTACCAGTGATCAGAATAGGAAGAGCTAATTTATCTAATTTATTGCTTCCAAAATCGATATCTGGGGGTCTAGGTTGTCTCCGACATCGGTTCCGTTAACAAAATGAGAAAAATTTGCCACCATCTTGAAATTTTTAGTTATTCGACCGATTGCTTCCAAAACCGATATTTGGGGATTTATGTGGTCTCCGACAACGGTTCTGTTAACAGAATGAGAAAAAGTAGCCGCCATCTTGAACTTTTTAGTTACTCGACCGATTGCTTCCAAAATCCGTATCTAGGGATCTGTGTGCTCTCTGACAGCGAATCCGTTAACAGATTGAAAAAAAAATAGCCGCCATCTTGAACTTAGTTATTCGACCGATTACTTCCAAAATTGATATCTGGGGATCTATGTGGTCTCCAACAGTGAATCCGTTGACAGAATGAGAAAAAGTAGCCGCCATCTTGAAATTTTTAGTTATTCGACCGATTGCTTCCAAAATCGATATTTGGGATATATGTGGTCTCCGACAACGGTTCCGTTATGAGAATGATATAAAGTTGCCGCCATCTTGAACTTTTTAGTTATTCGACCGATTACATCCAAAATCAATATCTGGGGATCTGCGTGGTCTCCGACAGCGAATTCGTTGACAGAATGAGAAAAAGTCGTCGACATCTTGAACTTATCGATATCGATTTTGGAAGCAATCGGTCGAATTTCTAATATAAGCTAAAGATGGTGGCTCCCTTTGCTAAATCTGATAACGGATTCGCTGTCGGAGGCCACATAGATCTCCAGATATCGATTTTGGAAGCAATTGGTCAGATTGCTAAAAAGTCCAAGATGGCGGCTACTTTTTTAATTGTGTTAACTGTTTCGCTGTCTGAGACCACACAGATCCCCAGATATCGATTTTGGTAGCAAACGGACAAAAATGCTTGGCCTAAACCAGAAAATTAACTAATGTTTAATGGTCAATAGCTTACCTACTACTCGTACATACCTCATAAAAATCATGTAAACGCTGTATCTTGTCTAGGGGACACGGTTTATGTAGGAAGACATGTCAAAACTGTTTTGTGTGATATATATATATAAATTTTCTCGTAGTCATTCTGACATGTTTTCCTGCAAAACTACGCAGATATTTAATATTATTTTTACAGTTTTATATAATGCTAGAATAAGTAGTGACATTGTTATATTTTCATTTAAAAAATGACTAACTGTTGAGTTTCTTGCGGCGCTTCTTCTCAGCAGTGGTCTCCTCTTGGGAAGCGCTGGTAGATTTTGACGTGTAAAAGTGCCCGTGCGGCCTACTTACTGAATAAATATCTTTTATCTTTTTTTATCTTTTAACGGTCGAACTCTCGTAACGTTTTGTAGAATCCCGGAAGTTATATTATTAAAATAATATTTTTAAGAAGCAGACTCGTTATTCGCTTAATTTTTTCCGGTATTTTGCCAACTTCAGGTAAATATTGTATCCGAATTTCCGATCCCTGAATATTACGCATTCAGAAGCGAGTGAATCCAGCCTATTTATTTCTAAGTTTGCCATCAGTTCTATTTTTAAAACAACGAAATTCCTCCGCATCAATAATGCGTGCCATTGTGTAGCTTAAAAATATCAACCCCTTATAAACGGATATTACACCAAGGTGTGAAAGTGAAATGCTATAATGAGAAGTAAACTAAAATAGTACATTTCGATGCTAGTGCGGAAAGTATGTCATTACTTCACGAGTACCGAGATATCTTGGCACGAGCCGTAGGTGAGTGGCAAGATTCGGGACGAGTGAAGAATGACATTTCCGCACGTGTATCGAACGACGTTTTTTTAACACAGTTGCGAAAAAATAAATCAATTTCAAACTCTGATTCACTCATTTTATAAGCAACTTTTTGAAAACTTAAGATTGGTAAACAATTTCGTTGTAAGTTCGATCTTTCGCAGTGAACATTATTGACGTTATGGAGAGGCGTTTTTTTAGCTTTTATTCGACTAGAATGGATTTTGTTATTATTATTGAACCCACTTCAATGAAAGTTTTTTTTTCAAATGCATGTTCTATAAGACATAAACAATTGTAAATATAAACATTGTACTATTATTACCTAAGTATTGTTATTTACGATTATTTGTGAATCGTATATTTATAAAAACAATATCGAATGTTGCCTTTGGACAACTGTGTTAAAAAATTATTTTTAACACAGTTGCTCAAAAACCTTTACCTCTTCATCATTATAACACGTTAATTTTTTGATATTGAATATTGAAAAACCGTTCTTAATAAAGTTGTCTGAATGGAATGGAAACTGCCGAAACGCCTATCAAAATTTTTGACATTATGAAGAAGCGTTCTTTTTTTTTATGATTATGGCCTGGATGCTAAGTCCTTTAAGCCATGCGTTTTTTCTTACTGCAAGCATTTTTTAAGTTTCCAAAGGCAACATTCGATATTGTTTTTATAAATATACGATACACAAATAATCGTAAATAACAATACTTAGGTAATAATATTACAATGTTTTATATTTACAATTGTGTATGTCTTATAGAACATGCATTTGAAAAAAAACTTTCATTGAAGTGGGTTCAATAATAATAACAAAATCCATGCTAGTCGAATAAAAGCTAAAAAAAACACCTCTTCATAATGTCAAAAATGTTCACTGCGAAAGATCGAACTTACAACGAATTTGTTTACCAATCTTAAGTTTTCAAAAAGTTGCTTATAAAATGAGTGAATCAGAGTTTGAAATTGATTTATTTTTTCGCAACTGTGTTAAAAAACGTCGTTCGATACACGTGCGGAAATGTCATTCTTCACTCATGAAGTAATGAAATACTTTCCGCACTAGCATCGAAATGTACTATTATTTGAGTGACATTAACAAAAATATAGAGTAAGGTTTGCCAATGATGTTATTTAGTCTGGAACTGGAGTAAAGTAATTGGGGATCGCCTAAAAAAAAACTACTTGTTTTTATTTTTTTATTCGAAAGAATAGACTTTTATAAGCAAATAAAAAAAAAATATCAGATTTTTTGATTGCGTCATATAATTATAACAAATAAAAACAGTTTATTAAATCTGGGACGGTTTGATATGGACACTGACCTTAGTCCGTCACATAATTAAAAAAAACAGTGACAGATGTGCCATTGACACAAAGAGTAAAGTAACTATAGAGGAAACGAGTGGCAACTCTATGGCCAAACTTGCATGTATGACAAGTGCTGCCACCTAGAGAGCTGTGGTTGAATTAAAGCTATACTCTATATATATATATATACGTACCTAGGCATGTGTCGTAGAGTTTACCACCGAAACATTATATTGAGACTCTCCATAGAACCAAACTTTTCATAATAAAGTGACATCCATTTTGCGCCTCTCAGTATGTCACTTTATTATGACGCGGTTCTATGGTGTCACAATAACAAAGTATTCAGCAATACATTTTAATATTGAGAGAACTCGGAGAAACGCATTTCCGCACAGACAACGCTCGACTGACTGACATTGGACTGACACATGTTTGACAGTTGACGTTTTGTATTTTCATCAACACTCCAGAGGTCACTGCCGTCAATGAAAATGGTAACCATTCTAAGTGTGCCCCCCCTGCATTGACAGCTACCTTGTCATGAAATAAACAACATAACCTTTGCTTGTGATTTTATTCCCGCGTCTTTCTCTAAGTTTTCGGTATTTTCTCTGGATTTCTTTTAATTTTTCGACTGCTTACCCACGATAATAACTACGACGCTCTTGCTTTGTACCCTGAACCTAACCTTGATAGCTGCTACGACGACTTGGAACTGATACTGGAATTAGAAAACTGCAAAATATGAATAGAACCACATATTTTGCTTTTAAGGTCATCACGGCAGTCTTATGTAGAGAGTGCAGTCGGCTATGTTGAGGTGAAAAGAACTGGAAGTTTATGTGATGTACGAGCAAAAATCCGGCATGAAAAATTCACAAGCGAAGGTTATGTTGTTTATTTCATGACAAGGTAGCTGTCAATGGCACATCTGTCACTGTCTGTCTGTCTGTTTTTTAGATCTAATAAACTGTTTTTATTTTTTATAATTATATGACGCAACCAAAAAATCTGATATTTTTTTTATTTGCTTATAAAAGTCTATTCTTTCGAATAAAAAAATAAAAACAAGTAGTTTTTTTTAGGCGATCCCCAATTCAGATTACTTAAGTACTTCATTACCGAGGAATCAAGATTACAGTAGTGGTTTACAATATGATTCCAAAGTAATGGATTACAAATATAATCATAGTACAGTGTTACAGTAATTTTGATTACCTACGTAATCAATTTCTGAGGAATCACGATTACTGTAATGTAATATTGTAATTAATTATAAAAGTAATTGATTATGCCCAACTCTGGTAGTGCATTATGTGGATAAGAAAATGTTGATGATTCCACAAGTCCAACTACTAGTAATAGTAAATCGAACGAACAAAATATTGTATTATACCCAATTAATTCCTATTAATAAAAATGTAATTTTCAATATAATTATTTTTTGGACATTTTAATTTTTACTATTCCTTTACATAATATCCACAATGTGACTCAAGTCAAGTAACAAAATCTTTCAACCCACTGTGCTGTTTGAAGAACGAGGGCAGTTTTACGGTTCGCTTTTGTTTGATATTAACAATAAGATCTTAGTGAAGATTACAGACGGCTAATTCATATTTCCTGAACTATACTATTAGAGATAAAAAGTTTGAGAGAAAGAGAAAAAAGATGCCATGTGTAAAAGAGAAAGGAAAATATCTATGCATATTACTTATTGAACTAACCATATAACGAAGTACATCTGTGCCTATTACCGACCGTCTCGAACTTCTCGGCATGGAGTTGACTTTGGTGCCACCATTGAGTACAAAGCGCAAACCGCGGCCAAAAAGATGGGCATCCTAAATAGGGTGAAGCGGTTCTTCACGCCTGGACAGCTTTTATCTCTCTACAAAGCTCAGGTCCGATCAGGCATGGAGTACTGCAGTCACCTTTGGGATGGTTCAGCTAAATACCAACTAGTCTTACTTGACTCGGTGGAACGCAGAGCTAAGAGACTCATCGGCCACGACTTTCTTGAAAAAGCTAAGCTTCACAGCCTAGCTCACCGACGGAAAGTTGCCTGCTTGTCGGTGTTCTACAGACTGTACTTCGGGGAGTGTGCACAGGAGCTCCACGAGCTAATACCGCCGCGGGATGCCATCCGTACTTGGTTCAAATTCCGCCTTTTCGAACGAAGCGCTTTGCATCATCTTTCATAATGCGTACTTCAAAGGGGTGGAATGCGCGTCCCGCGTCTGTATTTCCGAGTGCATACAATCTGAACATATTTAAAGCTAGGGTGAATAGGCATCTTCTGGGTGAGCTCGCTACATCGTGGACTGAAACTTCGTCCTCAAAGGGCGGGAGTTAGTCAAGAGCAAATCAATAAAATAAAAAAAAACATTAAATCTCATAAAAATCACTGGTTTAGTATCTTCCCATCTTTTCGGAATATTACTGGTAACATTAGAATGTTACTGGGAATATTATTGTAAATATTTCAAAATATGTATATATGCGTTATTTTGATGTATTTTATGTTAACGTAAGGAGCGTGTTTCGTTTACGAATGACAATAAAAGTACTCTACTTACCTATGAGAGTATTTCTCAGTTTCTAAGGGTGGTTATAACATCTGCATCTCTATATTATGCAGTGCCATATGCTGACATTTTTCCTTTTGACATTTGACACTAAATAATAAAGTTTCATATTAATGAATATAAACACGTCACTCATTTAATACAATAATT
Source organism: Tortrix viridana (assembly GCA_963241965.1). Classification (NCBI taxonomy): domain Eukaryota; kingdom Metazoa; phylum Arthropoda; class Insecta; order Lepidoptera; family Tortricidae; genus Tortrix; species Tortrix viridana. The sequence continues at coordinate 38,450,014 of OY725171.1, read as the reverse complement.
GGGTAGGTAAAGTTTTTGGAAGAGGTGTAAATTATATTTTTTTTCGGTAGTCGTCATCCTAAAGATCAAGGAACTGCGGCTCTTTTATTTTTATTTCCTCTAATATTCTAGAAATATTTTTTTTAGTTAGTAAGTTGACATTTGCACACTTTAATGACCGACAAGCTTGTTGCCTTCGTACTTAATGAGAAAGAAAAAAAAAACTGTCACTTCTATAACTGTCATTGTCAATCAAAGTAAATAAACGATTCAATTCAACGACTCTTTTCTGTTTGCTTGCGTTTCATGTGATCAGTGTTTTTAGAAATATTTTAACGACCTCAGAACGAACTCCGGACTTTCGATTTTGCCGCTTTGCTCCTGCTTTGCTCGCTTTGACCTTTACACGATATTTGGACTACGATTTATTTCCGACCCCTTTGGCACTGCTTCTTGGACACCGATTTCTTTCTTTCACGACGACTCTTTCCCTGCTTTTCGATAGCCACGAGAACACGTTTGAATCGTATACACGCAATGAATTCAAGCAATCCCACACGGACTTTGTAAATGGATTATTACAAAGATTTACTTAGATGCTTGAAAGAATTGAATCGTTTGTTTACTTTGATTGAATGACAGTTATAGAAGTGACAGTTTTTTTTTTCTTTTTAATAAAGTACGAAGGCAACAAGCTTGTCGGTCATTAAAGTGTACAAATGTCAACTTACTAACTAAAAAAAATATTTCTAGAATATTAGAGGAAATAAAAATAAAAGAGCCGCAGTTCCTTGATCTTTAGGATGACGACTATCGAAAAAAAATATAATTTACACCTCTTCCAAAAACTTTACCTACCCAATTAATAGACACTTCGGGTCCCGTCGTCTTCCGATTGAGATCCGAGTTTTACCGATGGAAACATATTATTCACTATTAGTGCTTAAACAAGGCTCTCTTAATCTTATTTTTATTAGGCACCAATCTAATATCCGCAGGTAAGCTGTTGAGGATGTAAGGCAAGCGCTTCTCCACAAGCCTGTCCCCATAGTAATTACTCACTCTGGGTACAGCATATTTACCAGCGGCTACTGACCTGGTGCCATGCTCTTGGCTCAATTGCGCTTAGTTAATCCATGCCATGCCATGTTGATTAACTGCCAATAAGAACTTGTGTCTAAGGGATGCCGGTAGGATGATGCATAATTTAAATCATTTATAATAATCGTTTTTAAATGTATTTTTTGTTTTATTGTTCACTATTAGTTTCAGAAATTTAATTTGCAACTTTTCAACTTTATCTAAATTTGTTTTAAAGGTAAAACCATAGCAATCAAGAGAGTAACAAATAATTGATTCAACCAATGATATATACGATAAACATGTTAATGTGCTATTTGGAACTCTATAGCTTAAGTGATAAAATCTTCACAATAGAACTCTTAACTTACTTCAGATATAATCAATATGAGACGCCTATGAGAACTTTTTAGTCATATTTATATAAAATCAGAATAACATCTAGGCTATTGAAATTTTGGAAAATTTTAGAAGGAAAGTGAAAAGAAGGGGTAGTTTGTATGGAAAAAAATAGGTTGTTCTAGAAACATAAAACTTTGAATAAATACTTATTAATAAAAATAAAGAAACACTTGTTTCTTTTTAATCTCACCCGAAGACGCAAAAAAGAGGATTTTATGTTTAAAATTACTGGACTTAATTCATACAACATTAAAATAAAAATCAATTAAGTTTGACTCTTGAAACTTGCTACATATGCTTAAAATCGAATAAAGATAAATATAATTTCTCAGATTTCTTGAAATTTGGTTTTATGGCCATTTCGCACAAAGAAAATCAGCTTTGCTCGGTATAAAGTAGGTAGTTGGTAACAGTTACAAATAAAATAACACTACGAAGAAAATGGATAGATACGAATGTACAAATATATATATACGAATATACATAAGACAACAAGTCTGAAAAGTGTGTCTGCAAGACTGAAAATAACTAAAACTACATTCTGCACAGATATTATTTCAACGAAACCATTTTTGTTGATTCATATTAAACTCACCTAAATTAACGAAAATTGTCGACCTAAATTGTGTTCTTTGCTAAAGTTCAAAATGCATTAACAACCCGTTCTGTTTTAAATAGAACTAACGTAAAATAAGACATTCCATCCTTTTTAGGGTTCCGTACCAAAATGGTAAAAAAGGAACCCTAAGAGCGTTTGCGCACAGCCTCCGATCCGTATCCGAGAAATGATCGGTCCGAAGTAGCAGTAGTTCTATTTGTATGGTAGGTTGCGCACTAGATCCGAATTCCGTCATCCGATTTCTCATACAAATAGTAATACTTTTACTTCGGACCGACATTCTCGGATACGGACCGGACGTAGTGCGAAACCGCTCATATAATGAGACTTCGTTGTCTGTCTGTCTGTCTGTATGTCACAGCAGTTTTTCTCAGCAACTACACAAGCTATCAACTTGAAATTTGGCATAGTTGTATAACTTGCTTGCCCGCATCTGTTTTTAGTAAAAAATATAAAATAAATTTTATAATTAATTAAAAAGGGGTCTAGAATGGGGGATTGAAAATTGAAAGTGATTTGATTATAGCAACTGGGGTGTCATATGAAAGGGCTTGAACTGCTCATTTCAAAGCTATTTTTTTTATAATTTGACGTACCTCTTGATTTATAACCAAAAATTTTCAAAAAAATCACCGTTGCCCCCCCCCCCCCCCTTATCTCCGAAGTTTATGAACCGAAAAATCTGAAAAATTCGTAACTTATAGATAATTGCTTATATTTTACGGGAAAAATAAAAAACAAAGTGTTCAAATGTACAGTTTTCGAAAAATTGACAAAAACAATTTGAAAATTTGTGTTAAATTTAGACAACTCAAAATAGACCTTATTGCATACGGATATATGAAAGTACATTTATAAAAAAAAATATTTAAAAACTCCCCCAGCACAAAAATAAAACTCCAAAAGTCAATAAATAATATGGACCTTAAAGCTTAATGTCAATAACTAGTAATATTTTGATTCAAGCGTCGTCACGTCTGTCAAAGACATAAACGGGCTCCGAGCACGTATGTACGTCACAGGACGGACTTCGTCACTACAAGATTTCAAGTATTAAAAACTCCCGACAAAATCGCTTTCAACGCTCATAACTTTTAAACCCCACGCCGCATCCTGTGTCCCTACAGGCTTATCAGATTTTCGTCAAACTAAGCTAAAAACAATCTCGATGAAGTCACCTTTCTAACAAAAAAAAAATAAATCAAAATCGGTTCATCCACATGCCACAGACAGATACACAGATACACATGTCAAATTTATAACACCCCTCTTTTTGTGTCGGGGGTTAAAAATGTATATTTTTAAGTACAGACTTAAATATGGAACTCTCAGTGCCTCGGTCCGACTCGCACTTGACCGGTATTTTTCTGTTTTATTGCTGTTATTTACGCAATTTTTAACGAACATTTTATCATTACTGACAACTGCCACAGTCTACGGTCGGAACAAGACTAAGAGCAAAACTTATGCCAAAGTCGATGCGGCATAAGTTTTGCCGTGCCACTTTTTCCTACTGATTGTGTATCTAACTAGTATATACTAACTGCCGCACTCAGAGACGTCAATTAATTTTTAAGTATCATTAAAGTTACTGCTGTCACTTTCTTTGCTATAGCAATAGAATAAGACGCAGCAACTTTAATGAAACTTGAAAATTAAATGACGTCTCTGAGTGCGGCAGTAAATCAATGATGGTATGGTCTTAGTACCTCTGTCAAAAAATACTCTAAATTCGAAATTGCTTTATTTACCTTTTATACCATACCTTTTTTTTTTTTTATTCCGGCCTTTACACAAACGCGTATATCGGCCCAACCACCACAACAACAAAAAAAACCCCTTTAGAAAAGTAAGAATAAAAAACACACTACACTAGGTTCTGTTCACGTCAGCCAATCTGTACAGCGCTAATGCCCAATCTGATGTGGGGTCGGACAGGATCCCCATGAACACCCCGGTATCATATGGGTTCAGATTAGCTGCCGCAAATAAAGACTCCCTTTCAGAGCGATTCCGGCCACATTCCATCAACAAGTGTTGTACATCTTCCACAGTACCGCACATTTCACAGTTCGGCGATACAGCTTTCTTCATAAGATATGCAAACTCGTTGAATGGAACATGACCGGTTCGCAATCTGTTCGCCCTCACAACAGTTTTACGACTGAGTTCGACGTTTTGAAACCAGGGGACCCGAGGAGGCCACTCTGTATACACTTGTACCATATTCCTTTTTCTTTCGAAATGTTATCAAAATATTCTTTCCACATTGAGTAGCATATCTTTCTATATCTGTTAACCACCTCCAGATAATGAGATGCAAAAGCAACTTCCCTCCCTTCTGTAATGGCCCGCCTCGCCAGCAAATCAGCCTCCTCGTTCCCTCTCAAACCGATGTGCGATGAAACCCATTGTAATCGCAACAATACATTACTTACACTCAAATTTATAACCTTTTCCAAAATGTTATAGACTATCGGCACCCCCCTTTCACCCCGAACACACCGTTTTATATTTTGCAATGCACTCTTACTATCTGTACAAATCACTACTTTCTTAATATTTTGATTTAAAACATATGCCAAAGCGTTATCAATTGCAATGAGTTCCACCGACATTATACAGACATTACCTAATATTTTAAACATATTATTTCCTTGGTTACGCTTGGGATCATAAAAAGCAGCCCCCTTGCCTGAAGGGCTCCTAGACCCATCAGTGTATAAAAAGTACCAGTCATGATATTTGACACGCAGCTCTTCAAGTATATTGGATTTGAGACAGTTAAATTCATATGATCTTTTAGACACCCTAACCCTCTAAATTTGAAAATACCAAATTATCTATATCAAGATTCGATAACCAAGTGTTCAAACAAATCATCTAAAGTCACTCAGATGAAAAAATGTTTTCATTTATAACATATTCAGAAGCAACAACGAGTAGAGGTAATTTTTTCTTTAGCCAATATCCGTTTTGACTGAGCAACCTCAAGTTATCCAGAACGGAGTTCGTTTCATTATTTGATACCGATAAAGCTTTTAGACAATACTTCATTGCCAGAAATCTCCTTCTAATAAATAGCGGTGGAATGCAAATTTCACTCTCCATGGCATGAATCGGAGTGGTTCGAAGGAAACCCCCGACAATTTGCAATGCCTGATTCTGCACTTTATCCAACTTACAGATGTTAATTTTAGCACCATTGTCATACAAAAAACGACCATAATCGATTCTTCTTCTAATTAAAGCAATGTAAATATTGCGCAGATGTTTTGGATGCAAGCCCCACAAGGAACCAGCTAGCACTTTAAGCACGTTAAGATTCTTTTGTAATTTAATCAAACTTTCGTTAACATGTTTGCCCCAACGAAGTGACCTGTCAAGCCAAAGCCCTAAATACTTATACGAATCTACAGGCGCTAGTGACATATCATTGATTTTAAGGTCGACCCGCTGCCTTCTATGCCGTCTCCTAAAAATACAATATTTCGATTTATTTTCTGACAAATCTAAGCCTAGCGTACCTAACATATTGACAAAAGAATTTAACGTTAATTGAATTTGGTTGGTGCTTTCCAAAATATTAATATTACTTTCATATAAAACAAAATCATCCGCATATTGACAGATATGTACATTTTTAATGAGGTGACATAATTTACTGGTAACAATATTAAAAAGAAGCGGAGAAATTGGGTCCCCCTGTGCCAAACCCTTACTAGAATGCCTTATCAAGGCGCCATGACCATCGAACTCGTCGTTAATTATAAGAATCCTATTGCTGAGGAAACTCCAAAGATAGTTACAAATACTTTTACCCCTATCTCATCCAAGATGAAAATTAACCGATCAACAAGAACGTTGTTATATGCCCCTTCTATATCCGAAAAACAAGCTAAAGTGGACAATCGTTGACTAAAACCTACTTGTATATGTGTGACGACCCGCGTTAAACAGTCAAGTGATGACTGGCCTCGCCTAAAGCCTGTTGTACACGGGGCCAAAATGTTGTTGGATTCCGTGAACCACTCAAGTCTTTTGATCAACAAAGGATAAAGCGTTTTACATAGACAAGAAATCAGTGAAATAGACCTGATCTTTGGAGCCGCGTTGGGATTGTTATCGGGCTTAGGTATCGGAACCACCTTGATCTCTCTCCATTAAAAAGTACAGATCCTGAACTGAGAACGAGATTAAATATGTCTAACAGATATCGTTTGCCTTTCACGGGATGATGGTATATCATAGAGTAAGTGATTCCATCGTCACTCGGCGCCGTGTCCTTCTTTTTTAAGCAATTTCCCAACTCCTGCATAGCAAAATTAGCTTCTAAAAGTGCATTACTAGACACATTCTGGTGCACGCGGAAGCACATAATCCGGAGCCGGATTATTGAGCATGGTAAGTTTATCCTCGGCAGAAAAGTTGTGGCGAGCTCTCTTAAAACCTTTAATCCACCTCATTCTTTGCCATATGGCCGAACTTGACACCGATGCGTCAACGCTACTACAAAAGTCTTGCCAACTATTTAACCTAGCACGTGAGATTGCCTTTTTAGATTCAGCTGATATCCTCTCTAAGCTTGTTAAATTCTGTGGGGAGGGATTTCTCCTAAACGTCCTCAATGCCATCCTGCGACTGGCTACCAACTGCGATAAATAGGGATTCCAGTAAGGTTAAGGTTTGAAATTCATGTTCGGATAAGGACATACTTTTTAAGGATATTTATAGTACATATAATTATAATACATAATTTTGTTTAAAAGTCCAAAAACGTTACATTTCACAGAAAATAGCACCAAAATTCTACACTAAAATATAAATTACAAGTCTACTCGCTCGCAAGGCACGAACACATTAAACAAATTAAATTAAATGAAAAAAAAACAAATGTAGGTACAATCGCGTCGAATTTGAACTCGCACAGGCACCTTTATCTCACCTATACCTAATAACAGTACTAATTTGTTGACATGTTTGGCCATTTCTATTGACCCCGACTTTAGACATCAGATGACATTACTGAGAACAGGGACCGATTAGTAAATCGGCGTATTAGGAATAAATCAAGTGCACCTTGCAGCCCCCTCAGATAATTTCTAAACAACTAGAAGTTAATGGAAAAACACGAGTAGCAGTGGTCTGATGGTATATTTTTATTCATTTATTGTGGTTGTTATAAACAGAAATGTCACTACACAATATTTAAAAGCTTGTCAACATATGCAACCTCCAATACGGCCCCTTAATTTATTACACATATGCGTAAGCACTTCTGTACATGTCTATACTCAGTACATAAAATAAATTATCACTTTAACACTTATGTGTTTGAAAGTACACCGTCGTACTCGTAGTTAAGAGTACCACACAAAAATCTAACAAAATTTTCTACATGCATAACGAACGAAAGATTCTGAAATTTAGTCCATTACAAAACACTTAAAAAAAAAACATAGCATATCAAAATATCACTAACTACCGATTTGAGGTGTGCCCTGAACTTCCCGAGAGAAGGTATCCTGAAAGGGAACGCAGAGAAGTTGATCGGTACGGATGCAACGTTATGTATGCCCAAGAAAGTAATTTTGACTGTAATCCATTAACTATTGAGGAAGCTTTGGCGAGACCCGATAGTGACTTATGGCGAAAAGCGATAGATGATGAGTTAATGTCCCTGAAAGAGAATCAGACGCGGACACTAGTGGATCTACCAGCTGACAAGAAGCTAACTCAGTGTAAATGGGTGTTCAAAGTCAAGAAAGATAGTGATGGCAAGGTAACGAAGTACAAGGCCAGACTTGTAGCAAATGGGTTCACGCAGGTATGTGTATGTATGTATGTAAACTCTTTATTGCACAAAAAGTATAAGTAAATAATACATTGACATCGTAAATTTAAAGTACAAAGGCGAAAAAGGGTAAAGGGGGGGGTTTAAAGGGTATGTGGTGTAGATTATACATAGACATATTCTCCAGTGGCTAGAAGTTCCACTTTAAGATCGTTATTCTCATTAGCTGTTGAATACGGTTGGTTTATTGACCAATGGGATGTTATGACTGCCTTTTTATATGGTAGGATAAAAGAGGACATTTACATGCTTCAACCGAAAGGAGCAGTCATCAAAGGTCCAGAAACCAAAGTATGTAAGTTACAGCGATCTTTGTATGGATTGAAACAAGCCTCGAACGCTTGGTTCAATGAATTAGATAAATAAATGTTGAATTTAGGCTTTATACAATCCGAAATAGAACCGTGTTTGTATCAAAAGCAGCTTAAAAGCAACAAGAAGCTGATTGTTGCTATTTACGTCGATGATCTTTTTATATTTGGAAATTGTAAACAAGAAAAGCAAAATTTAAAAACCAGCTTGCTTGATAAGTTTAAAGTGAACGATTTAGGCGCAGCTAGACATGTTTTAGGCATGAGACTGAGGAGAGATAACGGAATAATTTATCTTGACCAAGAGCAATTTATTTTGGACATCTTGAATGACTTAAACATGACTGACACTAAGCCGGTTACTACTAAATTATTTAGCCTGCAATACGCGACCGGATATAGCACACGCGGTAAGTGTACTTTCTCAATTCAATTCGTGTTACGATGAATTACACTTTAAGTGTGTGAAACGGGTCTTAAGGTATTTGAAAGGTACGTCAAATCTTTGTCTTACTTTTTGGAAGTCAGGAGATTTAGATTTACACGGTTACGTCGACGCAGACTGGGGCGGCGCACTCGATAGAAAATCTTTCACTGGACTAATTTTCAAATTAGGTAAAAATATTGTGTCGTGGGAGAGTAGGAAACAAGCAACTGTATCCTTATCCTCCACAGAAGCTGAGTATGTAGGACTGAGTCAGGCTTCAAAGGAAGCTCTCTATTTACGTAGCCTACTGAACAGTTTAATAATTGTGGATGGTAATGCCGTGGTAATTTATAATGACAATCAGTGGGCGCATAAAATAGCAGGTAATAAAATGATGCATAATAGGACAAAGCACATAGACATAAAATATCATTTTATTCGTGAGTGTGTACTGGCTAAAAAAGTCGAGATAAGGTACATGTCAACTGATAAGATGGTAGCGGATATCTTAACAAAAAGCGTTCATGGCCCGAAGCTTAAAGATTTTTTGAAAGATTTATCTCTATCAAATTATTCTATTAAGGGGGCGAATCGGTAGTTAGTGATGTTTTGATATGCTATGTATATTTTTATTCATTTATTGTGGTTGTTATAAACAGAAATGTCACTACACAATATTTAAAAGCTTGTCAACATATGCAACCTCCAATAGAAGTACCTACGTACGAGTCGGTACAAACTTACAAACAGTCGGAACAACCACGCAACTCAACCAAGTTCAAGATGTCCTTGATCGAGTTGAACAAAAAATTTATCGTGTAGACGTCAGTTGGACAATTTTAAGTGAAGTTGGCGTGTTGCGGCGACCTTGGTTGTAAGCGCCACACTTCAACCAAGGTCGCCGCAGGTCAAATAGAGAGCGTTGAGTCGGCCATCCGACCATGTGAAAGCTTGTAACCCGACCGCGCTTACTCAGTACTCACTCACTCAGTTCAGTCGCATCCAGACGCTGCTAAAGGGAGGACGTACGAGTCGTGGAGAGCGAGTGCGAAGCATTGACAGAACTGTTGGAGTTGTACCAGGGCCTGCCTTGTTTGTAGTATATATATAACAACTAATATAAGAGGTGTGGCCGTTCCAATTTTTTAGTTTTTAGAAAGTGACATGACATGATCACTGCTAGCCGCTCGCGGTTGAACTGAAATTGCTTCCAACCACACGACCGTGTAGAACAAAACTCCAGTTTGGTTGGCTCAACCAAGGATACAGTGATTGGGTGGTTGTACCGATCGTGTAGAAAGCCCTTTACGAGCGCGTTGTGGACTTCAGCCGCGATCGGCGAAGCCAAAAATATAATTTACTCCATTTAAAAGTAAAATGTCACCATCTCGCCTCCACAACATCAAAACCAAAATATTAGCCCCTTACATATGAAATTGGCGTTTTATATGGAAAAAACATCGAAATATAATAAGTATGGAAGGGTAACCTCAAACAAAAATGACTGTAAAATCCGCTCCAAAATACCCACTTTTCGAAATGAGATCTTATGTATCGAGTGGTTTCGATAATCAACTAAATAATCATTGAGTTAAGATTTGAAGTCATTTATGTCAGATATTTCGTTTCGGTTCGTTTTGCCTAATGTGAAACCGGTAAATTCTAGTATTTTTCTTAATGGCGAGTGTTTAGAAATGTAGATAAGGCACTTTTTTTAGGCATAACTATAGACAAGAATCTGCAATGGAGTCCCCATATAGCAGTACTAGCACGCAAATTGAGTTCGGCAGCTTACGCCGTTAGGAAAATTAGACAACTCACCAATGTTGAGACAGCTCGCTTAGTTTATCATAGTTATTTTCATAGTGTTATGTCGTACGGTATTCTGGTTTGGGGTAAAGCAGCTGACATACAGACTATATTTGTGTTACAAAAAAGGGCTATTCGCTCTATATATAACTTAAATTCCCGTGATTCATTAAAATAACTTTTTAAACAAATTAATATTTTAACAGTAGCGTCCCAATATATGTATGAAAATATTATGTATGTCATTAAGAACCTAGACTCTTTCCTTAAGAATTCTGATATACATAATTTAAATACTAGGAATAAAAATAAAATGGTCATAAAAAAAAATTGTGTCCGTAAAGTATATAAATCATTTGTAGGTCAATGCATTCATTTTTATAGTAAATTACCCGACGTAGTTTTAGAGTTACCCCTTCCAGCACTTAAAAATTACTTGAAAAAGTCGTTGATGTCTAAAGCGTACTGGGTGTATTTTTAGAGCGAATTTTTAGACGTCCCAAGCTCATTAAAAGAAAACGAATAAAATAAACACCACAGTTTTTTTTTTACACATTAAAAACACTAAAATACATTCAGACATTACATTTTTGACATTGTTATAATACAAAAAATGACCAAAAAAATATATAAAAGTTTCAGGTTCCATAGTGCACTAAGTCTGTGAGCCTTGTCCCACTTGCGGTTTGCTTCAAACAATTTAGCATAACTGCATGGCTAAGAAACGTATTAATGAGTATTATACATCATTAGAAACTAGAATAAAAGACGCATTTCCTTGTGATTTGTTTATTAGAAATGCATATTGATATAAAAATATATTGGCTAATGTAATCTTGTCCCACGCTTTGCAGCTAAAATTATAACGCTCAAACACCCGCGAATAACTCTTTACTCGATAGTTGTACCGCCATGTTTGCGTTACTCTAGGCAAGTTCATTAGTTGTACTTGAGCTATCAAGCGGAGTGGACGTGTTACAACGGATTATTAAGCATCTGGAGAGGTAAGTCTTTTACGCGACGTAGTTTGGTTCTCTTAAACGTCATTCCCGTGGGATACTATTTGAGGGTTAAAAAAAAATTGATTCAAGTTTATCTTTTGACACGTAAAATCACATGTTGTTATTATTTCTAGGTAAAGTCGGTACATTCATAGCATGATTGATTTAGCACTAATCGTCAAAATACTCGATTGTCGTCATTTCGGTGGCGTCATTTCGATGGTGATTTTACCCACCGAAATGACGCAGCGACACCGAAATGACGAACACAATTTTATTTATTACAAAAAGTACTGACAATATCGGTAAAATGAAACTTGAACACGTTCAAATTGTGTTACTACACTAAGACAACAACAAATTGCGATAAAATTACTCAATATGAATACTACTTAAGTAAAAACCCCGCAGCGAATGTATGAAAAAATGGGTTTCAAAATTCAGGTATAATGTAGGTTTTAATTTCCTTATTAATATATTGGCGTAAGCACCAAAAATTACTAGTTTCAAAAGCGTCCAATAATCAATACCTTAACAATCTGTAAACCTTTTAGCTAGCAAAAGACGTTTTAATAGGGGTGTAGACACGAAAATAAATACATACTCGTATTATATTTTTTTCCGGTAGTGCTTAATATATAGTTTCATAGCGTTATGTCGTACAGTATTCTGGTTTGGGGGAAAGCAGCTGACATACAGACTATATTCGTGTTACAAAAAAGGGCCATTAAAGATAACTTTTTAAACAAATTAATATTTTAACAGTAGCGTCCCAATATATTTATGAAAATGTATGTACTATATGTCATTAAGAACCTAGACTCTTTCGTTAAGAATTCTGATATACATAATTTAAATATTAGGAATAAAAATAAGTTTGCCATAAAAAAATTCGTGTCCGTAAAGTATATAAATCATTTGTAGGTCAATGCATTTATTTTTATAATAAATTACCCGACGTAGTTTTAGAGTTACCCCTTCTAGCACTTAAAAATTACTTGAAAAAGTCGTTGATGTCTAAAGCGTACTATAGGGTCGAGGACTATCTAACGGACAAAAATGCTTGGCCTAAACCAGAAAATTAACTGAAAATTAACTAATAGCTGCTTACTACCTCACAAAAATCATGTAAACACTGTATATTGTCTAGGGGACACGGTTTATGTAGGAAGACATGTCGAAACTCTTTTATGTGGTTACATATGTGTAGATATATATGTGTATACTTATATACCTGTGTATGTATGTATACATATATATATATGCTATTTTTTTTATTTTTTTTTCGTAATAATTCTGACATGTTTTCCTGCAGAACTACGCAGATATTTTATATTATTTTTATAGTTTTATATAATGCTAGAATAAGTAGTATCATTGTCATAAGTGAATATTCTATTAAAAAAATTACTAACTGTTGAGTTTCTTGCGGCGCTTCTTCTCAGCAGTGGTCTCCTCTTGAGAAGCGCTGGTAGATTCTGGTATATTTTGACGTGTAAAAGTGCCCGTGTGGCCTACTTACTGAATAAATATCTTTTATCTTTTTTATTGATATAACGTTTGAGTAGATAGTAATTTCAGTAAGGTTGTATAACGTTTGAAAGACAAAAATCTGCAATTGGTTACAAGCTCTACACAAGAATTTTATTTGCCAATTTTTTTTTTCATACAGTTTACTTGAACGCGGCCAAGTATTTCAACATTTGACGTGGATGGTTTAATACAAAAATAACACAGTAATTGAACAATTAATTAAATTAATACTTTTTAATAGTAGGTAGTGTTTTGACATACTTACTGATTATTCCCCTTTAATCATTTAGCATTCTTATGTTACACTATTATAAAGTTGGAAAAGAGTACATCTTTACAGTCAGCATTAAATCATAAATCATACGTATACGCGATTAAACGCGGTTGTTTTGTTGGAGCGGAAAAGTCCTAGAGTGGTGACCGCGAACCGGGAAACGAAGTGTTGGCAGGCCTTCCACAAGGTGGACCGACGATCTGATAAAGGTCGCGGGAAACCGCTGGATGACAGCAGCAGAGGAGCGATCGTTGTGAAAAACTTTGGGGAAGGCCTTTGTCCAGCAGTGGACGTCTTGCGTTGCGGCTGAGGATGATTATGATGAATTATGTTTTTGCGAGAATAAGATTATACCTAAGCATGCATATGCATATCGATCATAAGTTAAGCAGGCTCAGGTACCTAATAGATGTGTGATAAACCACTCGACGTCTGATATTCATTAAAATATTTTTAATATTATTGTAAATAAATGTTGACAATTTGGGACTGCTGTGACTTTTAAAATATGTCTTTCAGTTTTTGAGATGACATAATCCGATTCATCAAAATGGATGCTGCAAATCCTGCAATGTTTTCGCTACTTAATTCGCGACGAACTGCATCCACCCAAACCAGACGGCATTCTTATTTTTTTGGGAAAACATTAAAATATCATATTACCTTTTTGTTTTGTTATGTAAACTAACGATAGTATAGATGACATATAATTTTATTTACTATTCATTCGAAGTAGTTGCTTGTAATTCACATTTTTCAACGATATATTGCATAACATCGGCCATGACATTTTAGTCAGTGGGGCCGATTTTCAGCGTCAGTTAGACTTCCATACTTATTATAATTCGACGGGAAAAAACCAAAATAAAAATAAAATTAAACGAAATATCTATTTAATCAAAGTATGTACCATTGATTAAATAGATATTTCGTTTAATTTTTTTTATTTTGGCAAGAAGATGTCCAAATTCCGAAAAATATGGTAATCAGTTGGAGCAATGTCCGCGGATTACGATGGGTGTCGGAGACGTTTCAATCCCAGTTCCTTTTATTTTAGCGACCTTCTCGCGTGCAGGGTATGGTCTGGCGTTGTCCTGAAGCAGGAGTGGGCTAGAGCAATCGACCAACCTCGGTTGTTTAACGGCTAGCTTTTCCATCATGGCTTGCAATTATTGACAATACACGTCTGCTGTAATTGTGTTGCCAAGGTTGCTTAAGGTCTTAAGAAGCTGTAATGGATGACATCAGCACTGGTCCACCAAACACTCACCAGTACCTTTTTCTGAGTCAACTTTCGTTTCGGGCACGATTAGGCCGGTTCTCCTGGGCTCAACCATTGTGATGAGTGTTTCCGGTTATCGCACAGGATCCATTTTACATCACAAGTAACGATACGATTTAAAATCCCCTCATTATTGTGCCGGTGTAGTGTAACGCAACCCTCGACGCGTGTTTGTTGGTTTGCTTCACTCAATTCATGCGGTACCCATTTTTCGAGCTTTTTCACTTTTCCAATTTGTTTCAAATGAATTAAAACTGTTTTATCACTGACACCGAAGCCTGCCGCTAACTATGACGTGGTTTACGACGGATCCGCCTCCACGAGTCGATCACTTATAATTCTTCGTCATCAACTTGGGTCTCCGGCGGTCACGGGGCTAGTTCTGTAGGTCAACATTTCTAGAACGAAAACGTTGGAACCAACAACGTACTGTGTTTTCTTTTGCAATAGTTGCCCCATACACATCGTTAATGCTTCGTGCGGTTTCTGCAGCGTTACTGCCACGCCCGCCACGGTGAAGCTCATATACGTAAATATAATAATCCAGCCTATATGCGCGTCCCACTGCTGGGCACAGGCCTCCACTCACAATGAGAGGGTTTGGGCTATAGTTCCCACGCGGGCCCAGTGCGGATTGGGAACTTCGCACACACCGTCAAATTGCTTTGCAGGTGTGTGCAGGTTTCCTCACGATGTTTTCCTTCACCGAAAAGCTCATGGTAAATATACAAATTATATTTCGCACATAAATTCCGAAAAACTTAGAGGTACGAGCCCGGGTTCGAACCCACACGACCCTCTGCTTAAGAGTCGGCAGGTCAAACCATTAGGCTACCACGGCTTTTTTTCATATACGTAAATAACGCGATATTATTTTAAGCTTCCCACGTTGTGTGCAGAACGATGTCAAAGAAAACACAAATAACGCGGAAACAATTGAATCACTAAGTTCGAAACAGGAATATATGAGCTTCAATTTGAAATAAATTTGAATTTAGATTTCCTAACTAAACGCCAGATGTTTGGAATCAAAGTGGCCAGTACGACAAAACGCCAATTTCATATGTAAGGACCTAATAATAAAAAATAGCACATCAATAAATACCACTTATTTAGTTTCAAGTCGGTAGTGCAAAAAACTTACGTAAACTTACCTATAATATTTAGGGCCGTTTTACTGCCATGCCCGCTGGAATCGTCCCTACCTTCCATATGCACTACTAGTAGGTGCTAGTTTTGCGAGTAAATCCCGCATGCGTGGGCAAAAAGGCTAGGTGCATGCCGCTTAAAAGCGCGTAACCGACGATGGGGTTCGACTAGCTTTCCACCAGACCTGCGCGAGGGAGCCGAGCGGCGCACTAGGAAGAATACCGTCAACGATAGTTGCGGCGTGCGCGGCAAGAAAAATGAAGTAATCCTATTGGTGTATATTTTTCCTCGGTCACCGCTCAGCTTCCATGGGTGGAGAGCCAGCTATAGATTAGAAGCAAACTCGTGTGCCGTGTCGAGTCGTGAAAATCCAGAAGCATATATGCATGGTTCCGGCAGATCGCAGCTAGGTGCGCACCTTGCAGTGAGCGGCGCGTGGCCAGCAGCAGGTCGGCGACGGGGCGCGCAGCGGCGGCGACGCGCCGCTCCCCCGCGCGCTGCAGCACCGCGCGCAGTCGCGCCTCGCGCGCGCGCCCGCAGCACGGCCCACCGCACACCGCGCCTGCAACAAGACAACACACCGCACTCAATAAACTACATGTAGCGAGATCACTTATAACTTTACAAGTATCATAAGTAAGCATCTACCGGCGATATTTTATTACCATTATTTAGAGGAAAGAAGCCATAAGGGCCTGCGCAAACCAGCGGAGCGCAGCGCAGATCACCTAGGAGGATTTACTCCGCGCAGCGCACACCGACGAGGGAAAATCCCCCGCGATACCGCGGGCGCCCGCCAGCGCAGCGCCGGCGGCCGGCACACCTGGGAGCACTTCGGCGCATACCGAGGGATGTCGCCGCCTGCCGTGGCGGTATCCTCTCCCCGCGGCGTTGAAAAGCGCCGAAGACACTGCGGCGGCATGCCGCGGCATCCCCCGGTATGCGCCGAAGTGCGCCGGGCCTACGAAGGGAAGGTGCGGGGTGAAGGGTGTCTGTTCTTCTTCTTCAGCTAAAATTGAATTGATTAACACTAAATCCCAGTCCGCCATCACGAAACCTTCCACACGAACGACTCGTACAAAAACAAGTTTTCGACTGTTGGTCGCTAGTGGAACGGAATGAATAATCACCAATCATGGCATGCCGTGGGATGCCGTGGGATGCCGTGGGATGCCGCGGCATTGCGGAGGTGCTTGCGGTATCAACATTAGTGTTCTCCCCCGTCGTCCGCCGAGTTGCGCCAAGCCTTCCCCTCCCGCAGCCCCGCTGCCACGGCGCACTCGGGAGGCCTCGGCGCATAGCGGGGGATGCCGCGGCATGCCGCCGCCTACCGCCGCGGTATCCTCTAACATGCTCTTCGATGCCGCAGAGTAGAAATCCCCCGTGATGCTCCGAGGTCGGTCTCAGAGCATTCAAATTTATACCTTATTGTAATTAAAATAGAAAAGAAAGTGATCTGCGCTGCGCTCCCGCCGGTTTGGGCAGGCCCTTACTCGGTAGTGCATATGTCGCTGGCGTAAATGGCGCAGTAATCGCGCACAGTACGGCGCATTATGAACTAAATTTACCATCTCGCGCTGTGATTATTTAGTGAATACTCAGCAGTACATTATTGATCGATTCGAGCGGGAGTGGTCGCGTTTGATAGAACTTACGATGTTATAGTAGGTGTGATACATAAAACTCGTACTTGTGACGATTAGAAGTTGTAAAGGTCAAAAAGGTGTGGTTTTTTGCGGAAATTTGACAACTGCTCTAAGTAATATGGTGCCACCGTGTGCGATACATAACTTACAAAACTGGCGTGCAAGAGCTCGGACATAATGAGAAAGAGATTCCGGCCCTCGACGACCCGCTTTGACCTCCACAGGAAACGCGTTAGATGGAGCCAAGCGCAGGAATCCCAACCAGATGGTTGAGCACATACTAGCCGTTTCACGTACTCCACTGCGGCTGCGTCCCTGATACAGCCTACCCGTTTTTTTAGGGTTCATTATAAGCCTTAATACAAAATAAGAATAAGTACCCTGAATAGAAACCGGACTATAAGAAACAGCAAAAGACATATATTTGACCTTTTTCTATTTATGGAATTCATAACGAGTTAGAAAGAGATGTCCTAATAGGTATTCATTCGTTTTCCTTCGTGTTGTCACGAGGATCTGTCGACGCTAGTGTTATTGCTGAGTCAACAATATTATCGACATCGATTCAATTTCGCAGTTGTAATTTGTTCTAAAAATTTTTCTAATTGCCAAATCAATCTTTTGTACCACATTTTTTGCAAAATAAAGATATTTGTATTTGTAAGCATGTGGCAGTAAAAATTACCTACTTTCCTTTTTTTACAAGTGTTCATTTAACTTGCAATGTTCCAATGTAAATAATAATAAGTAACTTGTCAGTTTCAAAATTTGCAGACCATTTTTCATCTACTTCCCTGTGTTTAATTGAACTGAAGTTTGGAACACTTATGTAAAATCGATGACAATGTAATATTATTGTGTCAATGAACAGATCTGATGATAGAACCGGAAGGTGGCAACATGATCCTCAGCTGTACTTAACGTAGACCCACCGAGATGGGGCTCTTTAGTTTGGTCTTGATAATTTGATAATTCCATTGAAAAAAAATACAGTCATCAATTAAAACTTGGATCATTGTATATTCATTTGCTGACGTAGTTTGTAAATTATATATAAAAAACGCAAGTGTAGAATCAAGTTCAATTCTTTGTTTACTTTCTCCGTTTCTCGAGGAACAATAAACTGACAGTGACATTAGTTCTCTATGGTTATTTGCTCACCTTAAGTGCGTCACACACGGAGGTATAATTTATATTTTGGTATATTAATATATATTATAGCCAGGCATCTTACGATATATTTTCGTATAGTTTAGGTGTATTTTCCGTACTAGTTTACAGAGTTATAGCTGCGTGTGTGGACTCTGTCAACTAGTACGGAAAATATATCGTAATACTGTATACCGACCTATAATGTATTTCTCTATATAAGTAAGTATATCGTTGCCTAGTACCCATAGTACAAGCCTAGAGCTTAGTTTGGGACTAGGTCAATTTGTATGAGATTGTCCCTGATATTTATTTATTTATTATTTTATTTTATGTCAAAACTTAGATATAAAATATTATGGGTAGAGTACTTCCTTTGAAATATATTTTTTTCTTTTTTACACTCGTCGTTCAACTGTCCAATGAAAAGAAATCAATGCTCTTGTAATAGCATCGTGCTGATCACTGTAGGATCAATTTAACCAGTAACGGCACGTGCCAGATCTATAAAGGAGTAATCGTTCTTGTTCAGGCAGCTTACTGGATCCTTATTTATTCTTGTAAGTGCATACAACCAGAATAATATAAATTTGAATGGCACGCTTCCGGACCGTAATAAAACGACTATAGGACGTAATAGCCTTATAAAGTGCGCCCAAATGCGGTTTTATAAACGTTCTTGAGTATTCTATAGGACTAAAAAATACATGCTCCTGGGACAATCATATGACCATATTTTGCTTTTTGGATGCCCAACTGATAGTGTATTAAAGGAGGTAGATATGGCATGTTCTTACTTCGCGACGACACAGTATAAATATAGCTAAAGCAGTAAAGAAACTACGAACAAACGTTCGAAACGTCGCACTCACACAGACGCACGTCTCAACGAGATCTCTAAGCGGATACGGCAGTGCTGTCAGTGGCGGGTGTCGCGTCGAGACGAATAGTTTCGGTTAGTATTTTATTCTTTCTATAAAAAAAATGCCACGAGTGTATTGCGTGGTTTACGGCTGTTTGAACTCGGCTTCAAACCGGAGCTTAGAGTAGCCGTCATCTTGAACTTATTATTTACTAGCTTTCCGCCCGCGACTTCATCTGCGGAGAGTCAGTAATTTCGTTAAAAAGTAGGTAGCTACAAATAAAGTTTTCAGTATCATAAAGGGATAAACTTCCCAAAAAAAAATAGTAATGTTCCGTAACATTTGTTCGCTTTTTAGTGTTTGTTTAATTATTATGTGATTATGTATTACATGCAGCACATATACACTACATTCATGCCATTAATGCTTATTGCCAATTCTTCATCACTCTTGACAAAATGGGGCTATCCATTAATCGTTGAAGAGTTCTCCTGGTACTTGGCGAAACTTCCACTTCACCTTTATTATGATGGGTAAAAGTAGCGTGTTGTGAAATACTTATTAATAATCAGATCCTCAAAGATTTTCCAAAAACGACAAAACTCGTATTTTATATTTAGTAGTCTAGAAACCAATTTTCATATAGGTATCTAACTTCAAAAATAACAACTCTTCCAAATTGCCATCCCCATTTTCACCCCCTTAGGGGTAGTGTTTCCAAAATCACCGAAAGTAGTACTCTTAGTTTGTAAGCAGTAGCCTAAACATCAATTCCCTTAAGTTCAAAACTGACTTCACTCCCATACAAACTTTCATCTCCCATTTCACCCACTTAGGGATAGTTCTTCGGAAATCACCAAACGTATTATTTTTCATTTGTTTTATACCTACTCATTTCCACATTTCTAATCGCATCGCATAATTGTCCATGAAGGTGAATGAATAAAATTAGCCTTAAATATACTCGTGCCTGTTATTAGAGGAGCGCTCGCAAGCTCACGCTCTACCGTCGGAACGGGGACTGTATATGCGTTTAGGGTGAGAGGTTGTTTGTTTGTGCACTCGAATGTTGCCATTTATCTCCAAAACTACTAGTCCAATTTTGATGCGGTTTTCAGTGATGGGTTCGGGTTTGATTGGTGCATGTTCTTAGATGGGTGTTACAGTGGCAACTCACCAGGGGGCGCTGCAGTAAAAATTTGTTTGTGCAAAATCAAAACTACTAGTCCGATTTTGATGCGATTTTCAGTAATGGGTTTGTTGTTGATAGTGAGGGTTACGGTAGTAACTCACTAGGGGGCGCTGCAGTAATCTATTTAATATTAGCTACTACATATTACTTTACTAACTTGTGTGATAAGATAAACACGCTTGACTATGTGAGATCTTATCGACAATTATTTGAAATCCGTTAAGCCGTTTGTTTAGGTGTGAAAGTGAAACAGACAGATTTAACACATTGTATTTTTTTTCTTTCTTTAGTTGAGAATGTCTTCTGTACATATGTTAATGCGATACAGTACAAAAGTGAGTATCTATACTTTTGACGTTGACTATACTTAATGCCAGTGCCAATTAACAACCTTTGCAGCCTTGTATTAAATTACAAATAAATAACTATTCTCTTGAAAAAGCATTTTTCGTTTGAAGAGGAAGAGGAGTGATAGAGCTCCCTAAGTTTTAAATTTCTTTTCAAATAAGCATAAATAAAATCTATGATAAAAAGGAAATAAATTCTAACACGTCAACAGTCATCATATACGGGTATATATCCGGATTTTTAATCTCACGGAAAAAATGTAAACAAAGATACGTCACTGTCAAAGTGACATTTCAGGGGATCTCAAAGTATGGGCGGGTCTATTTCCGGGCGTTTCAACCGCCGTCATTAGTGTTTTTTTTAATATATTGACGAAATCAATGACACCTACCAGCAATTTATGATTTAAACAGTTGCAGAACCGTGGGTGTAGTTTCTAATAGCATCAGAAGTTGGCCAATTATTATAAACGTGCTTAAATGTGTTTAATAACATGTTTTTCTCCATCTTCGATAAAGAGCAAAGACGTGGTCGTTTCTTCACAGGAGACAACATATAGTCTTCCTTTGACCGGGTTCATCCTTCCACACAACAGTGAACGAAAAACAACGGAAACGTAACAATGAGCAACCTAACAACAATAGAAAATGTAACAACAATAAAAATTTAACAGAACTGTCACTGGAAAGCGATTACGGGATCA
Organism: Tortrix viridana; assembly: GCA_963241965.1. Classification (NCBI taxonomy): domain Eukaryota; kingdom Metazoa; phylum Arthropoda; class Insecta; order Lepidoptera; family Tortricidae; genus Tortrix; species Tortrix viridana. The sequence goes on along the minus strand of OY725171.1, from coordinate 38,428,393 downwards.
CGAGAGCATTCAATCTAGAATGTTCAGTGAAGCGAGTGACGTCTCACGTTAAGCGGCCCGCAACTTCATGAACCGGGTGTATCGAGACAGTGATACCAGTGCAATAAATAGATTATGCATACGAAAACAGTATTTTCTCTTTATATTAATATAACAAAGAGTTTATGTCAAAATAAAGTTTGGCATCAACAAATTAAATTATTTTATCTTGATTATAATATACATTTTATTTATACAAAGCCGATTTCTTAAAAATGTGTTTAGTATAATTATCCTGAATGTTTCAAATTTTTTTCGTTAACAGCAACACCTTTGTTTACATATTTTCCGTGAGATTAAAAATTCGGATATAAAAGTAGTAAAAAAAATAACAGCGGATGCTGTCGATGTTCTATTTTAATGGCAGTTTGAAGACAAAGATGAGCAATATTTATGAGGCCCGCGGCTAGCGCGACCCACGCGCGGCTCGCGGGCTGACGCCGCCTACACGGCCAGGCTGGGACCTTTCTTTATGCACTTTGGAAGTATTGACACTCGTTTCCATTTAGGCAAGATGATATATATGTACAAACGAAATGTATAAAAGAGTGCGAAGTATCCCGCGCGAGGAGGCGATCTCGGCGCCTGCGGCGCGCGGCGCGACGGCTGCCCGCGATCTCTCGCGATGCTGCTCGAGCCTGGCGCGACCTTACAGGGGCTCATCAATTCACACATAGCATGTCCCAGTAACAAATTAACGCAGTAGTGACTACGAAACCACAAGCCATCTTTTGACCAAAATGTCGCCAAAATGACTAGCCGGCCGTGAGGTTTTAATCTCAAAGTACTTCATGAACGTGCCCTATTTTGCGTTGCGTATTTAGCATTTAGCGTACTAGGTCGGATGCCGCAGATGACGATTCATTCCTGTAAAAATAAGCTTAATGTTGGATTTCGCCAACCACTTAACAGACTATTACTAACGCTAACGCTTAACGCTATCAAAATGTATGAACTAACAGTCGATTAACATTTAACATCGTATGGTGAAATTGGTACTAAGCGAAATATTGCAAACGCTGAGATTTTGCTCTTCAGTGTTAATGCAAGTGATAGTATCATCGTGTTATTATAGGTACGGTACGCCACCTATAATAATACGCGGCGCGCAAGGCGTTGTTGTGCAGCCGCGCAGGAACCAGTTCGCGCGAGACATTTGTACCTACCTACTCTTTATTATTGGTTTGTCACAGTACGCCGCGCAACCTTGAACTCCGGACGTGCCGCGGCGGTCCGCCGCCGCGGTCCTGTGCCAAAACTTACGAAATATATCACAATCTTTGTATTTTGGTAGAATGTTATTAAAGCTGTCATTGTACAGCGAATGATCAAATCCTCAACAGATAAAAAATATATATTAGGGTCCTCCCCAGATAAAAAAAATATATTAGGGTCCTCCTCCAGATGAAAAATATATATTAGGGTTTCACTGACGCGTCATGAGGAGGGAAAAGAAATTCTAGTTGCGAAAGTGAGTGGACCGAGATGGCGAGAGGTCAATTTATAAAAGGTGCGGAGTCTTAGGTACTCTGCATAGCATAGCAAAGCACATAGTTAGATAAATGGTATTTGAAAAAGCTTTCGAGGGATGTTGAAGATCGGCTACCACGTATTTCTTTAAGAAACAACGTTATGAGGTTCTGTATGACGTATGTATGTATGTAGTATCAATCGTAATGATGCGCAGGGAAGCCAGGAATACCTTTAATAAACATCGCCATACTAGTTTTGCGGAGAAAGATATGAACTATTTTTACTAAGTATCTGTTGAAAGATTGAACCTCACGTAGCGCATATTAATAAAGTATTACGGTTAAATCGGGCTTTGAACTGCGTGGGACGACAGGAGCACGGGCCGAGAACTCTCGCGACTTTCACTCGCTCGAAGGGCTTCTCCAGTTCTTTTCTCCAGTACTTAGTGCGTGTCAGATTATACTGGACTTTATTTTTTATGTGATGTAACTACAAATTAATGGTTTTCAGATTTTTTCCTTTACTTGTGCTCTAAGACATTGCTTCTTGCTAAATTTCATGATTCTAAAGGCTTGGTCATACAGCCAGCGCGTCACGCCTGCAGCGGCGCGCGGCGCGTTCTTAGCGTGACGCCAGCGCGGCGTGGCAGTCACACTGCAGGCAGCAGAAAACGCCATGCAGCGCGGCACGGCGTGTTCCAAAGAGTAAAGTAACTAGGTATAGAGTGGCGACTCTATAAATATAAATGTTAGCTAATTTTCTATTCAAACTTATCTTCGGTAGGTATAAACATTTTAATCCTCTGTAACTCAAGAACCAATAAAGTCTACTTAGTTGTGATAGTTTAGGTTTAAAGATATATATTCTCAAAAAAGACGTAAGTCACTTACATGAGAACACATTATTGTAAGTATATAAATTTAAATTTAATCGTTCGTTCCTTATATTGTATTTGTTCACTTAATGCATATTTCTTTTCTATTCGATAGTTTTCCTTTTAAATTCATTATATGCGCTTTCATTTAAGATATTTATCACATTTTTAGTTAGTTTTGGCTATAGGGACACACACACACACACACACACACACACACACACACACACACACACACACACACACACACACACACACACACACACACACACACACACACACACACACACACACACACACACACACACACACTTGACTCTCACAAACGGATCCCAATCAAAAAATTGTTTTTGCGAAACCATCCCCACTTTACGTGTAGGGGAGGTACCCTAAAAAAGCCGGTCAAGTGCGAGTCGGACTCGCGCTCAAACTTGTAGGCATGTAAATAGTTTGTAAATCACAGAAATACCATATAAACAAAGTCCAGTATAAACTGACATGCTATCAGTATGCACTTTCGTACTTAGTGAATGTCAGTTTATATTAGACTTGTTTTTTATGTGATGTAACTACAAATTGACGGTTTTCGGATTTTTCCCTTTACTTGTGCTATAAGACATTGCTTCTTGCCAAATTTCATGATTCTAAGTCAACGGGAAGTCCAAGGGATTGCAGACCTTAGTCTTAGAATTTCAACTTGATACCTTCACGCGTCCCTGAGAAAAACAGACGGACAACAAAGTGATCTTATAAGGGTTCCGATTTTTCCATTTGATGTACGGAACCCTAAAAACGGGCAGACGGACAGACATGGCGAAACTATAAGGGTTCCTAGATTGACTGCGGAACCCTAAAAATGAGGGCGCTGTTCGGAATAAAATTGGCAACATGATCCAAGGTTTACCTAACCTGTGTTGGTTGCCATTTGGAAATAGCTTTAGTTCAACCTGCACTTTCTAGATACAGCACTTGTCATACAAGCAAACTTGACCATAGAGTCGCCACTCTTTCCCTCTATAGTTACTTTACTCTTTGGAACGCGTCGCGCTAAGAACGCGCCGTGCAGCGCTGAATGGCGCGATCGCGCCGCTCCCGACAGTAAAATCACGCCGTGCCGCGCTGAACAGCGCGGCCGAGTTGTGCTGGCGTGGCGCGCCTGCAGCGGCGCGCGGCGCGACGTGATTCTGTGTGCCCTTATAGGATCACTTTGTTGTCCGTCTGTGAGTCTGTCAAGACCCTTTTTCTCATGAACGCGTGGAGGTATCAAGTTAAAATTCATATCAAATACTTAGGTCTGTTATCCCTTGGATCAGTGAAAAAAATCAAACATCTTAGTCAACGCAATCAAAAGATACGGCCGTTTATGCCGCACATTGAAGGGAATCTCAAGGGAATTAAAACCTATAGGGTACTTCCCGTTGACTTAGAATCATAAAATTTGACAAGAAGCAATGTCTGAAAGCACAAGTAAAGGAAAAAATCCGAAAGCCGTTAATTTGTAGTTACATCACATAAAAAAAGAGTCCAGTATAAAGTGACACTCACTAAGTTTCTAGACTACTGAATATAAAATACGAGTTTTGACGTTTTTGGAAAATCTACCCCTAGCAGGGCGAAAAAAGTTTGAAAATTTGTATGATTTAAAGCTTCTATTCCTTCATGATACTTACGTAACGAAAACTTCATCTGCACTTTTTAACAAAAATACTGACCCTCCGCAGACGAAGTCGCGGGCGGAAAGCTATAGGCTATATTTTAACTTATACTTATAAGCGAAGCGAGGGCGGGTCGCTATACTTTATATTATAAACGCGAAAGTAGACATACTTTTGCGTCTGTCTGTCTGTAAAGCTTTCACGGCTAATCCGCTAAAACGATTTCGATGAAATTTGGTATGGAGTACAGATGGGCCGAATACGGACTTTGCCGAATACGAATATTCGGCCGAACATTCGGTTCAGCTCTTACCGAACCGAATATTCAGTTGCGCCGAATCGCTAGAAACAGGTTTTGACACGTCCGCGCTCAGCGCTCCGCGCGTTTCGGACCTTCGCGCTCGCGCCATTTGACTTGTCGACCTTTACCCCCTTACTAATAAACGTTGAGTAACGGCTGAGTAGTTATACAATGCTTTGTCCTTATCTGTCGAATTCAAATGTCACAATGACAGATAAGGACGAAGCATTGTATAACTACTCAGCCGTTACTCAACGTTTATTAGTAAGGGGGTTAGTGGATAACTGAGAAAGGTGATTGATTACTGATTAATAAAACTTACTTAATTAAAACAACTTTGGTTTTTCTTACTTTAGCTACGGTTTTTTTTTTAATAATTGTATTTATATTTAGACGCATATTTATCTCTTTTTGGTAGTTGCTTAGAATGCTGAAATAGGATGTCAATCCGACGAATTGCGAAACAACCTACGCTCGTTATTTACTTTTCACTTCTCATGCTCTGAAAATGCTACTTTAGCCTCTGCATATCGAGACTAAAGTTCCTTTTTAATCTCTAGGGATTAAAGTAATTTTTGGAAACCCCTAAACAGCCAATCACGGTGTAAGTGAATGGAGGATTATTACAGAATAACTACTAAACCGGAATATAAGAAAGAACAAATAACGTAGGTTTGCCCTTTTTCTATTTATGACATTCATAACGAGTTAGAAAGAGATGTCCTTATAGGTATTCTTTCGTTTTCCATCAAGTTGCCAAAAGGTTTTAGACGTCAAATTTGAATGGACCGCGATGAGCCCGCCATTGGACCCCTACACGAACCTACAGTACTACAAAATTAAAAAGTCGATATGCCAATAGTTAATTTTGTGTCCCCTGCCACTGTCTTCTTCATTTTGTAGCTTTATTAGTTTGACAGTGTTGTGAATATATATCGATATTTTAAGATTTTCAAAACATGAAAACTTGATACTAGAATTATTGTCGACTCAGCAGCAACACTGGCGTTGACAGATCCGTAAGACAACATGCTGGAAAACAAAAGAATACCTTTAAGGACATCTCTTTCTAACTCGATATGAATGCCATGCCATAAATAGAAAAAGGTCATATACGTCTTTTGCTGTTTCTTATAGTTCGGCTTCTATGAAAGTACTTATTCTGTGGTATAGACAATTTTAGGGCGTGGAAATAACCTCAAAATGACAACTTTGCAAGAATATAAAAAAATAAAAAAAAATCGTAAAACACTATGAATGATTACAAAAATGAATCAATTTAATTATATTAAGGATGAATTTAATTTATTATGCATGGAACATGCATAATAAATTTTGATTCGTTTTGGAAAAATAGTTTTCAAGTTTGAATCTGTTGGCTAAATATGCAAGCATTTAAAGCGTCATTTTACAAAAGAAAATAAAATAAAAAACCGCGGAACAAATGTTTTTGCTATTGTAATTTTGTATAGAACGTCGTTATTTTTCCTCTCATTCGAAGTGAAAAGTAGAGTATTTAACTCGAGACTAAAAAGCCATAATGACACTCGAACTTCATCCACCCTAGCTTTGCTCGGGTGTATAAATATCCCGTGTCATAATGGCTTACTTTAGTCCCTTGTTGAACAATCTACTATTGTTTATTCGGTAAATATCCGGCAAGGTAACAGAACTATTCGGCCGATTACGAACATTGAAAAACTTGCTGAATATGCCGAATACCGAATATTTACCGAATATTCGGCCCATCTCTAGTATGCAGATAGCCTGTGTTCCGGGGAAGGACATAGGCTACTTTGTATCCCGGAAAATTGAGCAGTTCCCGAGGGAGCAGTGATAGACGACTTCTACGCGGACGAAGTCGCGGACAAAAGCTATAATATTATAAATGCAAAAGTAAATCTGTCTGTCTGTTACCTCTTCACGCTTAAACTGCTGAAGGAATTTAGATGAAATTTTGGTAGGTATGGAGATAGTTTTTATTCCGGAAAATCTGATCGATTTTGATTTTGCGTGGGATACCCGATAAACGACTTCTGCGCGAATTGAGTCGCGGGAAAAAGCTATAACTTATAATACGTAACTGCGATGTGGTACTAAAATGTAAAGCTACTTATGAGTTCGACTGTACATACAAATATGATAGTAAAACGCCAGGTGAACTCTAGGCGTGTATCATGGGACATCGACAAACATCGGTCACATCACATTATCTATACGAGTATATATAAAAATCGATGTGTTTGTATTTGGGTATGTTCCCTACGGACACCAAAACAGCTGGCCCGATTTTTTAAAATTTTCAGTCAATCTTCAGGTTACCCTAGCGGGTGATTCTATGTAGTTTAGTAGCGATCTGATATTTTCAACTGATTTTTTTTTTGTCTTTTGTGCGACATGGGCAGCAACGCGCCGCGCCAGCTATCCTAATCGCATCTTTAGAATGAAAGTGACCTAATTCCAAAATATTAAAATGTTTACATTTCGAATTAGGTCTCTATAATAATACTTTTATGACTCGAATTAGAAAACTTAACATTTTGTCTTAAGTCACTTTCATTCTAAAGATGCGTAATCATCAATACATAGTATAAAATAAAATGAAGTCGCCCTCCGCCAAAACTTAACATTTTGTATTAGGTCACTTTCATTCTATTCAAAGGTGCCATACATAGTATAGAAGTCGGTTAAACATGAAGTCGCCCTCCGCGTCTGTCTGTCCATATGTATGCTTAGATCTTTAAAACTACGCAACGGATTTTAATGCGGTTTTCACCATCAGTTAGATAATTCTTCACGAAAGGTTTATGTACATAATAGAATCCGGACCGAAGCGAGGGCGGGTCGCTATAGGCTGTATTTTAACTTACGTAACCGAAGCGAAGCGAGGGCGGGTCGCTAGTGTTTAATATAAATATTAAAAGCAGCGTGCGCTGTCGGCCGAGCTATCCCCGTTTGAGTTAGTTTGGTCTTGAATTAAGCAGCGCCTCCATCGATCGGCCGGCCGCGGCTACGGCGGCGCTACGCCATTCATTACTTACCTATGTAATAGAATGTAACGCGAGTCGCAGCCGCGCGGTGACGCGATCCGAGCCTCCCTATCGATTCATCGAGCCTCTTCCACGACAACAGGGTCGGTTTCCGAACTCACCCCGCTGTTTTTGCCGCACACTTATTTTTTTACACTTCTGAAATACGAGTATGAGTACATAATCCCTACAAATTCCTAACGTTTAGATCTTGTCCGAACCGCTTAAAGAGCTTTAAGGGAAGAGTACGGAATTACGGAGTATTAAGGCATTTTTGACTTTGTATGCTAGGTATTTCCAGTAAAACCTGAAATCTTAGCTAATTGAAATCGGTTTACTAGTAAAGACTGGCTTTCAGAGTATAGAATGTTATTTAACAACTATATATTAAACTGTGTTTTGTATAACTAATAGTAATTTTTATGAACCTCTTAAATGTCCGTTATTATATACGGATTAAAAATAGTCTCTGTCGGTTATTCTGTAAATGCGTGCATGTAAATCCGGTAAATTTTGTAAATGGCCCTTTCCTGCCAAATTAATGAAATAGGAAATATAAATTAAATATGACGTGATCAGAAATAAAATAACATTACATATTTGACAAAAAGAAGATTTATTTCAATTATCAGAGGAGACGGGGGTGAGGAGATCCCGTCCAGACAATTTCTCCTTGGCCCCCACGGATGAGAACTCCATTTTTATGTCCTCTAATGATTTTTCGAGGTCGACATGCCGGTCTGTAATAAGTAATAAACCAAAACACTGAAAATCAGGCTGTATGCTGTATAGCTCTCTCCATCGTACTTTGAACTATGTATCCTAAGCCTATTTATCTATGTATGAGGTCAATAGTTATCGAACAAATATATGTACCAGGTTATTCTAGCTTAAGTAGTCCCCACCCTTGTGCTTAATTTTTTAATTATTTGAGATTTTGGGGACATTGAAAATAAACATCACCATCATTGAGAATAAAACAGATTGAAGGTTGCTGTCTAAATAGTCTGACAACGAGTTTAGGAGTATTTTCAATGTCCTTAAAATCTTAGCGTGGAGGAACGGACTGGAACAACCTGGCAAGTGACGAATTTAGGGGACACTGGAGACACTTTTAATTTTGTAATTTTATGACAATTTTAACAAACTGCGTCAATCTTAATTGTGCCAAAAACACAAAATTATAAAATTAGGGCTTGTCTACTCGGGAATTATTTTAGTGCCCAGTGGGGACAAATGGGAAAAATAATCCCCGTTTATACCCACTGGGGACAACTAAGAATTTTCATTCTTATTTGTTAGTGTAGAAAAGGAGATTTTGTCGAAAACGTTCCAATTGACCCCAGTCTCTCCTACTTTTGTGAGGACAAATGGGAATGATATCTTCCTAGTTATCCCCAGTGGAGACGAATAGGAAAAATCTGATTCTTAATCTGAATTTGTCCCCACTGGGGACTGATGGATAGGGACTAATGGGCCCTAAAATCAGAGTGACCCCAATTTCCCCTAGGTGCCTATATAGTACGGTCATAAAACTCGATGTGCGTTATATAGTTTAACTAAATATAACTCGGAAAATACTGAATAATCATTTGAAAACATAAGCACAATTACGCAATTATTTTAACGCAATTTTCTAATTAGCCAAAAATCATTGTAGGGAATTGCGGAAGTCAGAGAAGCAGATGTTTTTAAGAAGTACGTCTCTTCCACATCCTGAAATTAATTAAATTCTATAGTAATGTATTCAGATTAGTAGATGGACCATTAAGTATATTAAAACATTGGACTGTACCAATATAATTCAGCTATTTAGCATGTGGAGTTCTTGTAGTAACTTTTTATGAAGTAGGCAAAATTGATTACTTTAGACACCTTTTTTCATAACAATGGTCCACAAAATCATAATACGTAATTTGATTATATGAAAGTATGGCAAACATCACGCTCGTAACGGCAAAATTTGTTTGACTCTCTTATCTGAATTCCCGGCAAAACACAAAAACAAAATCCCTTTACTTTCTTCAATTGCGTAATTTTGACGCTTTTCGGGACAAGGTTGGTTTTTGAGGCATGTAATTGCGGCAATCAGTAAATCGACCGTAATTTACTAAATACTAACTGAATTTTCATGAAAGTTCATTTACTCAGTTTGTTATGAAATTCTACACAATGATTGAAACAATTTATAATGAAAATGCTTACCCATTACTTGTGAAATCCTTAATAAAATCCGTTACTGCCCTTACGCATATGCGAGGTTCTTCCTATCGTTTCGGCAGTTTGACGCGGACTGACCAAAACAGATTACGTAACAACATACCATATGTTCACAGTTCGTTCGTTCGTTCATTTGACGCAATATTGTCAACACTTTATATGTATATTTTTTTTTTTTAAATAGTTGATAGTTTTCTTATTTTTGGGCCTTAACCGAAAAATTCCGGAATTCCGTACGTTTACGGAATTCCGTACATTTACCTTAGTCGTGGTCTGGACAAAGTTTTTTTAGTAATATAAAATGATGTTATGTGATTATAGTACTGAGCCGAAAAATAGTGAAAACTGTTGTACTATGTCCTTGAAGTGTACGAACTACTTATAATATCTGTTCAATACAACTATAATATTGTAGCGAACAAGCGTCACACGACAAGAGATGGCATATTTATTTACTAGCTTTATAACGTAGAACTAGATATAGGAACGCCTCTGCAGCAGACGCGCGGTGTGAAAGGTGTTAATGGGAGGCGGGCTGGCGGGCTAAAAACAAATAAAAGTACTCGCTTTGTACGGTTGCTGACTTAGGAACGGCCGGAGTGCGGATCGAGCTTCTACTGAAGGGAACAACACACGGAGCGGTGCGGCGCCGCGTGTCCGGCGCGGCGGCGTGTACGCGCCACATGCACGTTCGTGTGTTACTCCGATAAGAAAGTACACATCATATTGTTTACATTGTTGCTTAGACAAAATCATACACGAGTGTATGTCCGCAAGCGGCACCCACATCGCAGCACTCGCTACATGATCACTTGGAAACATGGTGTCTACCAGTGTGGGGCAAATCAACTAATTTCGTCAATCAATTGATCAATCATGACTAATTTAATCATAACTAATTTAGTCATGACTAATTTAATCATGATTGAAAATATTAGTCATAATCATGACTAAAGCCACAAATCATCAATCATTAGTTTTAATCGTGACTAATGATTAAAGCTTCTAACAAATAAATGTGAAGCTTTGTTTTTTGTCGTAATTACTTATCTTTTGATGTAGTTTATCTTTGTACTATCGCCTTTATCACAGTAGCGTAGTATCGCAGTAGCAAAAGCAGTAAATAAACTACGAACAAACGTTTGAAACGTCGCACTCACACAGACGCACCGCGTCTCAAAGAGACCCCTTAAGCGGACATGGCAGTACTGTCAGTGGCGAGTGTCGCGTCGAGACGAATGGTTTCATTTGTAATTTATTATTTCTTTCAAAAGATGCCTCGAGTGTATTGCATGGTATATGGGTACGGCTGTTTGAACTCGGCTTCTTCGAAACCGGAGTAGTGTAGCCGCCATCATATTTTTTTTAGTTATTCGACCGATTGCTTGCAATATCGATATCTGGGGATTTATATTGTCTCTGACAACGAATCCGTTGACAGAATTAGAAAAAGTAGCCGCCATCTTGAACTTTTTAGTTATTCGACCGATTGCTTCTAAATTTGATATCTGGGGATTTGTGTGGTCTTCGCCTACTAATCCGTTGACTGAATGAGAAAAAATTGCCGCCATCTTGAACTTTTTAGTTAATCGACCGATTGCTTCCAAAATAGATATCTGGGGATTTGTGTGGTCTCCGACAACGAATCCGTTAATAGAGTAAGAAAAACTAGCCGTTATATTGAACTATTTAGTTATTTGACCGATTGCTTCCAAAATCGATATCTGGGGATTTGTGTGGTCTTTGACAACGAATCCGTTGACAGAATCAGACAAAGTAGTCGATAGTGGAAGCAATCGGTCAAATAACTAAAAAGTTCAAGATGGCGGCTAGTTTTTCTCATTTTATCAACGGATTCCTTGTTGGAGATCACACAGATCCCCAGATATCGATTTTGGAAGCAATCGGTCAAATAACTGTAGGATGAGTGAAAAGGAACGTACTAGGACGTATGAATAGGCTGTAGAGTGAAAGATGACTGTATTGACAAAATGAACGAGTGTGAAAGAGATAGCGTGGATAGTCTAGGCTTTGTTGGCTGGAAATAAATTTATGAATGAGGAAGTTTGAAATTGGAATGGTTGGGGGGGTCGAGGTGAAGAACTCAGGACGCTAAGACGTGGCTGTAATTTTATTCCAAATATTCTGGTTTTAATTAAACTTATTCTCGTCAAACTTGTACTGCGGTTTTATTTGCCGTCCCACAATTTTGGGGGCTCGTCCGGGATAAAAAGTGAGGCTAAAATCGACGACGAGAAAAGGCTTAAGGAAGAAACCGGAAGATTTTGAGGTTAAGACGAAAGACGATCATCATTATTCTGTTAGTTAACGACGTGTGAAGATGAGCAAGGAAGCGAGACGTGCTAGTCGGCAGGCAGACTTCGAAGATGCTGTCGAACAAGCTGAGTCATCGCGAAGCGGAATGATGCTGCACCTTACAGAGGGCCTCGTACCAAAATTTAATGGTCAAGACAAGACCTATCCAGTCAGCTGAGGGTCCCAGGAACACCACCACCTCGTGTGACCATATGAAACGATGGCCCAGCGAAGAGTAAGAGAGCCAGGTACTTACATTTGTTCTATTTCGTTTTTTTTTCCCTTTTAAGTATTTCATCACCCATATGCTAAGCTAAGTGTCAATTATGGCTTAAGAAGCTTATAACTTTATTCTAAATTTAGATACTAACCTAGTTAGTTTTAGTATACAGCTAATGATGTTGGTAAAATCCGGCATTAGCCAAATTGTGCCATATAAGTGCAATGTAACTAGTATAAGTAGAGTTAAGAGTATAAGATAAGATTTTTACTTTGTATACTTACAGTGTGTCTGAGGTCAGAACACGGCAGGACGGCCGATTGTAGGATGAGTGAAAAGGAACGTACTAGGACGTATGAATAGGCTGTAGAGTGAAAGATGACTGTATTGACAATATGAACGAGTGTGAAAGAGATAGCGTGGATAGTCTAGGCTTTGTTGGCTGGAAATAAATTTATGAATGAGGAAGTTTGAAATTGGAATGGTTGGGGGGGTCGAGGTGAAGAACTCAGGACGCTAAGACGTGGCTGTAATTTTATTCCAAATATTCTGGTTTTAATTAAACTTATTCTCGTCAAACTTGTACTGCGGTTTTATTTGCCGTCCCACATAACTAAAAAGTTCAAAATGGCGGCTAGTTTTTCTCAGTCTATCAACGGATTCGTTGTCGGAGACCACACTTATCCCCAGATATTGATTTTGGAAGCAATCGGTCAAATAACTAAAAAGTTCAAGATGGCGGCTAGTTTTTCTCATTTTATCAACGGATTCCTTGTTTGAGATCACACAGATCCCCAGATATCGATTTTGGAAGCAATCGGTCGGTTAACTAAAAAGTTCAAGATGGCGACTACTTTTTCTGATTCTATCAACGGATTCGTTGTCAAAGACCACACAAATCCCCAGATATCGATTTTGGAAGCAATCGATCCATTAATTAAAAAGTTCAAGATGGCGGCATATTTTTCTAATTCTGTCAACGGATTCGTTGTCAGAGACAATATAAATCCCCAGATATCGATTTTGGAAGCAATCGGTCAAATAACTAAAAAGTTCAAGATGGCGGCTAATTTTTCTCAATCTGTTAACGGATTCATTGTCGGAGACCACACAGATCTCCAGATATCGATTTTGAACTAACTAGCTGAGTTACACTAAACAAAAAACTTTTTCAATTTTCAATCATAAACAATCAATCATGACTAATGACTAAAACTAATCAATCATTAGTCACCACGCCATGACTAAACTAACAAATCATTAGTCATCAATCATGATTGACGTAATTAGTCATTAGTCATCAATCATTAGTCAAACTAAATTTTGCCCAACACTGGTGTCTACAGAGAAAGCGAAAAATAGCATCACCTTATAGTTATAGTCTAAATTTAATATACATTTTACATTAATGTTTATTAGCTTAGCTGAAAGAAAACATAACGACGGAAGTAGGTACCTAGTTTTAGTAGTGAAATAAATGTTATTAAGTACAAATCATCTCGACCTAACTGTTGTTCTCCGAGGCGCGCGGGTGCACTGCTAGAGTGTATTGTCTGAAGAGCTCTACCATGAACCACACTTGACTCCCAATTAGACTTGCACACGACTCATAACGACTCTTAAAGAGTACGCGCGAGCTTATCGTACTGCTCGAACATTATGGTATTTATGGTAGTCATACTAGTCATTCACGGTCAGTCCAATGAAATCAGTCCGACCCGAAGTAGTCAATGAAATTCATAGACTTCGGACTGAACCACGCCCATTTATATTTAGTAGCTTTAACCATAGTATAATAAGAAAAAGTAGGTTATCTACCGACATTTAGGAGACTCAAATGCCTACCGCCGCTCAGACACGCAGGGCTGTCCGGACCTAGGTTTGGTCTAGGTAGGTACATGATGTGATGATTTGATGTTAATTAAATATTAAAATGGGTACATACTCATCAATATATATAAAAATGAATCCCTATTTCCCTTGGTCATGGCATCACGCGTGAACGGCTGGACCAATTTCACCAATTCTTTTTAGGGTTCCGTACCAAAATGGTTGTAATATATTATACCTATTGTCTATGGTTGTCTTTGTCATTACTTGTCACCTATCGTTATTTATAAAAACCATGTTTGTATTTAGCAGAATAAAGCCAAGTTTTCTGTTGGCATCTCTTGTTTAATTGTATCAATTTATTCTGCTAACAATGACCCTAGAAGGTGAGAAATCGAATACGCTAAAATCTATACGACAGTACTTACGACCGGACCGTTTCGACGTCGAGCCCGACGCTGTCGCGGCCGATACAAAATGGAGCCATTGGTATAAAACGTTTTCCAATTTTCTGTCTGAAGCGGATTTAAGTATGCCTGATGAAACAAAGCTTAAGCTACTAACGAATCATTTATCTTCGACGATCTTCGTTTTTATTAACGAATGTGAAACGTTTGAAAATGCGATCACTCGACTGAACGAAATCTACATCAAGCCTAAAAATGAAATAATAGGTCGGGGCAAAAATATTTTCGTATTTGGACCGTATAAGTTGTAATCAAACCTCTTCGTCTATACTAAATGTACCTCGCTGGTTTTAATACCATTAAAAGTCAACATTCTGAAATACAATAAAATTAAAAAAAAACTGGTTCCCGGCATTTTTCAATTGTTTTTGAGCTATCAAAATGGACGTGTGTGACGAAGAAATTCGGTACATTTTAAAGTTTTATTACAAAAAAGGCAAAAATGCGACTAATGCCGCGAATAAAATTTGTGCGGTTTATGGTCCTAATGCGGTATCAATAAGAGTAGCACAATTGTGGTTTAAGCTTTTTAAGTCTGGAAATTTTAGTATGAAAGATGAGGTTCGCTCTGGTCCAATATTATCGAAAGAAAAGCCGATGACAGCGTTCGAAGCTTGCGGAAATTTATATCAGTTTACACGAATACCGTTCGGTGTAACTAATGGTGTAGCTGCCTTTCAAAGAACGTTGAGCTTTATTATACAAACTGAAAAGCTAGAAGGTACATTCTCATACCTCGATGACGTCACGGTCTGTGGCGAGACAAAAGAAGACCATGACAAAAATTTAAAAAGATTTATGGATGCTGTTGTCAAATACAATTTAACTTTGAACAAACAGAAATGTATCTTCAACACTGAAGAAATAAATTTGCTCGGATATACGATCCGCAATAACATCATTAAACCCGATGGGAATCGACTTAAACCCCTTTTGGATCTACCTTTACCCGACAACAACAGCAGTCTAAAAAGAATCCTTGGAATGTTTGCACACTACTCGAAGTGGATCCCGAACTTTTCTACTAAAATACAACCACTCATACGCGCAAACGTTCCGTTAAACCAAGAATCAATAGAAAGCTTTCAGCTACTCAAGGCTGATATCTCAAAATCTGCTTTAGTAGCTATAAATGATTCCGATTTACTTACAGTTGAAACGGACGCTTCAGAATTCGCAATTGCTGGCACACTGTCTCAATGTGGCCGACCCGTTGCATTTTTTCTCGGTCACTCAGTGATTCAGAGAGAAAGCACTCATCAATAGAAAAGGAAGCGTGTGCGATTGTGGAATCATTGCGAAAATGGCGTCACTATCTAATAGGCAAACACTTTTTATTAATCACAGACCAGCAGTCAGTAGCTTTTATGCTGAATCAAAAGCACGCCAGCAAAATTAAAAATGAAAAGATAGAACGATGGCGCCTGGAACTCTCTTGTTTTAAATACGACGTGATATATCGCCCTGGGAAAGAAAACATTTCTGCAGATGCCTTATCAAGAGTATGTGCTTTCATGAACTCTGATAAATTATACGAATTACACGTTTCTCTTTGTCATCCAGGAATTGTCAGAATGGCGCACTGGGTCCGCACCAAGAACCTGTCTTATTCCATTAACGACGTGAAATCTATGACTGCATCTTGTCGCGTCTGCGCAGAATTAAAGCCCCGTTTCATTAAGACCAAAAACCAACTCATTAAAGCTATCGAACCCTTTCAACGTCTTAGTATAGACTTTAAAGGACCTCTACCGTCAAATACTCATAATAAATACATTCTAAGTATCATCGATGAATACTCTAGATTTCCTTTTGCTTATCCTTGTCCCGATTTATCCGCACAAACTGTGATCAAGTGCCTGAAAGACTTGTTTCTTACTTTTGGTTCTCCAGCCTATATTCATTTAGACAGGGGAACAGCATTTATGTCTCAGGAACTCAAAACATTCCTATCTTCTTATGGTGTTGCTACCAGCTGAACAACTCCCTACAACCCAGAGGGTAATGGCCAAGTAGAGCGCCTTAATGGAACACTTTGGAAAACTATACAACTCTTTCTTAAATCAAGACAGCTGGAAACTGCGGTTTGGGAACGAGCATTACCTACTGCCCTTCATTCAATTCGCTCTCTGCTGTGTAATGAGACTCCTCATGAGCGCCTCTTCTGCCATCCCAGGCGATCTCCGACAGGCGAATCAATTCCTTCGTGGTTAATGTCACCAGGTCAAGTATTCATGAAAAGAAATGTAAGATCTTCAATCAAGGATCTTCTTTGGATAAACTACTACTAGGGGGTTGAAATGGGGGGTTAACGTTTGTATGGGAGTTTGGTCATTTTTGAAGTTTGGAACGTGTGTAAATTGGTACATAGGCTACTGGTATCAAATAAAAAATAGTACTACCGGCGCTTTTTGAAATACTACCCATAAGGGGATAAAATGGGGGGGGGGGGGTGGTTTGTATGGGATTTCGGTCAATTTTGAAGCCATAAACGTTGAAATTCGTTTATAGGTACAATAAAAAATCTACATTCGGCGATTTTAGAAAAATTGTCCCTAAAGGGATGAAACTGGTGGTGAAAGTTTGTATGAGAGTTTGGTAAATTTTGAAGTTAGAAACGTGGAAATACAGTGGACTACTGTAAACAAATAAAAAAACAACTTTTGGTGAGTTTGGATAATTACCCCTAAGAGATTGAAATGGAGGGGTTTGTATGTGATTTTGGTCATTTTTGAAGTTAGAAACGTGAAAAGAGGTATATATCCTATTGTTACCAATAAAAAATACTTATTTCGGTGATTTTGGATAACTACCACTTAAGGTATGTTTAATATCTTCCGATTAGCACTAACAAAGCAGTATAAACTCTGGATAATTATGAGCCACTCCGGCTATTAACAAACACCGTAATTGTGTTATTACTGTTTATTTACTTAGCATACCACGTACACGGTACAACAAACTGACCAAAGAGAAAGAGAGGTGGGAGTGTGAAATGAATGCACAACTGCGTCCCGTTTCATACATCACACTTTCCTCCCCCGAAAAGAAAAGTAAATAAATAAAACCATTCTTACAACTAATTTACAAACTCTGTGAGCATTTATGTAGCTGGTTAGCATGCCTCTTAACCATTTTACTTAGAACTTCTACCATAAATGTGACTCCAGGTGTAACTACCTCATTAATAGTACCTAAAACCCATTTTTTTCCTGAATACATCCGTACCATAACCTTCTCTCCCTTAGAAAAGTCGATTAAACTACTCCCCTTACAGTTATCAACATGTTTATTTTGCTCTACTACAATCTTTTCTATAGTTGGTGCCGGCCTTAACATGTTAAGCCTCCCTCTAAGTTCTCTTCCCAACATCAGCTTAGCGGGTGTGACACCAGTAGTTTTGTGTACTGTTGACCTGTAGTCAAACAAGAAGATGTTAACTGCATAATCAATGTTATGGCCACTCTCTACAATTTTCTTAATATGGTGTTTGAAAGTATAAACAAACCTCTCAGCTAACCCATTCGTTGCTGGGTGATAGGGGGGGCTGTAGCTTAGCTTAACTCCTACTGTGTTTAAAAATTCTATGAATTCTTTACTGTTTGCTGGTCCATGTTGGGCCGTTATCAGTGACAAACAGTAAAGGGTAACCAAATCTTACAAAAACATTTTTAAACATTTTTATGGTAGTACTGGCTGTCATGTTTGGTACTTGAAAAACTTCTGGCCATTTAGTATAACTGTCTATTATAACTAAAAAGGTTTTCCCCATGAACGGCCCCAAAAAGTCTGCATGTAAGCGATTCCATGGTATGGGTGTTGTAGGCCAGACATTTAAGGGTATATTATTTACCTCTTTCCTGTTTTGCAAACAGATCAAGCAGTTTTGAGTTATGTTTACAAGGTCCTCATCTATTTTTGGCCACCATACATAGGACTGAGCTAATTCTTTCATTCTGGTGGACCCAAAATGGCTTGCATGTTCAAGTACTTTTTCATGTAATGTGTAAGGTATAATAACCCTATATCCCCATAAAATACATCCCTTGTCAATACTTAATTCATAACGGCGATTAAAATATGGTTTAAGATATTCTCCATAAAGATTCTCTGGTGGCCAACCATCTGAACACAATCTTAATACAGTTGATAATATCATGTCTTTTTTTGTCTCATTTTGAACCATTTTCCAATCTAGTGTCAGGTTGTCCTGCTCCATGTTCACAGAGTACACATTTAATACGCTAAGATTACCTCGCTCTAAAACCTCATTATTCCTATTTATATCCTCAGCGATGAGTGGTGAGCGTGATAAGCTATCAGCAGGGTTGTTACTAGTACTTATATGTTGGATGTCATAACTGAATGCGGACATGAATATTGCCCAGTGATGTGTTGCAGGCGTTTTGCAGCCATTTTTGGTATCCCTTTAGTTGGGCTGAATATATGTGTCAAAGCCGAATTGTCAGTTTCTAAGATGAACTTTTTTCCATATAAGTACTCGTAAAACTTCGTTACCCCATAAACAATTGCATACGCCTCCTTATCCAATGTGCAATATTTTTGTTGAGTGTCAGTCAATTTTTTACTAGCATATGCAGTTGGTTTTATTAACCCATTTTCACATCTATGAGATATTACTGCTGCTACACCAGTGTCACTTGCATCACATGTAAGTATGACTGGTAAGTTAGGATCAAACTGTGACATTTTGTTAGTGTTTGTCAACGCCTTCCTGATCTCCTCGAATGCTGTGTCACATTTTGTGTTCCATTCAAATTTGTCTTTTTTTAAACATTTATATAATGGCTCCAGCGTTATCGCCATATTTTTCAAGAATCTACTAAAGTAATTTACTTTTCCTAAGAAGGATCTAAGTGTTTTTATATTTGTTGGTTTTAGGACATTAAGCACTACCTCAATTTTTTCTGGCATAACACTTATTCCTTTACCATTTACACGAAATCCAAATATTTGTGCTAGAGGATGAAATTAGGGGGTTAAAGTTTATAATGGAGTTTGGTCGTTTTTCAAGTTAGAAACGTGAAAGTTGGTATTTAGGCTACTGTATACAAATAAAAAATACCATTTTAGACTATTTTGGATTAACTACCCCTAAAGGGATGAAATGGGAGGTGGTAATTTGTATGAGAGTTTGGTCAATTTTGAAGTTAGAAACGTGGAAATTGGTATAAAGACTACTGTTAACAAATAAAAAATATAACTTTTGGCGTGTTTGGAAACATCTACCCCAAAAAGGTGAAATGGGGGGTAGAAATTTGTATAGGAGTTCGGTCAATTTTGAAGTTAGAAACGTGGAATTTCGTATATTCGCAGTAGCGAAAAGAAAAAGAAAAAAAAACACTTTCAGTGATTTTGGATTAATTTCCCCTAAGGGGCTGAAATGGGGGGTTAAAATTTGTATGGGAGTTTGGTCATTCTTGAACTTAAAAACGTGGAAATTGGTATAAAAGGCACTGTTCAAAAATAAAAAATAAAACATTTGGTGATTTCCGAAAAACTATCCCTAAGTGGGTGAAATGGGAGGTGAAAGTCTTAATGGGAATGAAGTCATTTTGAAGTTAATGAAGTTGGTGTTAAAGCTACTGCTTACAAACCAAGAGTACTTTCGGTGATTTTGGAAACACTATCCCTAAGGGGGTGAAAATGGGGGTGGCAATTTGTAAAAGAGTTTTGTTATTTTTGAAGCTAGATATATGAAAATTAGTTTCTAGACTACTAAAAAAAAAACGAGTTTTCTGATAATGGAATTTACATTCAATTTCAATGACATTTACATTCCAAAAGCACCATTTGGTAAAGTGAAATTAATGACCAGACATGACCATGGGAACTCCTTAATAATAAGTATTTCACAACACGCTACTTTTGCCCATTATTTGTAAGGGGCTGTTTATTTATTACGTAAGATGATTTGGGGGGGAGGGGTCTGAACAATTTTTTCTTACATGGGGGTAGGATGTTCTTACGTAAGATTACAAAAGCAAGCAAAAATTAAAGCGTTTTTATATTTTTGCTACTACTCTTTGCAATTTTGGTAGACACTGATCTTACGTAAGATTAAAAAGGAGGGAGGGGGTTCATCCACGTCTTATTTCTTCTTACGTAGGGGAGGGGGGTCAGAAGTTGGTTAAAATTGTCTTACGTAATAAATGAACAGCCCCTAACGAATGTGGTGAAATAGAAGTTTCGCCAAGTACCAGGAGAGTTCTTCAACGATTAATGTCCCTGCATATTATATTGGATAGCCCCATTTTGTCAAGAGTGATGAAGAATTGGCAATAGGCATTAATGAATGGCATGAATGTTGTGTATATGTGCTGCGTGTAATACATTATCACATAATAATTAAACAAACACTTAAAAGCGAACAAATGTTAGGAAACATTACAATTTTTTTTGGAAAGTCTGTCCCTTTATGATACGTACTTAATGAAAATTTTATTTGTACCTACCTACTTTTGAACGAAATAAATAACTGACTCTCCGCAGACGAAGTCGCGGGCAGACAGCTAGTAGGTACATAAATCAGGATGATACATAACGGCCCGTCCCGTATTTTTATATTAGTATTTTGTATAGATTGACATTTTTAAATTCGTAATATCTTTTGAATGGAATGTCCGAATTGAATAATTTAGAAAGTAATCTACAGGTATTGAGACAGTCTTGAACACGAAATGATTTATTTGGATAAGGATTAACACAAAAGTATGGGTAACAGGTCTGATTTTGGTCGGCATTTCTATCAACTTTTAAAATGTACAAAAGTTGTTATAGTGATATAACTACAGTATTTGGACATATGGTATCGCGATGTTTTTTGTACATATTGATATGCTCTTTAATATTGTTGATCATTTTTTTGTTCTATCATCAATAGTTTCCGCAGCGCATGCGATGAAATACATTTTACGGCAAATTTTTTTACACCTTTGGTTACATTATTGAAGTTTTAGTAGGGATCCCTAATTTTTTCTAGTCATTACTATAACCTATGTTACTCAGGGATAATGCAGCATTCTAATGGTGAAAGAATTTTTTAAATCGGTCCAGTAGTTTTTGAGTTCATTCGTTACATACAAAAATACAAATCTTTCCTCTTTATTATATTAGTATAGATTTTGTAATAAACTCGACGCTTTTTTGGTGTGGTGTTTTAAATTAACTTAAACCATTTTATATTTGAAACCGACAAAAACACCAATATATTTCGTAAGAGAGCCCCTTTATTTTTTTGGGTTTAAGTATTTGTTGTATAGCGGCAACCAAAATACACAACTGAATATGTTACGTGGTATAAGTACACATTAATTTTGCAAATTAATGTGCAATTAAAACACTTGCATAGGTCTTGAATTACTAGACCAAAGTTACAATAAATAAAAAACAAAATAAAATTCAACCAGTTCCAACTTAGTTAATTCTCTTCGCACACACTCATTCAAAAATAAAATGCGATTGAGAAAAGGAAAAACAAAAAATAAATAAACATATATAGAGATATTTGGTACTTATATGGGTATGTATATATATGTAAAATTATAAATAAGCAGAAACAAACTTCCTTTTTCATCGCAAATACCTGTTCCAATCATTTTAATCATACTAGTTATGACGATAGTGTTTATTGAAACGTCACGAAGAGTTTTTGGCTCATATCTTATGGATCCGGATCCATCATGTCTAAATCCCATTTCGTACTATTTTGGAGCAAGTAACATTTTAACAAACTTTATACGATGTAACAAACGTAAACGTTGGTTGGTTAGTTATAGTGCATTCAGTATTAACTGGCGTGTTTCCACTTGAGACCGTCATTAGCAATAACAATAGGATTAACTCAAGGCGGGTGAATATTTGGAAACACTTGCAAAACACGTGCGGCAGGCGGTGTTTCAAACGTTTTTGATACTCTTCCTATGTTGTCTTCCTTCTAATAATATAAACAAATAGAAATACCACTCAGTTCTTTTTTAAACTTCGAAGTGGTCGGTTCAGTGCAAATAATACGTTATTCGATATGTTTCGTCCTTGGGTGAAATCACCTTCCACTGTGCCATGTGAAAAATTCGGAATCAGAAGAAATCAGTGAGTCGCCATAATTTAAAAACCCCGTGTTTTGATTTATTACTTTACTGTAAATAAATTTGTTATTGTATTTTATTCAGCATACCTGCACGTAAATGTTTTAAAATTATTGTATTAATATTCAAAAGTGTCAAGACTTGTTGGTTCGCAGCAAACCAGATCAGGCCGAAACGGCTCCTTTAAAAATGAATGGGGTCTATGAGTGTTTGGTTTATTGCTCCTATTGTTTACGTTCAAGTGGAAACACGCCAGTTAATACTAGTAACAGACGCTCGGACTCGGTCCGGACCGGACACGGATTTGGTTCGCTCCGAACCAGATCCGGCCGTGTGTAGAGCTGTCGGCGGACCATAATACAAATACAAATACAAATTATATATTCTGTAGGTCTACTTACAGGGGCACTTTTACAAGTCACAAGATCAGTGGCTACAACCTTAAACAAGGCTTAAGCCTTTAAAAAAGCTAAAACCCTTCAAAAAAGCCTTTCATTCCATTAAGCCAGCTCTGAAAAGAGCTCCGGAGCTTTAAAATTCGGTCTAAAAAGGCTCGAGTCCTATGGAACACTACTTGTAGGTATGTAAATAGTTCGTAAATCACGGGAATACAATATAAAGTAGTCCAGTATAAACTGACACGCGATAAGTATGCACTTTAGTACTTAGTGAGTGTCAGCTTATACTGGACGTGTTTTTTATGTGATGTAACTACAAATTAACGGTTTTCGGATTTTTTCCTTTACTTGTGCTATATATAAGACATTGCTTCTTGCAAAATATCATGATTCTAAGTCAACGGGAAGTACCCTATAGGTTTTGATTCCCTTGAGATTCCTTCAATATGCGGCATAAACGGCCGTAACTTTTGATTGCGTTGACTTAGATGTTTGATTTTTTCACTGATCCAAGGGATTGCGGACCTAAGTATTTGATATTAATTTCAACTTGATACCTCCACGCGTTCCTGAGAAAAAGGGTCTTGACAGACACACAGACAGGCAGACAGACAGACAGACAGACGGACAAAAAGGGATCCTATAAGGGTTCCGTTTTTTTCTTTGAGGTACGGAACCCTAAAATGAAACTAAATCAAAATCGGTCCATCCACATCCACAGACAGACACATGTCAAATTTGTAGCACCCCTCTTTTTGCGTCGGGGGTTAAAAAGGTATATTTTTGAAGTACGGACTTAAATACGGAACCCTTGGTGCGCGAGCCCGACTCGCACTTAACCGGTTTTTTTGGTTGTGTTTGTTATTGTCAGAAGGTTCTTATGAAGAGAAAAATTTGATATTTCAACTTTAAGGGGGGGAAATGGGAGGGGGAACTTTAACTGAAGCGAAGCGAGGGCGGGTCGCTAGTATTGTATATAGTGTGGATTGGTGATATGATTTATTCAAATATGATTTGTTCAAGATGTTTCCATCGTAATGGATGTTGTTTTATCTTACGATTAAATTGTGACTAACCATACTAACCCTATTAACCATTAAATTATGTCCAAGCTAAATTAAGCTTCGTGTTTTAATATTTTAAAATATAATCGTGTTATAAACGTGTATCGTTTTATTTTTATATAGTGACTATAGTTCTACGTGTGACGCCGTTTAGTTAGAGGAGCGTCAAATAGTTTATAGAATTGATATTTTTTGCGCTGAAATTTGTTCTATTTACTACAATACTTACTATCCACTATACATAGTTATTTGCTTTGAACAAGATACACAGATCGCAGTTAAGTATCATACGAGAGAGTAGTGGCCCGGTCCGCCGGCCGCCGCGCCCGCCCGCGATTCACACAGACGCAGCGGCGGGACGCGCGAGGGGCATTCCTAAGAAATTCTAAATTGGTCGCGAAGTCACCGCCGCAACTGCATGCGGAATTAGCGCACTGTCGTTGCCCTCTCATGCACGCGTACCTAAAGCTTGCGTGATTGTTCGCAACTACTTAGCAGCATTTATCGTCCAAGCGACAGAACGCTCAAGAACCGCGACGTCGACTCGACACTTTCTAAGCCCGTTTATACTTGACGTAGATCTGACTTGTCAGATCTACGTCAATACGTGACATATCAAATGTAGGCGCAGAGAATAAGAAAAACCTGGACATAATTCTATAACTGTAATTCTCTTTTTCTATGATATAAAGTATTGTTAGTTATAGTTAAAATAAAAATAATTAAACATTTTAAGTCTCCGCGTCAATGTAAAAAAAACAAAAAACTAAATTTGAAACACATTTTGATTTCATAAGTACAGCATAATAGTCAACTTTGTAAAAGTACCTCTATTATGTTGACACCTGCATTCCAGTTAAAGAAATCAAAATTAAACTAATTAATCAATCGGGACTATCATTTATAAAGAAAATTCAGTAAGTTACACATTTTCTGGCTTATCTTACCAGAAATTATAGATAACTGTAATTCGACAATTTATTCTGAATAGTATATTATGTGTGTTGATAAATTATTAAAAAT
This sequence comes from Tortrix viridana, assembly GCA_963241965.1. NCBI lineage: Eukaryota > Metazoa > Arthropoda > Insecta > Lepidoptera > Tortricidae > Tortrix > Tortrix viridana. The sequence continues at coordinate 38,403,376 of OY725171.1, read as the reverse complement.
TAAACAGATTCTCTTTGCGGATCTCCAAAGTCTAAAATATTGGTAATTTTTGGAAAACCAAAATACATAACTACTTCCAAAGTGTTTAATTTATGCCGTCAACATATTATTAGTACTGTAAGAAACAAATTAAACAAAACATATCCACGGTTATTAATTAATTGATATGTTTCCTTATTTACGTTTTAATATGAACGTTATTTATTGCAGAATAAGGTCTTCATTTCTTTGTGCCTCAACTCCCGACCGTGCTATCGCGAGTCGCAAGCGATTCTCGTCTAGTAGTCGGGCAATTCTTTGAGCGTTTCAACCGCCCTGATTCCCGTGGCCGCATTAATGTCTAAATTCCTGTAGCTTTGGATGCTATTTTCGGTTATCTTGTAGTGTCCTGACTTCTACAAAGTTTAACTGAAAATGCTTCCATAGCTACAGGAATTTAGACATTAATGCGGGCACGGGAATCAGGGCGGTTGAAACGCTTTAAGAATGGCCCAGTCGTCTCGTGCATTCATTTATTATACTCGTAGGCTTATAGTCAATGATTGTCAAACTTTTATAAACACGTGGGGTGCACCACGGTTCGGCTAGGGCGGCGGAGATGTATTGACATATTGTGTTCATTAGATCGATAATAACTAAATTGTTCAGGATGAGATAAATGATTGTCGTGAAATCACGTTTACCTATTTATAAGCTCTCAGTTTTCTGTACAGAATGATTTAAATAAAAACATGTTAGGAGTCACGACGACATGTCGTGAAACGGTGCCGCAGCGGTGCTCAATTTTTGCCGCGTGCGACGTCACAGGTAAAGGATGGTGTCATGCAAACTTTTTTAAACCAAGCAAACATTTTCTTACAACATTAAATATGTTTTCAAATTTTTTATTTACGATACTTAGCTTTAAATATACCATTAGAGGAAATTGATGCTTATTAAATGTTTATACCTACCGGAAATCAGGTAAGATAACTTTAACTAGAAAAGTTGATAAATTTTCAAAAAACACATATTGTTTGGGTTTGTAAAAATAGTGACGGAACCCTACAATGAGCATGGTCCGACATGTTCTTGCTCGGTTTTTTATAATTTCATCACACACTTTTTAATCTATTTTTTTGGGTCCCTCGGTAATTTGTATGATGCGTGGCGTGGCGGTTATCGGGAGTATATGGGACAAAAGGTTGGCGAGGTAAGACTCGAAACCGAAGATAAGGATAAATAAATAAATAAAAATAAAAATGATTTATTCAATAACTTAATTTTATAACAGGATTATCAGCGAATTTCACATTGTCTTTTGTAATTGCGGCAGCCGTTGTTCGCACCTTCTGTTTTTTTAACAATAGAGTGACAAATACATATTTAAAGTATCACTACAAGAAATATTAATATTATTATTACCGCTGACATTTTAGCATTCAGAAAATATATTAAAGTACATTAAAAAACGGCAAATTATTTTTTTATATCTTTTTTTTCGAACATGTTCAGCAATTCCGAAAAAAAAACTAAGATCTCAAATATCTCCGAAACTAATAATTTTCGGCCAGGGTACTATAGTTACATTACTTTCGATACGTTTTTGCATTTGTAGTAGTATTTGTATATTTACAGGGATTCTAAAATTTTAATTTCATTCTACGGTCAGAAAAAAAAGGTTCGTTACATTTTGAAGAAGAAAATATTATATATATTGCTCTACTATGCCTCCTTAAAAGGATTGTATCGAATATCCAGTCACCCTGTATATCTGTTTTTTTTTATTGTAATGTATTATATTAACGGTACCAAATATTACAATTTGTGCACTGATTAAAAAATTACTCTGTATATTTTTGTTATACAAATAAAATATTGTTTACCCAAAACACTGCATAATACTATCCAATACCACGTGGAAACAAAGCATAACTTAAATTGAATGCAAATAGGAATGGACCTTATGCGCAAGCATTAAGGATTAAAATTCCCATTTACAAATTCTGAAGTAACTACATTGACATATTGAACAAGATTTACGTTACGTGGCCCGTCACATCACAACACGATGTCGTGATAAAAAATATTGACTAAGAAGTTTTTATGGCTATAGCAACTTTAGCTCTAAAAAGACATACATTCGTAAAATTATGTTAAACTGAATATGCAGAATTAATAGCACATGGCATTTGTACACAAAAATAAGAAATATTTTTGAATAAAATCATCTCTCGGGGAGCTATTAGCAAATGAGTATTAACGACACGTTGTCGTGACCGGCGTATCGCGCACGCTCTGCGATCACGACGTGTCGTGGGTGGCGCTGAATGGGTTAAGTTTGCTCCAGTTTAAACTAATACTATTAATAATTATAAATTAATATTTATTGTTTGTTTTGATACCGGCATCGGCTTGCAACCGTTTATTGACAGCAATTGGAACTTTTGAACTTATTTGAACTCACATCCTCCAAATGAATGTAAAAAAAATGCGCTCACTGATTATTTATTGATCGGGCTCGATGCAAATTCTACAATTTACTTCAAAAATTGAGCTCTGAAAAATTATATGATTGATGATATTAAATGATATATAATTTCATGATTAAAAGTTTAATTTTATAGGAAAACCTGATTTTGTCATAAAATCGCAAACTGTCGCTAAATTAATTATGCTATCGAAATGATTTTGTGATTGTTTAAGTGGCCAAACAATTGAAAGTGGCCAAACAGTTTTTGCAATGTTTACTGTCTATACTGGGTGGACGCAGGAGTGGGTAATCCGAACAATAAACATTTTTTTACGTGAACGAACCCTTTTGGTTGCACACAAACAAACATATTTAGAAGTTATCGCTTTTGGGCCCAAGGTTACGTTCAGACGATTATCGCCCTAAAGGTGGAACACCGCGAACGCAGGCGATAGAACATAATTGAAATTAAATAAACTCGTTATGACAGGGGGGAATAAAAGAAACGTTTAGATGGTTCTTTGTCTATGATATTTGAGGTTTGTTCCGTCAACTTCCGTCCAAAGCGTATATACCTAATAAAGACGTTTTGATTAATTTGGTAGACAAAATGTCAAAACATACTTCTAATGATAGAAATGAAAACGAATGGTGTGGACCACTCGTTTTTAATTTTTTTATCTCTCGTGCTTCAAAAATACAGTTTCACTGTTTTTGCTCACTTTCGAGTGAAACTTTTGAGCGCTTGAAAGTCAAAAATCGCCCCCCGTCCGCCGTATCTCGCTCGCCGCTGGCTGGCGCCCCGCTCTCTCCCCGCCCCGCACCCGCCGCATGCATCCCGCTCTCTCCCCGCCCCGCACCCGCCGCATGCATCCCGCTCCACGACAAGTTCGCGCGTATTTTTAATTAAATTTTCAATTTCTTAAGCGTGACATTAACATGTTTAATTTTGATGAAAACATGATTATAGTACACAAAAACCTATTAATAAACAAAAATTTCACAGTTACGATTTTTAGCTACTGAGTAATTTATTATTATTAAAACGTTAAAAATAAATGTTTAATTTTTGTCTTAAATGTCTTATAAGACGCAATATAGTTTAAATAGATACAATCACCATAGTTACTATTTTTGCTTATCTAGATATTGAGATCAGATGAAAACTGTGAAAAAAAACGTACATGCAGATTTGGTTTCAGTTTAATTTTGCTATTAAGTGATCGCATTCGAATGCACCTCAAAATTATACTAACAAGGTATTTGGTTATCTATTTTGCTTTTAGCAAAAAGTTAGGTAGTTTACAATATCTCATGATTTTTATAATATACGGTTACGACCGCGGATTTTTTAATGAATATAGCTAATTAATATTTGATACTTAACATTAATATCCGATAAAATAATAAAAACAACGGGTTTTTGAATTATGTCCAGGTTAAGCTAATTTGATGCGACTAATGAAAGGGCTCGTTGTGAGAATCTCAGATATATATGTATATGTATATTTTTTAATAATTTTAAAATAAATAGTTTCAAGAAAAAGGTGAACATTGACGATTTCCCCCTTATCTCCGAAGTCCGAAACTACTGGGCCTAAAATTTTGAAATATGTAATACAGAATATATTTCTTTACCCATATATTACAGGAAAATTTATAAGAAGTCTATGGTATTTACGTACTAAAGTAACATAGGAAATTCTTCATTTGCAGTTGTAATGTTAGGACAACTAATTTGCTTCGAATATACTAGACTAGGGAATGCAATCCCGCACCAAAATTTCAATTGCTGGATCCCGCGGGATTGAGAGGTTTGATCCCGCGGGATCCAGGTATTTGCGGGGTCCCGCATGTTTTTTGAAAGTCATTGAAAAAAGAGAGGAATCCTGTATCATAAACGAGTCTATAGAACTTAAAATGAAACTAAAAAATATTATTGAATGAAGCTATTTATTAAGTAATCAAATCACTTATCAGAAATAACAATTACAATTACAAACAAAGATCAAAAACTATTACAAACAAACAAAAAACAACTATCCATTATTTTGGAAGTAGCTGCGCAAATGCGCATAAAACATAGCGTCTCAATAGTTTTGTGAAACTATTTATTAAGTTATCAAATCAATCAGTCACTAATTAAAAATAAAATGACTATTACAAACAAACAAAAAACAATTATTCATTATTTTGGAAGTAGCTGCGCATAAAACATAGCGTGTCAATAGTTTTGTCGGCGGCATCTTTCGCGAGCCGACTCAGTCCGCGCGCTTCCGCGTGCCGAACAACACATTCTGTATGTCGGTGCGCAGTCCCACAAATCCCGCGGGATCCCGCGGGATTTAGGCGCGGGACTGGTCCCGCAAAAATCCCGGTATTGCATTCTCTATACTAGACCATTTAAGTTTAAATTTAGTACACATATGTATTTCTTGTATTTGTTCTATCGTTAAAACGGTAATACATACAAGCGTCAAGTTTGCTATGATTATAGAACAAACCATGTAGAAAAACGTTAAATTTGGTATGATTTTAGAACAGACCCTAAAGAAACACAACAAATAGGTACTAAAAACCGGCCAAAATGTGTACGGAACCCTCAGTGCGCGAGACCGACTCACACTTGACCGGTTTTACTGGTCCGTAACGATAGAAACGAACTGAGGGATAGGCGAGGAAATACACGATGCGCTAACCGCTAAGCCGCCGATCCGTCACATCAGCATCACATGGTTGCAGGTTTTTTCGAGAATCAACTTGACAGAACGATTACAGGATTTCATCAACCAACCAAACTAATACACGCATAGAATATATTTAAAAAATAGCAGTTTACTCGTAAAAATACGTGAGTCTCATAATTTTTATGAGGAAAACGAAGAATCATTATTTATTTCATAGAACTACCATGGTGATACCGATTAAACAACATGAAAGCTGAACCGTCGCCGATATTTACAGCGTTTTCCTGCGACCTCGTGTAATACGTGTAGGTATGATTTGTTTACTGCGATCGCCTCGAGAATAGACATTTTCGGAACATTGGAGACGGGAGATTAGTCGGACCTTCAACGAGCCACGTTGAATAATAGTTCCCTTGTTAACGCGGCATGGATTGCATTGTGTTCTTATCAGGAACACCGCGCCGCTCCGCGCCGCGGCCGCACTGCGCTTTTCGCGCACTGACTGCAGCGCGGCCCGGGCGGCCGCTGCAGCCTCGCCTATTCACGTTTAATGCGTTCCGCGAACGCGCGATGCCATCGCGCTCTCGATGCAATCACTCCGCTTTTCCTGTCACGGTGACATACACTGGCCCGCAAAACTAAGTATCACACTTTTAAAATTGCAATAACTAAAAATGGCTATTAAAAGATAAAAAAAGATAAAAGATATTTATTCAGTAAGTAGGCCGCACGGGCACTTTTACACGTCAAAATCTACTAGCGCTTCCCAAGAGGAGACCACTGCTGAGAAGAAGCGCCGCAAGAAACTCAACAGTTAGTTAGTTATTTTATTGTTTTATCTTTTTTTTAAGTTGAAAATGTTACTGTTTATTTTAGTTAGTTGGAAAGAAAGCCGATAAAATTGGCTATAAAACGTTTTTTATTTCAAAACTCTTACTTCTGTAGTTTGAAAAAAATGAAATTTTAAAAGTGTGATACTTAGTTTTGCGGGCCAGTATAGTTAGGTAACTAAAGTAGCGGCACCGATTCGAGTGATGGCACTTTTGGCAGCTGACAATAGTGTTGTGAAAAACTCCATTTTATTATCGTAATAATTGCAGTCAAGTGCGAGAAGTATATTTGTAAAAATGTATTAAAGAAATAACCCATAAATAAATAACTTCTTGAAGCTTTAGTAGGAATAACCGTGTATTTTAGATGTATGGGCTTTTATAGTCTCCAGGGCGACGGTGGGAAATTTTCATAATAATTTGATTATGGAGACTTTTTTGTATGCCAATGTAGTATTGAGATCAAACCCTCGAAATAAACGATGTGGCTTAAAGAAGACGACATTGTCAGAAATTTGAAATATTGTGTCAAAATTTACAAAATGTAAAATTATTGATAAATGAATGAGTAAATAATCATAAAACAACGTTAACTCTGAGCTAGGACGCGAGTTTGCCAGCGGTGGTGACGTGAAAGTGCAGAACTTCATTGTCGCACGTTGTTGTACAGTCAAGGTCATAAATATGTATACACTTTAGTACCTTGTCTATTTAATGTTATGTTTAAAATGCCATATATAAATGTCACAGCGATTAAAGTGACAAGGTACTAAAGTGTATACATATTTTTGACCTTGACTGTACCAGTCAGCGGTCCTTTGTTATCATCACGCGAATAGTTTTTTGAGATGTTTTTTGTTAGTTATGATTAAAACGATGAACGCTAGAGTGCGAGCAAATAAAAACAATCTCAAGATGAAGCTAGTTACGAAATGCGTTTAGGGAAATTACAGCCCCAGCGGTACATCACTATTCCGGTACCTGCAACAATGAAGTTTGACATTTGTTGCTTTATACTTTGCTGTCAATATTTAGGGAACTTCATGAGCAAGCAAACGTCAAAAGTGCCATCACTCGGTGCCGCTACTTTAGTGTAGCATTCTAACCTATCCTATTTATGCTATCAATCCTGGTCATGGCCACACTAAATTGTGAATACCAAGAAGGATACTATAAAGAGTGAAGCTAAATTAAAGAACCCTACCTAACCTAAATATTTGGCATACAAAATGTAGCTTTACTGTATGGGATTGTATTAAAAGTACTAGCTATTGTAGCATTATAGCTACATGAAGCGTCACTTCTATGCTTATGTTAATTCTTTGCCATTGACAACCTCCTTTTTATGGTTGCAACTTTTCCTTGACCGTTTTGCCTGTTTGATACATGGCAGGTTAATTATTTTCTTTTAATTTGAATTTCAAATTTCTTGATGGGTTCGCGAGAATATTGAAGTTGTGTCATTATTTTCCTGATCACAATTGAATGTGGAGTGATATCGATATAAAAGTCCAAAAATCTTGTTTGAAAATATCTCCATCTCATACAACAACGATAAATTTATTATGACTGTTGTCAGTAAGTGTTTATAAAACCAGAGTGGTTTATTTCGCCGATTATCCAGCTAAATCGGGTAAGTTTGGTTGTTATATTCTCCTCTTCGGTTTAGGTTCACGTAGGGTTCAGTATGTATAGGTTGTGCTTTTTTAATTTGCAGCGAGCCGTACCAGCTAACGATTTATTCTTCCTCATGAAAATTGAATGGAATGGAATGAGATCTATCTGCGATTAACATCAAGGCGCTAGAAGCGCGTCGTCGTCAGCGGTGCCATACGCGGTCCACGTGTGGAAATTCTGCACTACGCCCTTCCAGGATTCTTTAAGATAACCTTTTTTAAAATTAATTTATTTAATCGCTTCATACCAACTAAAATGAATTCAACCGTATCTTTAAGCCTGTAGTACGATATTAGTGGTATTTATTTTGTCAGGTTTTTACGTGAGCGAAAGTACTTTCATTCATAGGGGCCTAGACTATACTAAAATTTAAATACAATATTTTCATAATCCCAGGTTAGAATTCTCTTTAGCGGACGATTAACCAAGTTTTGGTCTATTCTAATCGGTTGATGTTTTGATTTTAAGACCACTAAATTTATAGCTTTCGGAATATGATACCTTTTTTATATATCTATGCGTTTTTCTATCATAATGTGTATTAACTGATTTTGTTGCTTTTTTTTTAAATATTATAAATTATAAATTTTATCCTTTAAAACCCCTTTTAATCTACTCGAAATTCGTACGTTTGCATTTCATATCGGAAAAATGCCAAATAATGTGATCAGCCGGTAATTGTATTTATTATCGGTTCATTACATTACACTATTTAATGGGCTATATTAGTCAGTAGCCATAAATAAAACGTGCGAGCAAATTGTACCTACCTAACAAGATTACTACAAATTTTTACTTGAATAAAGATATTAAATTGTGGCAACCTTTTAACCCTACTTAATTACTCAATCACAATTAATGAGTTACTGCCGCACTCAGAGACGTCAATTAAGTTTTAAGTTTCATTAAAGTAGCTGCTGTCACTTTCTTTGCTATAGCAATAGAATAAGACGCAGCAACTTTAATGAAACTTAAAACTTAATTAACGTCTCTGAGTGCGGCAGTTATACTCATTTATAAAATATTTAATTGTTAACTTGGAATTGTTAGGTATTCATATTAGAAATTATGTATTAAGGAACCTAAAATTCGTATAATATTTAAATTCTTATCATTTTAAATATATTTAATTTGGCTATAATCGTTATAATTTATTTAGTTATATAGATATTTCAACTTTTATCGTTATTTTGTTGTTTAACGTGATCCAACGATTTCTTGCCTGGCTAAAGCACAATTATGTGTTTTTAAGTTCCTCACGGTGTAATGAGGAAACTTCTAACTACCTAACAAACCCTAAAATTCTACTGTTTTGAACCAATCTAAAGAGTCGCGTAACTCTTACATTTACAATTAATCGTGTAGATGTGTAGTGTCAGAATATCTCGGTGTAAAGATACCCTGCTAGACCAGCTAAACCTAACATGACAAAGTCTTCGGAACTAGAATTCCTGTGTGTAATCCTAAGACTGTTCCGCCGGCTAATGAAAGCCTTAAGTTGGCATCCGAGTCGGATAAATACCTAAGGTGGTCGATATATAAATAAGGGACTATCACTAATCGTCTCTACCACCCAAGAGCATCGGTTCCACTTCGACGGTACCTATAGAGCAAATTTACAGAATATTGCTAGTGATATCTGACGAAACGCGAGTTAACAGCCGTCAGAGCCGTACGCGGAAACCTCAACTTACTTGGTTGAGAGATAAAATCTGATGTTCAATTATCCCTTAACCAAAATGTAAGTGTAGTTTTATAATTGTTATCAACGTCTGCTTGGATCTCAGATTCTTAGCCCATCGACTTACAAGTATGTCGAACAAAGCGGAGAAGTGGAGAAGAATTAAGTACAAACAAAATTAACACCAAGCAAAACATTCACAATAAGTTAAATACCTAGAACACAAATATTAAATCTTAGATTAACACAGTTAAATAATAAACCCCAAGTCCCACGCTGCGACTTCATCGTACTCCACCAAAACGTCCCATCAGAAAGCCCATGGTTAAATCCTAGATTAACCCAATTATATAATACGCACTAATACACAAGAATTATGTACCCAAATTTAGAATGTCGCTCCTTAGTATCAGCTACAACTTACCCCACCGAAGACCGCCAAAAAGATCCCAAACATTTATACCCTAAATTACCCCAATTACTTAAATAATAAATATACTAAAACACACACGAACAGGTATAATCAAATCAAATATAATTTTTAACACAGTTGCTCAAAAAGTGGTACTTTTCGTAGCTGTATATCGTGCGGAAAGTTGGTTTTCGCGAACTAGTGCTTTTTACTTTTCCTTTTTTTTTAAATTTATACTTGTTCCAATTCATGACTACTTATTGATGAGTGTTAATATTTATTTCCTTTAAACATCGTAATCAACATAAAAACCTACTGTCAATGTAAGAATACGAAAAATATACATATTTCATATTTTATTACTTACCTCTCCATCATTATAACACGTTTATTTTTTAATATTGAATATTGAAAAACCGTTCTTAATAAGTTGTCTGAATGGAACGGAATAGCCGCCGAAACGCCTGTCAAAATTTTTGACATTATGAAGAGGCGTTTTTTCTTACTGCAAGCATTTTTTAAGTTTCCAAAGGCAACATTCGATATTGTTTTTATAAATATACGATACACAAATAATCGTAAATAACAATACTTAGGTAATAAAAGTACAATGTTTTATATTTACAATTGTTTATGTCTTATAGAACAGGCATTTGAAAAAAAACTTTCTTTGAAGTGGGTTCAATAATATTAACAAAATCCATTCTTGTCGAATAAAAGCTAAAAAAAACACCTCTTCATAATGTCAAAATTTTTCTTCAAATTTCAAATGAAAAAGTTGTTTATAAAATGAGTGAATCAGAGTTTGAAATTGATTTATTTTTTCGCAACTGTGTTAATAAACGTCGTTCGATACACGTGCGGAAATGTCATTCTTCACTCGTCCCGAGTCTTGCCACTCGCCTACGGCTCGCGGCAAGATATCTCGGTACTCGTGAAGCACTCGCACTTGCATCGAAATGTACTATTCCAACCTCCAAGTACCTAGCAGCAACAACTCACCCAACCGAAGACCGCCAAGCAAAAAGCCCCAAATATTTATATCCTATATTATCCCAATTACTTATATAATAATAGTAGATTGTTCAACAAGGGACTAAAGTAAGCCATTATGACACGAGATATTTATACACCCGAGCAAAGCGAGTCTCGAGTTAAACACTTTACTTATCACTTCGAATGCGAGGAAAAATAACGACGTTCTATACAAAATTACAATAGCAAAAAAGTTTGTTCCGCGGTTTTTAATTTTTTTTTTTGTAAAGTGACGCTTAAATGCTTGTATATTTAGCCAACAGATTCAAACATGAAAACTATTTTTTCAAAACTAACCAAAATTTATTAAGCATTAATTTAATATAGGATTAATTTAATTTATTCTGCATGGACCACCATGCAGAATAAATTAAATTAATCCTTAATATAATTCAATTGATTCATTTTCGTAATCATTAATAGTGTTTCACGAAATTAAATAGTTTATTTTTAATATGCACAGTTGTCATTTTGAGGTTATTTCCACGCCCTAAAATTTGTCTATACCCCAGAATAAGTACTTTCATAGAAACCGAACTATAAGAAACAGCAAAAGACGTATAGGACCTTTTTCTATTTATGGCATGGCATTCATATCGAGTTAGAAAGAGATGTCCTTAAAGGTATTCTTTCGTTTTCCATCATGTTGTCACAAGGATCTGTCAACGCCAGTGTTGCTGCCGAGTCGACAATAATTCTAGTATCGAGTTTTCATGTTTTGAAAATCTGAAATTATCGATATATATTCACAACACTGTCAAAATAATAAAGCTACTAAATGATTAAGTCACCCTGACACAAAATTAACTATTCGCATATCGACTTTTTAATTTTGTAGTACTGTAGGTTCGTGTAGGGGTCCAATGGCGGGCTCATCGCGGTCCATTCAAATTTGACGTCTAAAACCTTTTGGCAACATGATGGAAAACGAAAGAATACCTATAAGGACATCTCTTTCGAACTCGTTATGAATGCCATAAATATAAAAAGGTCAAACCTACGTCATTTGTTCTTTCTTATATTCCGGTTTCTATGCGAGTACTTATTCTGTAATAATCTTCCATTCACATACACCGTGATTGGCTATTTAGGGGTCGTTTTTTATCTGGCTTGGAGGGCCAAAACAACCCAGAAATAGGATATCCGCGAAGCGGAGCTCCGTAGATTGTCAAATTAAATTTTTGGAATGGGAAAAAAATGCTCCTAATAAATTAATGTACTTCTTCTTCTTATTTAGGAGCTATGCTCTTGTCGGTGCAGCTCAAAGCAAGCCCTCCAATTTGCTCGATCCCAGGCCGCCTCCTTGATGTCCTGATACGACGTGACCTTTACATTCTTTTTGACCTGTTCGATATAGTTTATTCTTGGTCTTCCTCTTCCACGCCGCCCTTCTATCTTTCCTTCAATTATATTTCATCCTCTCCTAATCCTCTCCATCCGCCTCCAACACCACATCTCAAAGGCCTCTAACATATCTCTATCCTTTTGGGTCATAGTCCACGTTTCGCAACTGTACAGTGCTATACTCCATACAAACGTTTTGATAAATTTCTTTTTGGTAGATTTGGATATCTTTGAATTTATTGTACTAACAAGCCAAAATATAACAATAAGTATTGGGTTCAGCGTTAATCGTTGAATATCATCTGCAAATTATCCTTGGATGTGGGAGAGCTTTATTGTAGCATTCTCTGACGTATTTATACGCAGCTGGTGAATAATAGTGCAATGTTAGTGCAAATTTTCGTAAGGGTGCAGTGTACAACAAATAATGTCTGCTTTGCTTTCTCTTCTTCATTAAAGATTTATGCAACTCGACAACTTCAGCTTTAGCTATTAAGTCAATTTCAGCATTTAAATCAAGACTAAATTTATCTTTTAATGTCTTCACAAGTGCTTTGTAAGAGGCACATTTTTGCTTGAGATAAATATTTTGTCGTTGTACTTTCTTAAATTTCTCTGCAAGTTTCTTCTTAGCTGCTGATACCTTGCGTAATTGTTTTTTCAGTACAATTTTTCTAGGGGTGTCAAATATGGATTCAGAATCGCTTACTGAGTTAGACAACGGTTCTGATACTTCTAGCTCATCAACTTTTTCTGGATGAAAAGAAATAAAGTATACATTAAAATTCGTTTTTTTTTTAATCTAAACGTAAACGCCAATCTTCATTACTTAATTTGAAAACGAGGGATTGTCAACTAAACCATTTTCGCGTAGCAGCACGGGATCTAGTAGCTGCCTAATTAACTCAAACAAAAAATCCAACCTGTATAATTGGGAATAGGTAAAAATTTTAGAAGTGCTTGAATATTTTTCTATGAGTAGGAATAACGTTCCCTTATTCACATAAAAAAATAACAGATTTTTAGGTACCACCAATAAATAAAAAATAAATAAAGTTTATTTCGCGTCATTGACAGCTCATACACTTGCGAAGCCGGACCTACGTTAAAGTCAAAGTTGTCAAACGTAATCCTAACCTTTGGTTTTTCAAGTTTATGAACTGTCAATGAACTGTATATATATATATGTGTGCAGTAAACTTACGTGTGAAAAGTTACTCCTTGACTTTTATTTGATTTTCCTGAGCAATTTGTACAGTACCTCACTACACATGACGGCATATTTAGACGTAGTATTTTTCACTCCAACGCGTCAAGCTACCGCAGCCGCTGGCCACAGACTAAGCGCGTTTGTGCCGATCGGCACAAACAGGTATTACAAGAAATCAAGTTGAGGTGCCTACTCTATACGTAGTAATAATAACTCAATGAGTAGAATTGAGAAAGTACCTACCTATTTAATACAACTGCCTAATTAGATCAATGGCGAATCATGTAAAACCATTGTAACAGACCAAATGACTGTTACCGCATGAACTTAATGGTAACGGCCTTAGAATAAAAGGTAACGGGTAGGTATAATGTTTCAAGTCAATTTATAAAATCCTTGCTAACGTAAACAAGAACAAATGTAATAAACAGTGAAATGAGATAAATTAGTAGGTAATTAAAGATCTACTGTAACGGAACTAGCTTCATCTAAGCTGTTTCGTCACTTCACAATAGTAGATTGTACAACAAGTGCATAAAAAGCACCATTTTACGCGAGACGTTTATCCATCCAAGGGCGAATCTCCGGAACGCCCATTTTTTACGTTCCCGGAGATAACTTTTCATAGGTGAATTATTCTGCGACCAAAAACCACTTTTTAGGTGCTCAATTAAACAATAAAAAGCTATCGGAACCGTCAATGAGTAAAATTAGCCGTTATTTACTAGGGGCCAAACTAGTTAATCGACTTACTATTTGAATAAAACTTAAACTAAAAAGAATTTTGAAATAAAACCTACACAAACATATTGAGGACGAAATACTCTTTATTTTTGTACAAACAATATTTCAAGCACATAGATATAAGTTAGTTAAAATTCAAATCGAAAACCGTGTCATAAAATATCGTCATTAGCGGCCACGACTATTAATTGTCGATTTTTGGAAAAACGGAACGCAATGAACATATTAATCATGGACACCTACGACCGCCCCCGCCGCTTTGTCGCCTCACAAGTGTCTGGAGCGATACGTGCTGCGTTACGGCTAGGTAAGTAGCCAAAAAACTTCTTCCAACTTTGTAAATTTTATCGTCTTTGTTATTCGCAGCTATTTCTCGATAATTATGTGTGATATATTATTCAGTTTGTATTAGCATTGAAGTAAACATAGGCTTTGTTATGGCGAAACAGGTATTTTGTTTTCATCTTCAAACAAAGACCTATTTCGACTCGTTTTATTTTAATCGTCATTGTCGGGCATGTCATTGAGAGGGACGACAATGAAATCTGTGGGATCCCAATGATAACTCGTAAGCCAACAATGACATTCATGGCTGCCAATGACGCTTAACTTAGTACAATTGTAGTATACTTTGAATTATAAATTATAATTACTGTTTTTATTGGACATCATAGACCATGTTTTGAATTAGGTATATACAATCATACTCTTGGTACATAGATTATTTTTTAATTACAACATATTACTACGTCATTAATGTTGGTTTAGTTTAAGTTTTGCACGCTGAATTTGTTACATTTTCCGACGTTTTATTGAGCTGAAATTCAGTATAGGTATGTTAATTGATTTTCAGTACAATATTAAGGTACCATTGGATTTGTTAGATGTATTTTTCGATATTTTTATTTTCTTGTATAAAAATTCTGAACGCCTTCTTTCCTTTTTTACAGACATATGACATGTATGTATGTATGTAAACTCTTTATTGCACAAAAACATATTTACTGTTATATTTATTTTTTTGTGTAAAGAAGGCGTTCAGAATTTTTGTTATGGCGAAACAGGTATTTTGTTTTCATCTTCAAACAAAAATTCTGAACGCCTTCTTTCCCTATATATATATATATATATATATATATATATATATATATATATATATATATATATATATATATATATATATGTGCAATATATATATGCAAATACAAACTGAATAATATATCACACATAATTATCGAGAAATAGCTGCGAATAACAAAGACGATAAAATTTACAAAGTTGGTAGAAGTTTTTTGGCTACTTACCTAGCCGTAACGCAGCACGTATCGCTCCAGACACTTGTGAGGCGACAAAGCGGCGGGGGCGGTCGTAGGAGTCCATGATTAATATGTTCATTGTGTTCCGTTTTTCCAAAAATCGACAATTAATAGTCGTGGCCGCTAATGACGATATTTTATGACACGGTTTTCGATTTGAATTTTAACTAACTTATATCTATGTGCTTGAAATATTGTTTGTACAAAAATAAAGAGTATTTCGTCCTCAATATGTTTGTGTAGGTTTTATTTCAAAATTCTTTTTAGTTTAAGTTTTATTCAAATAGTAAGTCGATTAACTAGTTTGGCCCCTAGTAAATAACGGCTAATTTTACTCATTGACGGTTCCGATAGCTTTTTATTGTTTAATTGAGCACCTAAAAAGTGGTTTTTGGTCGCAGAATAATTCACCTATGAAAAGTTATCTCCGGGAACGTAAAAAATGGGCGTTCCGGAGATTCGCCCTTGGATGGATAAACGTCTCGCGTAAAATGGTGCTTTTTATGCACTTGTTGTACAATCTACTATTGTGAAGTGACGAAACAGCTTAGATGAAGCTAGTTCCGTTACAGTAGATCTTTAATTACCTACTAATTTATCTCATTTCACTGTTTATTACATTTGTTCTTGTTTACGTTAGCAAGGATTTTATAAATTGACTTGAAACATTATACCTACCCGTTACCTTTTATTCTAAGGCCGTTACCATTAAGTTCATGCGGTAACAGTCATTTGGTCTGTTACAATGGTTTTACATGATTCGCCATTGATCTAATTAGGCAGTTGTATTAAATAGGTAGGTACTTTCTCAATTCTACTCATTGAGTTATTATTACTACGTATAGAGTAGGCACCTCAACTTGATTTCTTGTAATACCTGTTTGTGCCGATCGGCACAAACGCGCTTAGTCTGTGGCCAGCGGCTGCGGTAGCTTGACGCGTTGGAGTGAAAAATACTACGTCTAAATATGCCGTCATGTGTAGTGAGGTACTGTACAAATTGCTCAGGAAAATCAAATAAAAGTCAAGGAGTAACTTTTCACACGTAAGTTTACTGCACACATATATATATATATACAGTTCATTGACAGTTCATAAACTTGAAAAACCAAAGGTTAGGATTACGTTTGACAACTTTGACTTTAACGTAGGTCCGGCTTCGCAAGTGTATGAGCTGTCAATGACGCGAAATAAACTTTATTTATTTTTTATTTATTGGTGGTACCTAAAAATCTGTTATTTTTTTATGTGAATAAGGGAACGTTATTCCTACTCATAGAAAAATATTCAAGCACTTCTAAAATTTTTACCTATTCCCAATTATACAGGTTGGATTTTTTGTTTGAGTTAATTAGGCAGCTACTAGATCCCGTGCTGCTACGCGAAAATGGTTTAGTTGACAATCCCTCGTTTTCAAATTAAGTAATGAAGATTGGCGTTTATGTTTAGATTTAAAAAAAAACGAATTTTAATGTATACTTTATTTCTTTTCATCCAGAAAAAGTTGATGAGCTAGAAGTATCAGAACCGTTGTCTAACTCAGTAAGCTATTCTGAATCCATATTTGACACCCCTAGAAAAATTGTACTGAAAAAACAATTACGCAAGGTATCAGCAGCTAAGAAGAAACTTGCAGAGAAATTTAAGAAAGTACAACGACAAAATATTTATCTCAAGCAAAAATGTGCCTCTTACAAAGCACTTGTGAAGACATTAAAAGATAAATTTAGTCTTGATTTAAATGCTGAAATTGACTTAATAGCTAAAGCTGAAGTTGTCGAGTTGCATAAATCTTTAATGAAGAAGAGAAAGCAAAGCAGACATTATTTGTTGTACACTGCACCCTTACGAAAATTTGCACTAACATTGCACTATTATTCACCAGCTGCGTATAAATACGTCAGAGAATGCTACAATAAAGCTCTCCCACATCCAAGGATAATTTGCAGATGATATTCAACGATTAACGCTGAACCCGGTTTTACAACTGAAGCATTTACCGCATTATCGAAGAAATGTCAATCCAACGCAAGTGTCGAGAAACCTGTACTTTGCTCATTAGTTTTTGACGAAATTTCCATAAGGCAGCAAAAATTATTTCATAATAACAAAAAACTGGGTGCAGTGAATTTTGGAGCAGGTCCTGTGCAAGGTCAAGAAGATGAGACTGTGGCAAAACAAGCGCTAGTATTTATGCTGGTTGCCCTAAACGAAAATTGGAAATTACCTATAGGGTACTTCTTGACAGCTGGTGTAAGTGCTGAAACTAAGGCAAATCTAACAAAAATGTGTTTGCAAAGGTGCCATGAAGTTGGTGCAACGGTTGTTAGTGTCACATTTGATGGCTGTTCTGCTAACTTGTCTGCTGCTGAAATTTTGGGTTGCAAATTATCGAATGTAGATAACATGGAGACTTTCTTTCCACATCCGTCAACGGGAGAAAAAGTTTGCATTTTTTTAGACCCGTGTCATGTTATAAAACTCATTAGAAACACCTTTGAGAAGAAAAGATTGTTGTTCGATGAAAATGACAAACAAATAAAATGGCAGCTATTAATACATCTAAATAAGCTTCAACAAAATGAAGGTCTTAGGTTTGCAAACAAGTTAACACCTCGTCATATACATTTCAGACAGCAGATAATGAAGGTAAAGCTGGCAACACAGTTGCTGAGTATGAGCGTAGCAAAAGCATTACACCTTTGTGACGAACTTTTAAAGTCGACACAGTTTCAAGATTCATCAGGAACCGTTAATTTCATAACTTTAATGAATAATTTCTTCGATGTTATGAATTCACGAAAATTCCATTTTTATGGTTTTAAGCGTCCCATCGATTGCAAAAACAAGTCAGAAATATTTTCTTTCTTAGACAAAGTTAAATCTTATCTACTTGAATTGAAATTTCGTATGACAACAAGAAGAATAATTAAACGAAGAGACTGTGTATCCAGAATTATAGTGCAAATATCGAAGAAAAAAGTCGTTGAATCTGTTAATAAAACCGGATTCGTAGGTGCCATTATTTGCATTGACTCACTGAAGACATTATACAACTACATAATTGAGGAAAGAAGATGCTTAGCTACATATCAATGTACAGAATGAGCCAGGATCACTTGGAATTATTTTTTGGGTTAATAAGAAGGCATGGCGGTTATAATAACAATCCCAATATACTACAATTCAGAGCAGCGTACAAAAAAACCTTAAATCACCTCGAACTTCGGTCATCTTTTACCGGAAACTGCATCCCTCTATATAATTTCACAATCTTAAATTCCACATCTGAAAATATAATTAACAGTACCGCCTCTCCAGACAGATATGACGATAATAAAGAACCGTATGAAGTGTTACAAAATACACGTCTGCTGACATCTGATCTGGAAGTTGAAAATAATTGCGACATATTTGCAACAATGCTTGACCACGAAACCTTTACATGCGAGTCAAAGATTACATATCTGGATATGTATCCAGACTTCTTACAAAAAAGTTAAAATGTGAAGATTGTATGAACTTTTTGACTACAGCAAACAAACTTCCCCATCACGCACTCATAACTATTAAAGATATGGGTGGTCTATGTTATTCTACAGAAGACGTGTATATAATATGCTTGTCGACGGAAAAAGTCATACGTAATTTAATACGGCAAAGCGGTGGAAAAGGTCTTGCTTCAAAATATGACTTTAGTTATATAACAGTAAACACTCTTAAGCATTTCATTGATAAAGAAGTATTTGTAGGTTTAATTCAACATTCACTCAATCAGCCATCAACTTTTAATCACAGAATCCATTTAATTCGAGCCATTATAAATCAGTAGGGTCAAGGAGTGAACAGTGGCTAGGATTTTTTCAACAGGCTGTTGCATGAAAAATATAAATCCCTGAAATAGTTATTGCAAGCACAAAGCACAGTGCAATATTGAAGTTTCATATGTTGTAAATAGATTTGATATTTCTTTTAGCAAAAAAGAGATATCCAGTCTTTTAAAAAAAATGGGAATCGAACCACTCTGTACTACGACCTGTACACAGTCACTAGTACCCCCAAGTACACAGTTGTTCTAACAGTGCACAGTGGCTCGAACCTTTGTGTACACTCCCTAGTACACAGTGGTTCTAACAGTACACAGTGGCTACGTTTTGATATTCAATGACCAAATAGGCTCTGATATCTTTAGGAAAACTAAAAAATTGATAAGAATTGGATTTTTTAGGCATCTACTGCCTACTTAGAAATAATTGTCAGAAAGTTAACTCTCATGTATATGTATGCTCTGGAATAAAAAAACTGTTTATTTAATTTCAATAGACATCATATGAGGCGATTCCGCTTTGTTCCGATAGGGTTGGTTGACAGCAATCAACGTTTTTTGTTAAATAAGAACATTTTTTTTTTTTTTTTTGTCTGTAAAATTGCACCTAGTTTCGTCCCTAGGTATACGTTTGTGCACTTTATCCAGGGACACACTGTACGTATATAAAAAATCCTGTGTGGTTGACCACACAGGATCATCTCATCTCATCTCACAGGTCATCTTCTGTAATTTGAATTACAGAAGATGACATGCTGAAAAATATAATGACGTTATACAATATATTATTATAAGCAATGAACAGCAAATGAAATTACCTACTCGAATAACTGCAGAATTTGGCACTATAAATAAATGTCCAAAAAATAACATCAAATTTTAACATTGAAAGAAGGACAATTATGCAGTAAAAATCAGAATGCTGCATTAAAATCATAAATCAAATAAAAATTAAGTCAATAAACCATAGTATGACCTTCACCTATTATTTTGTCATAGAACTCATTTACCTACTTACTAATAGATTTTCAATATAATGTAATGTAAAGAGTTGCATGTACACAGTGGTTCGAGAGCGACTGTGTACTTTTCCGAAACGAACTACTGTTGACCCTGTCGCCATTTTGGATTTTAGATCAAACTAGAAGCATACACCAAAGCTGAGGGCCTTGAATTATCAGCCAATACTAAGTCGATTAGACATACTCTTAGACAAAAACATAACTAATTAAAAATCTCGTACGAGTTAAGAAAAAAATTAAGTCAAACTTATCTGAAAATGTAGTTTTGTCAGGGATTAAAACAAAAACGTACGTAACTCGTCCG
The DNA here is from genome assembly GCA_963241965.1 of Tortrix viridana. Classification (NCBI taxonomy): domain Eukaryota; kingdom Metazoa; phylum Arthropoda; class Insecta; order Lepidoptera; family Tortricidae; genus Tortrix; species Tortrix viridana. Next base: position 38,382,836 of record OY725171.1, on the reverse strand, counting down.
CATGGCGCCGGAGCGGCTCACTAACTAGTTCGTGCATGATCGGGTACTGAACGCTTCCGATTGATGTAGAGGACAGACATAAAGCTCTTTCCCTTTCGAGTACAGCGCATTCGAGCCACTGTTCCCACCGAGCTACTGTTCCCTCCCTGACCCTACACAAAAGTTAGATTGCATCACGAAGCAAAAACTGATCAAAGCTTAGATTACTATACTAAACGGCAAAAACTGACAAAACTTATACTGTTTGAAGGAAATTAAATATTGTGTTGTAGTTTACATTCTTTTATTTTGTTATTATCTCGCTTCTGTTTATTCCGTCTACGGCTTTTAATCAACACAGAGATCATCATCGCAACCAAAACGTCGCAAGCGCCGTGAAAATCATAGCGCTTACGACATTACGAAAGCGGGGCATTGAATCTCGCGACCTAAACGTGTAACAGCCGTGAAATGCACGGCGCTTACGACATTTTGGTCGAGTGGTTCACGCCCCGCCCTCGCCTACAGTTGCTACACTTTCATTGTTTGCTGTAGCTCCTCTATACGTAGTAATAATAACTCAATGATTCTACTGTATTCGTTATCAAACAACGAATAAATAAATATGTAGGTGGTAATGTTGTGTTCTGTAGATGTGCACGCCCGGCGCCGGCGCCCGGACGACCGGACGCCCTATAGCAGCGCGGCCCTAAACGGTAGGTACGAGTTGGGCATTACTCTGAACTTCGAACTTCGTCTAATGCTATCTCTTTTGCTCTCAAAGCGTAACTAATTCGCAAGAGAGTGACGGGGCGACCCGAAGATCTAATTTCGAAGTTCAGAGTTATGACCAGCTCATAAGGGGAACGCGAAATTAATTCAAATAAATAATACCACGAATTAATAATGATTATTTTACCGTATAATTAATTGATTTTCACTATGGTGGGCCTGCTGCAGCGCAGCACACCTCGGCCGCGCTGGGAGCTGCACAGCCCCGCCCGCTGGGTGCACGATACCTGCACCACACTTCGCTATGCGCTATTCCGCTATTCGTTATGTGGCTGCGCCGTATTTGCGAAAATATTTGTTATGTGCGTGAACAACAAACAAACCGTGCCGGTGGTAGGCCGAACATGTCAAATATTTTATGTGTGTTGCTTGCGCAGCGATACCTGCCCTTATCTGTGGCAGCGATGGACGTGTTGACGTGGCATCAGCTTATTTTTACCTAAATGCAATTTACCAATACCTGTGGTATAAGTACAAAGTTACTAAAAGTTAAAAAAAGAAGTCATAGAAAACGAACAAGTTACTATTCTGATAATAATATTGAGGTTATATTTTGTTATGCATTCAAGCAAGTGTGGGCAGTCGATGCGCAATTCGACTTATTCGTGTCCTTTGTTGTGTGCCAAAATACCGAAAAGTCGACGGATACGCGTATTCGCTATTCGCGCTTATGGGTTTGCGTACGAATAAAGCAACCATAGACGAATAAACCCTCCACACGTCGTCAAATGCAGGCGCATAAGCCGAATAACGAATAGCGCATAGCGAAGTGTGATGCCGGCATTACATGAAACATTTGTTTCATTCCGAAACAATTAAACCACAGAATAAGTACTTTCATAGAAACCGGACTTTAAGAAAGAGCAAAAGACGTATATTTAACCTTTTTCTACTTATGGGATTCATAACGAGTTGGAAAGAGATGTCCTTATAGGTATTCTTTCGTTTTCCTTCGTGTTCTCACAAGGATCTGTGAACGCCAGTGTTGTTGCCGAGTCGACAATAATATCAATATCGATTCAATTTCGTAGTTGTAATTTGTGATTTAAGGGCTGATTTTTCTAATTGCCAAATAAAAGGATGTGGCAGTGAAAGTTATCACTTTCGTTTTTTTAAAAGCTTTCATTTAACTTGCAATGTTCCAATGTTCATAATAATAAGGAACTTGTCCATTTCAAAATTAGCACACCGTTTTTCATCTACTTCCCGGTGTTTAATTGAACTGAAGTTTGGAATACTTATGGTAACCCGATGACAATGTAATATTATTGTGTCAATGGACAGATCTGATGATAGAACTTCTTGATAATTTGATAATGACAGATAAAAAAAAACACAGTCGTCAATAAAAACTTGTTCCAAAATCAAATTTTTGACAGCAGCTTGCTGTCATATGAAAGAAAAGAAGAGAGCTAAAATTTATTTTACAGAAAGTGTTATCTGGAGATTAAAAAAATCGGTCCTTAAACATTATATTTACGTTATGCTAAACTTTAGCAGCTTAAAATTATAGTATTTGAAGTTTTTTTTTCAAAGCTGGTTAAGGATATTTCAAATATGTTCAATAATTCAACAATGTTCTATTTAGAATATTGGGGCTGGAGATAGCAACCAACCAAAAAAGGTTACAGGATCACTCGCGTGACTGTCTGTTCCTTTGCCATAGTTTGCTGTATCTCTTCGGTACCAAATTTTCCCTGCCTACTCGCCGAATCCATTTGTTCTGCTATATTCACAACACTGTCAAACTAATAAAGCTACTAAATGTAAAAGTCACCCTGACACAAAATTTACTATTGGTGTATCGACTTTTTAATTTGGTAGGACTGGAGGTTCGCGTAGGGGTCCAATGGCGGGCGAATAGCGATCCATTAAAATTTGACGTCTAAAACCTTTTGGCAACACGAAGGAAAACGAAAGAATACCTATAAGGACATCTCTTTCTAACTCGTTATGAAAGCCATAAATAGAAAAAGGTCAAATATATGTCTTTTGCTGTTTCTTATAGTCCGGTTTCTATGCAGGGTAATTATTCTGTGAATTAAACTCTTTATTCACTTGTCTGTCAAACAATTACAAGTTCCGTGAAGGCGTGACGTGATCAGATCATGTTATCGTTGCAATCACTCGACTTTCTGAATGACAATAATGAATAACAATGGAGCATGATCGCACTTTGATATAAGTAACCTTAGAATAATAACACATAGAAACTTGTCCGCACACTAAATGTGTAACCACTTTAACAATTTCGGCCATCGAAATATAATAAGTATGGAAGGGTAACCACAAACAAAAACCACTGTAAAATCTGCTCCAAAATACCCACTTTTTGAAATGAAAAGATCTTATGTATCGAGTGGTTTCGATAATCAACCAAATAGTAATTCGAGTTAAGGTTTGAAGTTATGTCAGACATTGATATAACGTTTGAGTAGACAGTAATTTCAGTAAGGTTTTATACCGTTTGAAAGACAAAACTCTGCAATTGGTCACAAGCTCTCTGATACAAGAGTTTTATTGGACAATATTTTTTTTCATAAGGTTTACTTGAACGCGGCCAAATATTTCAACATTTGACGTGAAAGGTTTAATACAAAAATAACAGAGTAATTGAATAATGAATTAAATTAATACTTTTTAATAGTAATGTTTTTACAAAGTTACTGATTATTCCCCTTGAATCACTTAACATTATTATGTTACACTATTATAAAGTTGTAAAAGAGTATATCTTTACAGTCAGCATTAAATCATAACATAAATCATACGTATACGCGATTAAACGCGGTTGTTTTGTTGTGATAAAGCTTAATTACAAAGATTAACATAGTTAATAAAGTCTCCTTCCAAGATCGAATCAGGAATGAGGAGATCCGCAGGAGAACTAAAGTAACTGATATAGCTCACCGAATTTCAAACCTTAAGTGGCAGTAGGCGGGGCACATTGCTCGTAGAACCGATGGCCGTTGGAGCGGGAAGGTTCTAGAGTGGCGACCGCGAACCGGGAGACGAAGTGTTGGCAGGCCTTCCACAAGGTTGACCGACGATCTGATAAAGGTCGCGGGAAACCGCTGGATGACAGCAGCAGAGGACCGATCGTTGTGGAAAACCTTGGGAAAAGACGTCATGCGGCTGATGATGATGATGAATTAAGTTTTTGCGAGAATAAGATTATACCTAAGCATGCATATGCATATCGATCATAAGTTAAGCAGGCTCAGATAGATGTGTGATAAACCACTCGACGTCTGATATTCATTAAATTATTTTGAATATTATTATTTAAATAAATGTTGACAATGTACTGTACAATTCGGGCCTGTTGTGACTTTTAAAAAATGTCTTCCAGTTTTTGAGATGACATAATCCGATGGATGCTGCAAATCTTGAAATGATTTCGCTACTCAATTCGCGACGAACTGTATCCACCCAAGCCAGACGGCGTTCTTAATTTTTTTGGAAAACTTAAAAAGAACAAATTACCTATTTGTTTTATTATGTAAACTAACGCTAGTAAAGATGACATAAAATTTAATTTCCTATTCATTCGAAGTAGTCGCTTGTAATTCACATTTTTCAACGATATATTGCATAACATCGGCCATGACATTTTAGTATGGGAATACTTAAATTTCAACAATTTACTAATGAAAATAAATATCGCTTTGTTTGGCATCTGTGTGGGTCATGCACCAATTCACAATGCAACTTGGCATTTTTCCAGCATTATTTAAATCCGGTAATCATTAAAACCGAATTATTTTTTTGTAATTATAAACAACTGTTTGACACTACTTCAGAAAGTCGACTGATAGACGGTTGGGCACTAAGTAAGTATTAGCTCCACCCCCGCCGGCACTAAATCAGTGGGGCCGATTTTCAGAGTCAGTTAGACTTCCATACTTATTATATTTCGATGATTTTGGCTTACTCAGCGATCGGTGTCTGTCAGTAGCAATCACGACACACAGCGTCAACAGCTCCCGGACTTTATTTCAAAATGACGGTTTGCGCAATAAATGGGTTCGACATTGCTTCTCATAAATTAAATAAACATGGTAAAATCACATTCCACTTGAGAACACTTCGTTTTGACTTGTCGATTTACGTAAAACATTCAACTAAGTTTAAATTTAAATCTAAATTTAACTTTAATTAAGTGTAGTTTAAATCAGGTAAATCATTACCCTGTACTAGATGTGGAAGAGCGAGGTCTCCTGATACAGATACTGTTGATGCAGCATGCCTCCTACTGTTTAAACGAAATCAATTTATCATTTATCATACTTTTCAAAAACGCCATTACGGCCTGGGGGTCAATTCTACTAACAATATTGTGTTATGATCGCAATAGAAACTCAGTTGGACGGCAACTTTAACGCTCTTTATTATTCTACTATCAAGTAACGATTCAATTGTAGTTCAACTTCAACTCAAAGCTAACGATCGATCGAAGTTATGACACGTCGTATTCTCCTAACACAATAGAACTTAAACGGAACGTTAAACACTATTCTACTAAAAATTTGACACATGTGTCATCGCACGTCGATCGGAACACAACCGAACCCCAGCGTCTCATCTGTCATAAATGTCATAATTAGCGGTTGGGATAAAGTTCGATATTTGCTACTTTTTGTGAATCCATCGTTCAATAAAATTGTTATTTTCCGTCGAATCATGATGTACTATTATGAATACCTTGATATTGCTAATGCTGTGGACCGTGGTAAAGTTCGAAGCAGGAATTTATCGACAAGGACACGAAATTCTGCTTTCGATCTTACGGATCGTGAGTTTATCAAAACCCACAGGCTGTCCAAGGACCTGGCGACATCATTAATTGATGAAATTATATAATAATAATAATAAATATCAGGAACAATCTCACACAAATTGACCTAGTCTCAAACTAAGCTCTAGGCTTGTACTATGGGTACTAGGCAATGATATACATACTTATATAGAGAAATACATACTTAAATATATAGGAAACATCCATGACTCAGGAACAAATACCTACTCGCGCTCATCACTAAAATATTTTCCCATACCGGGATTCGAACCCGGGACCGCTAGCTTCGTAGGTAGGGCCACTACCAACTAGGCTAACCGCGTCGCCAATTAGTGTTCATATGCCTGTAAGTCTTCGATCAGATGGCATTGATACCGAGACCAAGGTGATTCATTTAACTTGGTCACGAAACGTACTTTTGACTAGTCCTTCTAGGGCTTCTCACGACCTCTGTCCACAAACGTGTCGCCAGAGCCCTGGCTTTACGAGCTCGGACACGTCCCAGGGCTAAGTCACGGTGCTCATCCATGAACATTATTAAAAGTTCTAACTGTCTTACAGACGTAGATCTTCTTCGGCTTGATTCCATGATATTATTTCAACATACAGAGAAAAGATCAAAGTAATAATTTCAAAATAACTGTATTATATATTGATTCCAAGGTAAAAATAAGCATCGAGAGCAACTTAAAGGTTTGCAGAAATATAAATTATACTACCAAAACTAAGCACAAACTTACAGTACGATTATTTTCACATTGACACTCGGGACATCTCGGTTTTAATCGTAAAGATTCGTTATTTCACATAGAGTATATAAAATCCTAGAATTTACTCACATAAAATATACAAACCTATTTAGAATAATTAATAATAAAACCTCAACCTAAGTATAGAAACTTCTTTAATATTCTAAATAATCAAATAGGCTATAATCAACTTTTTATGACATAATGTGATCTGAACTTTATGATGTGATACAATGTCATAAAGAAAATTATTCCCAATTTAATGTGGATAAAATTTTGGGACAGTATGGTCACACTGCAGTTAGTTTGCCTCCGTACCACCCAGATTTTAATCCCATAGAAAATATTTGGGCACAATTAAAGGGATAAATAATAATATGTTGCCTCTAAAAATATTGACAAAGTCAAAAAGCTACTGTTAGAAAAAATGTATATGTTGGGACCTGAAGAATGGACGAAAGTTTGCAATCATGCCATTAAATGCGAAGATGAATTTTTAACTGAAGAAGAGAAGCTGAATGTGTTTAATGACAGTTTTATAATCAATGTCCCTAATTCAGACAGTGAAAGTTATTGAGCATGTATGGTTTCATTATTAATCATACAATTAGTACTTATTGTAAATAAAGTTTTTAAAGAATATATTTTTAAATTCCCTGTAAAAATGTAATATATAAATCTAACCACATCTTTGTTATTCATAGGTCTACTGTAAAAAATGTAATTATGGCAGGTGATCTACATTACTGTTTTAGACTGTCAAGTGCACTCTATGATATTAGAATATGCAACAATGTGTCACGTGTCATTTACACTTCCGATCTCTTCCGATGAATGTCGAGAATTGCCGGGTGTCAAAATGGTTTCAGCGCCAACTCAATTTTGAAGTTTGACACGAGACATTGACTTTTCATTTGGTTTTTTTATGCGCTCGATCGAGGTTTTGTGGTATTTTTCACTTCATTTTTTAAAATATTAACGAAGTATATCAAATAATACATAATAATTAATGTGAAATAATGTAAACTTGTCAAATTTATAATAAAAATGACACAATTTAATTTGGTAAACATTTTTTTTGCGTTCTAGTAACACTCAAACATGGTTGTTTAGTCTTTGGCCTTATCGTTACGTTTCTATTGTGGTTCAATTGCGTTTCTATTTAGATTAAGGTATTGTTTTGTTTATAAGATAGTAGAATGGCTTATTTGTCCACAGTAGAAACTGAATGGGAATAGTATCTTTATAGAATCTTAATAGATTCTTGAAATATGCGCATTAGTAGAATTGAACCCCTGGCCACGGACACACGCGGCGAGCGGCGAGCGGTAGAAACAAACGCATGACAATGTACGAAACGTGGTACGAAACGTGCCACGGCTAGGGCTTCCAAATACCGGACTTTTCCTAAAACCGGTATTAGTGCCGGTATTCGGTTTTTAATACCGGGATCCCGCCCGGTATTAAGAAATTAAACAAAAATGTACTAAAATTGGGAAAAGGGTGGGAATTTTTGTTTAAAAAAATCGTAAAATAAAATACTTAGTTTAATTTCACTATATTTGCTATAAATGCTGGTTTTTTTAAACTCGAGTTTGCATTTAGCAGTATTCCGACCGACACCAGCAGTAAAGTTATCCCTTATGCTTAAGATGAGTTGTTTACTTTTAAACTATCTCTAGGTCCTACCTAAGAAGTTTCTTTGGAGTTGACCTGCACATGGAAATACAGGTCATGTCTAAACTATTTTTATAAAGAAAAGTACCTATGTTAGATAGCTCAATAAAAGTCATTACTTGAAAAGAAACTTAAAAAAACCTTTTCAATTATAAAACTGTATTTTAACAAATTTAATATCTATGAACATGAAAGACTGAGGTAGGCCACTAAACCAAGAAATATAGATCCATAGTTGACTGACATTTTTATTTAGGCATTATAAATAAGTTACTTAAATTATACTTACGCGTATAATCACTCAAATTTCAAGACACACAAATACTCGTGCGTGTCTAGACATACAAATACTAAGTCGCGTGTAGTTTGACGCGACCACCATTGACACTCTGCAATAGAAAATGTAATGCGAAAGCGTAGAGCGAGACAATAAAAGCGCGTGGCGTGTGTAACGCAGACAGAGTGAATGTCCGGCTATATGATAGTACGATGCTGCAAACAAAACGAAAGACATAATATGAAGAAAGACATATAATGAATAACAACATTAAAAAAGAAAAACAACTCAAACAAGCATAATTTATCGAAAATAATCGAAATATTTCATTTTTTACTAACAATTACAATACCGTGGGATCCCGGTATTCTTCATTCAATACCGGTATTAAAACACACCTAATAAATGGCGGTATCCACTCGCTCGAGTCCCTCGCGCGACTGGCGGCGCGAATTTTGCCGAGCGGCGAGCGGCAGCGGCGCGCGGGGCGCGGCGCGGCGGGAACAAAGATATGGGCGGCAGGAGGGGTGCCACGGCTTCAAGCGGCGCGAACGGCGTTATTGGCGGCACGTATCGGGCGGTAGAACAGGAAACAACATTTTTTTTGACCATTCGCGCGCGACAAATGGGTACGGTACTATTTATAAGCGAAATTTTAATGTATGGCTGTCGAAACATCCTCAACATAAGTTGAGGCATGTAATTAAAAGATTTTGGGAGGAAATAAAAGAATGAGTTCCAGGTTATGAGGGTAAGTTTAATAATAATTCACTTTAAATCGGATTGTTAACAAAGTAATTTTTGTACTGATCGCATATGTGATTGCATTTTCCTTCTGAAGCTCGATTTAGTTGAATTCGTCATTATGTAGGTACTAACAACGTCTATTTAGTTCGTGCACTCCTGCTCTCATATTCAAAATGTCGTGCCTGAAATATGAGCTACTTTCGAGGCAATGAAGAGCAATTTTCGATAACGCCATTCTGAATTCGTCCCTGCCGCTCGATATCGCTGACACTACTGCACGGCTAGCACATGTGCCCAAGCGACATATTCTTCTGCTGTCAATTCTTTCTCTCCGCTGTCAGTTTTCTCGATTTCGGTAGCACAACTTGACGCGTCGAGAAATTCCCTTCAAGCGAGAAAGCTATCTCGCTGGCGGGACGTACGTGTTGCCTTCTATGAAGAATATGTTCTACTAATGCGATATTGTTCTGTGGCAACACTGAATCGGTAATAAAAATGTGCCTTTCCCTTCGTTTTTTGAGTGTACGGCAAGCCTTACGCGGGTCGCGGGGGGATGTGCGTAACGTCATGTGTCAAATTTCGTGAGACGTCATTTGTCAAATTGTTTATCAATATGGACGCTAAACGCAAATTGTAAGTATTTTGATTATTATTTTTGTGGTATCTGACATTACGCAACAGTTATTTCCTTTTATTTTGGCGAAATATTGTAAATAACTGTATTACTGGTATAAAAATTCATGATTTTCTCACCGGTTCTGTGATAAATGTAAAACATCGTTATGTTGTTTTCTTTTCAAATATTTATTTTATAAATGTTATTTCAGAGTAAGAAGCACGCCACTGACGCCACGCTTGAGCGTTTGCCGCGGGAGAATATACCTATTGACTGGCCCACACGGTGTCAAGTTAAAAGACCTACTTATTAACGGAGAAGGCCACGAAAAGTCCGTCAAAGCATGTAAGTAACAGTAGATTGAATTTATCTCCTCGTTGTACTTCACTATTCAACGTTAGTGCACGGAATAAAAACATGGATTCACGCCTACTATAGACTCTATGTTAGGGTGTTTCATAATTGTATGGGAAAAAATAAATGTCATATTTTTTGCAGACTGCTTACGCCCCGAGTCTATACAATGTAAAAAATTAAATATGAAATTTAAAGGTAATGGGATAATATTTAGAGGTTGCCCAAATTGAGCACTTTGGCGATAACAAATTTTTAATGTTGATTTTTTTAAACAATAACTAACTTTTCTGTTGACTTATGTTAAACACTAATGCTTTCAACCATCATCACTGGTTTTCGGTATGTTATGCTTAGGTGTATTGCAAAAATATGAAAACGGATTTAAAAAGTTGTCAAAATGATTTGATTGAAATTTTGAACAATTATTTAGATAATTAGGACCAAGGATTTGAGCGGTCCCGGTCATTAGAAAATACAAGGTTTGGGAAATTAAACACCCTAAACCATGTTCCTAGCTTACAGCAATAGTCCAAGGTTTATCATGCATTCATTATAAAAGTAACCAGTTATAAGTAAGCATTAATATGTAAAATGATACTTACACATACTCGTATCAATAGGTGGTCTATTATATCTGAAAAAACTATCATATTTTCAGATATAATTTATAAAAACGATTGTTGGATTGGACTATCTTCATGGCAAATTTCATCAAAATCTGTTTAGTGGTTAAGAAAAGTAATAGACAAACATACTATTGCATTTAAAATATCAGTAAGGATGTTGTATTAGATTAAAATTTTAGCACTTCCAGCTCGCTAGCGCTGGCAACTATGTAACACAGGGGACACCTTTACATTCCTTTATTGAATAATTTAATTTCATACATAATTTATTTCAGGTAAATGCAGCAGAGAGAAGTGCCATGAATCGCCTCTTAAAACACTTGTAAACTTGGAGTTTGTTCACTGATTTGGAATGTACATAATAACTGTGATTTTTTTATAGTTCCCTATCTGAATTATCATAGTAAATGTTATAGTATTTCGTTTACAGTTTAGCTGTATCTATTTAAAGAAAGCAATACATTACCTGTGTTCAAATACAATAATATTATTTTCCTTATGTTGATGCACTGCACCGCCATATTAAAAACAAAAGATATAATATAGTTATAAAAATAATATTTACTTAAAATGGCAGGTGGACGATTTATTGTACAATTGAATAAATAATTTAAAATCTAGATACATAACATTGTGTTAAGTATATATTTTTTACATCAAAGCCATTTTTTCCGTTAAGTTGTGTGTGTGTACCTATTCAGTACAAGTACAACGTTCTGTTCAATTCAATAAACTACTCTTGTTTAGTTTATTAGAAAATAATATGGGTACTGGAAGTGCCGCTGGATGGTCGGCATACGCTCGGTGTAGTTTTAAGCAGATTATTTTTTAAATATCCTAATAAAAAAAACTTTGTTCTTAATCAAAATGTCTCTGTGTATTATTTGATCCCGACATGCCACTGCAGCTTGCAACAGCGCCGGCGCGACGCGGCGCAAGCGGACGACGAGTTCTCTCCGACTTCTTCGTCATTGCCTAAGATCTCCCTCAGCTCTCCTCTGCAAACCAATATTAATATTATCTACATGTTATAAATGAAAGTCCTGTGAATGTCTGTCAGAGTAATCTCAGAAAGTACTGTACGGATTTTCATATGGTTTTCACCAATAAAAAGAGGGAGTAACTAGGAATATTATCGTACTAATCCTACTAATATTATAAATGTGAAAGTTTGGATGGATGGATAGATGGATGGTGTTTGTTACTCAATCACACCAGAACAGTTGAACGGATCTGGATGAAATTTGGCACGGAGATTATAGTCTGGAATAGCTCATAGGCTACTTCTGATGTACAGTTCCCGAGGGTGCAGAGATAAACGAAACGCAGCTGCTCCTCCTAGAAGATGCAGGAATGCTCACAAACCGTAGGTAGCCTATTAATAAACAAAAACAAAGTTGATTATATTGCCCTGCCCACCCTCTTAACAAAATCCTAGCTACGCCCTTGCCTGTTATTATAGTTGTATAATATATGGATCCACCTTACCATCCATTTCCATATCATTGTTAAGTCAAGGGCAATAAAAAATATCCACACAAAGTTGCAAAAATATGTAAACGTAAATTTAATTACCGTAGTAATAAGGGATGTATACATATTTTTTGAGAGTGTGCATACATATTGGTGCCCAATTGACTATCAGAGGTACATTCCCATATCTTTGTTGATGCGGTACAGGCGTTGAAACTCCTTGTCCGGCAGCTCGAAGGGGTTGTTGGCATTACTTAACCTCCTCCTTTGGATCCTTTATTGGAGCTTCTCGTCCCGAAAAAGGAAAAATCTTAGAGAAATATGCCATTCTGAAAAATTACAAACTTCGTCACTAGGTACTCACATGTAAAATTAAGTTAAAATAAAGGGTGATATAAATAGCATTTAAGCAAATTTATAATAGTGAACAAATAAACTTACATTGACTATTTAAATGGGGTAAGATTAACCAAAACGTTTATTAAAAATCCGAGACGACTAGAGCGAGATATATCTCGCGCGCTTGAAAGCTCGAAGACAATCTGTCGCCTTTTGACGTTGGTAAGCGAGATATTATGTCGCCTTATGAACACTTGTGCTACGAGTTGCGAGAGTATGTCGCCCTTAACTGTCAAGCGACAAAGATTAGTCACTTTGACGTTTGACCGCGAGTCACCAAATTATGTCGTGCGTGTTATGCTACCGATTCGCGAGATAGCTCTATGTCGCGCTCTTTCTCGCTTGTCGCGCAAGTCGCGGGCAGATGTGCTAGCCGTGCTGCGCTGCGTAGTACGTGGCATGCCCGCCGCGTCGTTGGTCGCCGCAGCGCCGCCCGCCGCACCGCTTGCCCCTTAGACCGAAGTCGTGGCCAGGCCGTTACACATGTTGCCAGTATAACGAAATATTTTCCCCTGAATTCGAACTTCAATCACTTAGGTAATTCTAATGTCCTTCCCCGGAACACAGGCTATCTCCATACCAAATTTCATCGAAATCGGTTCAGCGTATTAGCCGTAAAAGCTTTACAGACAGACAGACGCAAAAGTATGTCTACTTTCGCGGGATAAGATGCAAGCGTTCATTTGTAAAGTACCAGATTCTGAAAACCTAACTGAGAATCTGGTATGTAGCCGTTTCCGGCTCGCAGGGTCGCAGGCTTCAAAAAAGATTTTCTTATTTAACGTTGTAAAGAAACGTAAATACAGGAGTATTAGCTTGAATTGTAGGTTTTTACGTTACGGTACGTTTTACGTACGCCTGACCATAAAAACGAATAAAAAATGTCTACGGCAAACTTTGGCCAGGGCTGTATTGCCGTCTCTTCATACAACAGAGTAACTACCTACTTCTCGGCCGTCTTCGTCACTTACGTCCTTATTAGGGTTCCGTACCAAATACTTGAATCATGGAACCCTTAGAAGACCGACTTTGTTGTCCGTCTGTCCGTCAGTCCGTCTGTCCGTCGGTTTGTCAAGACCCTTTTTCTCGGGAATGGCTGAGGCAATCAGGTTCTCATAAAAGGGTCGAAACGAAATACGCTTTGTCGTTGCTTTTTTGGTCATTACGAAACGGGCTTTATAATGAAACCATAGAAAGGCAAACTTTAATTTAATGTAAGTAAGGAATTTGAGCAATTTTATATTAACGCATTTTCTCTCGCGTCTGAAAGTAAAGTATATGTATGTTGGTTTTTTATTCGCTTGGGCGAGCGGGTAAGGAAGAGAGCTATTTTGCTGTCAGGTATAAATTGATGTAATGTAATAAAGCGACAAATTGACTGGCAGCTGGCGCGTCCTTGAGCTTGCGTGCGTCACGTGAACGAGCGAAATGCACGTAACGTCAAGTCTGCGAGCGCCGTAACGTGCAGCGCGCCGCGCTCGCCCGCTGCTGCCGCCGAGGGCGCAGCGAGGAGCCGGCGGCGGCCGGTCAGGACAGCCGATACTCAATTAGTCACTTCCATAGCTACTTACGCATTAACCTTTTTTTATTGGAAACGGATCTAATTTAAGGATTTATGGTAGTTCCCCTACAGGCCCATGATTTTTTTCCACCCTGTGTATATTTAGTCGGTCCATAAGTTCTGTCACTAACTGCCTCACTCAAAGACGTCAATTAAGTTTCAAGTTTCATTAAAGTTGCTGCGTCTTATTCTATTGCTATAGCAAAGAAAGTGACAGCAGCTACTTTAATGAAACTTAAAACTTAATTGACGTCTCTGAGTGCGGCCGTAAAATATTTCAATGTCACGTACAGGTAAATTACTTTCGAGACGTTTTTGCATTTGTAGTTTTGTACGGTCAGCACATAAAGAAATAAACCAATACTTTTATATATTTTTTATAATTTTTATAATCAGTTTCGCATCACTGCGAAATGGATACGTCGTAAAGTAAATTTAATGAGAGCTGAGGATTGATCGATGTATAAGGAGAAATGTATTTGTTGGGAATGTATTTATCATTATTTAAAGGTAAAAGCTTAATCAACGCGTCATATAAACTTGGACTCTCTACGTGTACCCTTACAGAAGTTGTGGCCGCTACAGATGTAGTGCAAAATGATTTTCCTTCGTACTTTATCGGAAAACATCGTATTTATCGTGCTCTCTCAATTAGTTTCAGTACCCATCTTACACCCGTAGGGGTAACTCGCATCAGCAGACCAATATATATATATAGATTGTCTAACACGCAATTCAAATATTCGCTTACTTATAAAAAGGTTGTATTACCATGCCGAAACCTCGAAAACGGTTATTTTGCTGCATTTTATTTTAAAGTAAGGAGAGTGTTTCGTTTACGAATGACAATAAAAGTACTACAGGTAAATTACTTTCGAGACGTTTTTGCATTTGTAGTTGTGTACGGTCAGCACATAAAGAAATAAACCAATACCTTTATATATTTTTTATAATCAGGTACATCAATGGAATTAATAATATTAAACAATATTAAAAGAGTTAATAATATTAATATTAAACATAACATTTAATTCTAATATTCTTCTAAGTCAATGATATCCCGCTTGATATAGCAACTAATTCAGCGGGAGTCACAATACTGCTCGGATTGCTATTGCATTCATACAAATACTACTACAAATGCAAAAACGCAATGCAAAAACCTGTACTTACCTATGAGTGTGTTTCTAAGTTTCTTAAAATGGTTATAACATCTCTATATTATACAGTGCAATATGCTGTCATTTTTCATTTTGACATTTGACATTAAACAATAAAGTTCCATATTAATGGATATGAAAACGCACTCACTCTATTAATACAATCATTGATAGACAGTTCGGGTGCCATCGTATTCCGATTGAGATCCGAGTTTTCCCGAAGGAAAATCGTTTCGCACTACATCTGTAATCAGTATGATCGTCGTGCGTAATTTTACTCGTTCGAAATTCGAAACCGGTCAAAAACGAGATTTCTAAAATCTCGTATGTACATCAAATTATTTCAAAAATAAACATTAACTTATGTTGCTTTTAAATCTATATTAATCAAGGTTTCGAATTATGCAAAGAATTATGAAAAACTGGTTATTTTTTATGTATATTACTAAATCCTCCTATAAACAGTGGTGGACATATAATTAGAAACACTTACTACAATTTATTAATTCTTAATTCAAGTAATAGTTTACGGGCAATATTTGTGTGACATCAAACAATATTTAATACCTCTTACTCTAATAGGTATTAAATAACGAGCTCTAGCTACAAAATTTAATATAACATTATTTAACACTCAATGGAAATTAGAAAGAAAACCTGGTATCATTTCTTTAACAATGGCAGCTTGGACAACTAATTAGAAACAGAGCATTTCAAAGAATGGCTTACGTTCGAAATTTGAATAATTAAAAAAAACCACTACGGACACAACATTACGTGTTTTGCCACGTTTTTCAAACTGTTGCGTGATTTAATAGTAAAAAATGGATAAGAATAAAAGTTGTTATACTTCGACAAGAAAAGTTATAGTTACTCGTAATTTAAATATGGATCGAAAGTGGACGTATAGAAAGATTGCAGACTATTTGGGTTGTTCACTAAAGATGGTGTTTAATGCAATTGCATATTACAAACAACGCAGAACATCAGAAAATGTTCCTAGACAAGTTAGGCCGAGGAAGACTACACCTCATGAAGACTAGCTCATCATTCGTTTAGCTAAGAAGGATCCACTTAAAGTTAGAACTTGATCCGAAAATAAGTTTTTTTCTGAGCACGACCCTCGAAACGTATCCGCTAGACTTGTCCGCAGGCGGTTGGTGGAAGCCAAGTTGTACGGAAGGGTTGCTAGGAAAGTACCACTTCTCACAAGGGAACATATGCAAAATCGTTTAACCTTTGTCAGAAAGTACGGGAGCTGGCTGGACAGCTTGAATGGAAAAAAGTTTTGTTTTCGGACGAAACTAAGATAAATTGGATAAATTCTGATGGCAAATGGTACGTACCTACGTCGCCCAGTTAACGAAGCACTGAACAACAAATACACTAAAAAGCTTAGACTATAGCAAAAGGGGAAGACACGTTATCGCCGTACAAGACACTGACATAATGCGTGCCGCGACGCCTACATTCGCAAATTCCACACACACAGCTGTAAATATTCACTAAGGAGCAATAGAGATAAATTGATGTAAGTGAGACTGCCATATGTCTCACAATAATGACGACGTCGCACGTGTTGACAGATCGGTGACGGCCGGACAACTGACTCAAACACAGGCGCTCAGCGCCTATATTTAGGTGCTCAAGCCCACGCGCCGGTCACGTATCTTCCTTCCTCTTCGTGTTTTCGTGGTGTTTTACACCACGAAAACAACAAAAAAACAGTAAAACATGGTGGTGGAAATATTAAAGTGTGGGGATGTTTTTCGGGATACGGGGTTGGTCCTGTGAGAAGGATTGAAGGGATGTCGGACCAGTTCCAGTATAAAACCATATTAGAAGAGACAATGGTTCCACATTACTACAGTAACTTACCAGTCACTTGGATATTTCAACACGATAATGATCCAAATACTCCAGGAAAGATACAGTTTTAAAACATTAATTTATAATAGCCTGATTTTTTTTTACTCCTATAAAAATAGACATTGTAATTTTTGTGTCTAAGCATAATAATATTTTTGTTTATAATGAGTAGAAGGTGAAATCTAACCAAATATTTTAACGGAAAGCTACTAAATCAGCAAAATACATGGCTCCGATTATAATTATATACACTTAAATGATAGAATGACTTTAAGCTATTTAACGAAGATATTTACCTAAATATCCTATTAAAAAAACGTTTATACGTAAATTTACGACGGTAGCCTGTCTGATAAAATGTTTATAGAAACAATTTCTGTTAGACTATGTCCTAATAATATAGAGACAGAGACACTACTTTCATAATCACGAAAAAAATTGTTATATAAGCTCAGTTTAATCGTTTAATTAATTTCTACAAACAAAATTGAACACTTTGCGCTGGCGTTAACGATCACATTGGTTCACGGCGCGCGACGGAATATGTTACGTGAGTCCAAGGTCGCGCTGGTTTAGTACTGTTTAGTATTATATTACAGTAATATATGTACACAGAATAAATACAGTTAAAGCAGTAAAGAAACTACGAATAAACGTTCGAAACGTCGCACTCCCACAGACGCGCGTCTCAACGAGGCTCCTAAGCGGACATGGCAGTGTTGTCAGGTGGCGGGATGGTAGCGGGGATCGCGTCGAGACAAATGGTTGAGATTGAGACGTGCGTCTGTGTGAGTGCGACGTTTCGAACGTTTTTATGTAGTTTCTTTACTGCTTTAGCTATATTTATTCTGTGGTATGTACGTGTTCCCGCAGTTCAGGCAAAATTTAACCTTATGTTAATATCATAACAACTTTGACGTAAGTTTGTACATGTTACACTTATGCGTGGGCTACACAGTTTCAAGCAACGGTTTAAAACAGGCGGTTTAAAACCGTGTAGACAGTGGTTTTAAGGCAAATTTGCTTCAACACCCTTGGCAGATGTCAAACAAATGTGCTTGTTTGAATAACTAAAACGTTCAAGATGGCGGCTACTTTTTCCCAATCTGTTAGCGGATTTATTGTCGGAGACCGCCTAGATCCCCAGATATCGATTTTGAAAGCAATCGGTCGAATAACTAAAACGTTCAAGATGGCGGCTACTTTTTCCCAATCTGTTAGCGGATTTATTGTCGGAGACCGCCTAGATCCCCAGATATCGATTTTGAAAGTAATCGGTCGTATAGGTAAAAAGTTCAAGATGGCGGCTACTTTTTCTCAATCTGTTAGCGGATTCGTTGTCAGAGACCACACAGATCCCTAGATATTGATTTTGGATGTAATCGGTCGAATAACTAAAACGTTCAAGATGGCGGCTACTTTTTCTCAATCTGTTAGCGGATTTGTTGTCGGAGACCACATAGATCCCCAGATATCGATTTTGAAAGCAATCAGTCGTACATAGATAAAAAAATCAAGATGGCGGCTGAATTATTAGATAATTTTCACAGAAGATATATTTAAATAACGCTTAAAAAAATCGCTACATGAAGAAAAGCGATTAAGAAAATTTACATTATGAAAAAATGCGAAGTGAAAATTCGCTGCTATAAAAAATGTCTGCTGCGAAAATGATCTAACAAGCCGATTCAAACACAATTTACTCTAATCTCACGTCCCAGCCAGCATAGCCAGTATAGATATATAGAAAAGTAGTCCAACTTCAAACAAAGGTACATCGCGCGGCTTGCATGTGTGCGTACGCGTCCGTACGGTTGTGGGCGGCGCTAGCCACGCACACGAAACTACATCTCGGGACTGTTTCGTACTGCTCGAGTCGGGGCCGCAGCGTCATTGCGTTCGGTCACGTTTGGGTGAGGTGCGCGTACCTATTTAATATCGAGCGACAATGTCGTCACCGAGAGGTCGTATTTATTGTTCAGTGTACGGGTGCACAAAAAATGGTACGCAAAATCCGGAGCTATCGTTTTTTCAAGATACCTTTGGAGTCTGAAAGGTGTACCTACCCATTTTGAGTTTGTGAAGTAGATATGCGGTTTATATTTTGATATTTATAAGTAGACCACTTGTTGCTTTTGTTAAATCTACTTTATTGTCAGCGTGAAATTTTCATACTTTTCAACACGACTAAACTTAAACCTAGCTTAGGTAGGTACAACTACAAGTATATCCAGATTTAATAAAAGCTGCAACTGTTTAATGTAAATAATTAATTAGGTATTTCGTACCAGGCAGGCGCCTATGGTATACTTGTAATGTAGGTGAAATAAATACGTATTAAGTACGTAATTAAAATTGCCGTGTGTGACGTGACATGTGACGACCTGGATGGCATAGTGGGCAGCCTACGAAGCTAGCGGTCCCGGGTTCGATTCCCGGTATGGGCAAATATTTGTGTGATGAGCGCGAGTATTTGTTCCTGAGTCATGGATGTTTTCTATATATTTAAGTATAAGAAAGTATATCGTTGCCTGGTACCCATAGTACAAGCCTTGAGCTTAGTTTGGGACTAGGTCAATTTGTGTGAGATTGTCCCTGATATTTATTTATTTATTTATTTATTTATTTATTATAAATCATAGATCAAAGTATGGCCAAGTGGTAGGTGACTAAAATTGAAGAACGAGGTTTGGACAACCCTAGGCGCCCGAGCGGCAATAGTTATCAGAATCTCCTTAAGGGCCGGAGTTGGACTACTTTTCTATCTATACTCTGGCATAGCGTAGGTAGACTAGAATGACTGCGTCGCCGCTGCCGGCCGGTGATCAAAACAAACAAAACGCGCGGATAAGAGATAGCAAGACACGGTAGCTGTGCGGTGCGGCGAGCGGCGACATCAAGGTCGTAGTCTCAGTTTAACCGGTTAATACAGGTTTATCGGAGTTCTTCAATTTCGTTCTTCCTATTAACCGGTAACCTAAATAATTTCGTTCTTTTTTAAACCGTTCCTTTCATTGTTTTAGAACGATATTAACCGCTATTTAGAAACCGGTTCTTAGCCCTGCTTCATAGTTACTTCAAGTCATTTCCAGCTGGGGTGGCCCAAGTCAAGCGGTATGCGTGAAGATAGCCAGCCGCCCAAGTTGAATTTTCATGCAAAATTATATTTAAGATTTCTTTCCATTATGGCCGTTTGCCCGCAAGAGACCTATGTCAGTCGATTCAACCATATCTCTAGACGTTTGTTCAGGCAGTGAAGTGGATCCTAAATCCGAAAAATTATCTTTTTACTTCACTTCTGCATACCAACAACCATTTAGCAATTTTCGATTTTATTTTTTTCTAGCTAAACCTTTGGGATCCTAACGTTTTAAATGCCTGAAGTCACGTGAACTAACGGTACTAAATGCTACTAGATAGTTGTACAAAGTACACTTGAACTAGATTTAGGTAAGCAGATGATGCAAGCCGACGCGGCATTATAGCGCGTCAATGTAGGTTAAACCGAGTTAACATTTGTTGTGTAATATCATAAATTAAGTAGTATAATAAACAGAATCACCGACATAAGTTGTAGTCATTAACATCGTCTAACTTCAGACTAACAGAGTTAAAAATAGTTCGGGTTTGACCCGAACAATAGTTACTTTTAGTAATTCTTACTTTGGGTGGTTAAACTGAAGCTAACCTCCCCACTTAAATGAAAAAAAAAATGTAATCGGGTCATTAGGATAATTTTGTGTAAACTATCGTGAACTAACGAATAAGTATCTACCGATCGTCAGAAACGATAAAAGTTGCTTGGGGTGGTAAACGTAAAGCTGACCCCACAATTTTGTTTAAGAAAAAAATATGTCGGAGCGGGACCTTACGATTTAAAATAGTGAACTAACGTAAACCAACGATGAACTAACGATACGAGTATAGACATACCATTTGCGGGCAAATGATTTGAGGCGGTCAACTTCACGAACATGGTGGATGGTAAACCGGCGAAGTCTCCCTATTTCAAAAATGGTTCCATAGAAAAGTTGGCGTGATCTGATGATGGAATCCGTGAGTAATAGAGGGAACTCCTAAAAGTTATAGGCACACATACAGAGATTTTGGTATTTCCTGTAAGACTTTAAGAATGTGCATTCTAAAAGCACCTCTTGGTAAAGTGGAACTGATGATGAAGACCAGATATGACTACGGAAATCCTTAATCATAAGTGTTATTGTTACGTAATGCGGTGTATATGTGCTGTAGTAAATCACACTATAAAAAAGTACATCAATCACGAAAAAGCGAAAAAAAATATTTAACAAAATAAAACCGCCTTCACAAATCCACATTGTTAATTATTTTTTTATTAAGCCTAGAGCTTAGTTTGGGACGGGGTCAAATTGTGTGAGATTGTCCCTGATATTTATTTATTATTTATTATTCTTCGAAAACAAGTCACTCTTACGAGTACGCGTATCTTAACTTGAGTAACAACTTAAAATTGAACTGGATGTTATTAGTATTTCATCAAACATTCAGCCAATTTTGTTATATGGGGGCACGGCAGTGCCTCTGCCAAGTCAAGCAAAAAAGGCACGGCCGTACCATCCTTTTCCCGAAGCCATTAAGACCATTTTCGACCACCCTGTAACTTATTTGTGGAATAAACTAGAAGCCTAAATTTACATTACATATTATAAACGCAGATTGTAACCAGAGGAACAAAAATACTTTTCTCTTCTCCTTTTCGAAAAAAAGGCTTTTCTAGCCCGTTTAGAGGGAGCAAAACTCGTTTCTGCTCCCTCTTAATATATATTTTTTAAATTTTCTTTTCTATCCTGCCGACAGGGAGCAAAATCGATTTTGCTCCCTAATGTCAAGATTCTCATTTAGTAAAACCACAGATATAAGAACACCAGACACCACAGAACACAAAAAAAAAAATTTAGAACGGTGTTCAAGGACACTGCTTCAGTAGGAGTTCAAAAAGCGCGCTATTTTTCTTCATTGAGCGCTCAAGGTTTAATTTATCGTCTCTTTGAACGCGTTACTGCATCACACGATCTATTTATGTACATTGTTTTTAAATATGGTAACAATATACTTTTTTCTCATAGGAGAAATGAAAAGAAGAGTGTATAACACAGTAGCAAAATTATTTCTATCTCGGGCGTAGCGGTTTGATTCCCTCACTACGCTCAAGATTCCATATTAGAATCCCTCGCTACGCTTGTGATTCGATTCTGGAGTCCATCGCTTCGTACGGCATTCAACACGCTAACCCTCGATGAAATACCTATTGCATTTTGCTCCCTTGTAATATTATCGACTATTATACTAGTAGGTAAATTAATTGTGAGACAAGGCATAAAATATAAAGGGTGCTGCAGTGCGGTATGTCAATAACGCGGGTTCACCGCGTATCAACTGATTTAAAATAGTAGATTGTACAACAAGTGCATTAAACGCACCATTTTACGCGAGACGTTTATCCATCCAAGCGAGCTTGCGAGCGAGGATGGATATAAAGTCGAGTGTTAAATGCGTTTTATGGACTCTACTTTTCACTTCGATTGCGAGGAAATGAAACAGCAACATGGTAAAAATAAAAATAATAATAAATGCGACGAAATAAAAATAATAAGTTTATTTCATGAAGCTTTATTGTGTACTTTGGCTTTTGGTATCCTTAAAATAAAGAGGTTATTCTATAAAGTTAAAGTTGTTCGTGTGGCTGTTGGACCGATTGCCTAGGTCTTCGACGAAGATTTTACTTTATGCACTAGAGCATAAGAAGCGACTTTATGTCGCCTACGCACGACATGAAGACGAACTTTTAGAGCATGAGAAGTGAAAACCATATTTATGAATCGGCATATTGAGTCAACGTAAAGATGATTTGATGGCAGAGGTGCGGCGGATACCTGCGCGCGCGGGCGCACGACGCAGGTAGCGCGGCGGCACAATGGCATTCCGGCCGCGCGCCGCCGTGAATCACCCCGGCGACGCAGCAGCCCGCTCGCCGCGCTCACACGCGCGCCACTGTACGTGTGTACAGATTCAGATTCAGATTTTATTACTCAATATAAATTACAGTATAAATTGCACTTCATGTCAAATTACAAGTTATTACTTTCTGGTCTGGTTAACACAAAAGTATGGATAACAGGTCTGATTTTGGTCGGCATTTCTATCAACTTTTAAATTGTAAAAAAGTTGTTATAGTGATATATAACTACAAGAGTTGGACATATGGTATCGCGATATTTTTTGTAGATATTGATATCCTTATCCAATTAACGGATTAACATCCTTAACATCCAAAGGATTAACATCCTTATCCAAATAAATCATTTCGTGTTCAAGACTGTTTCAATACCTGTAGATTACTTTTTAAATTATTCAAATCGGACATTCCATTCAAAAGATATTACGAATTTAATAATGTCAATCTAAACAAAATAAATACTACTACTACTACTGATAGGAAAATATTGGACGGGCGGGTCGCTATATATGTATATATATGTACCTACTCACGTTCTCAAAAACGGCTCTAACGATTTCGATGAAAATTGCGACATGCAGGTTTACGGGGGCGAAAATTCGATCTAGCTGGGTCTCATCTGGGAAAATTCGTTTTCCCCGTATCTTCATGCAAAAAGATTTCCCGCGCAATATGGTTCGTAATTTCGGGGTGACTGCAGGCAGTCACCCCGAAATTACGAACCATACTGAAATGAATACTACGCGGACGGAGTCGCGGGGAAAAGCTATCTATATATAAAAATAGAAAGCCTGACCGGGTGACTCATAAACGCCCAACCTAAACCCTTGGACCTAGAAAGCTGAAATTTTTCACATGTGTTGTTTTTAAGACGTAGACGACGAATAAGAAAAGATTTTTCGAAATTCAACTCTCAATTGGTTAAAAGGGGAGGTGGAATATTGTATGAAAATCTTTCATTTTTGAAGTTAGAAACGTTGAAATTGGTATATAGGCTACTGTTAACAAATAAAAAAAACTGCTTTCGGCGATTTTGGATAAACTACCCCTAAAAGGTGGATGGCGTCCCCAAGTCATTTTTGAAGTTAGTTAAATGGAACCCGCAGGCTTATTGCCTAACGCACTCGCAATCGCGATCGTTTTCATTTTTGACAGTCGAAGGCAAGTCTGCCTTCAAAATTAAAACAATTGTTCCACGTAACGTCATCGCATTCGAAAGCGATAGCGAGCCATTTTTCAAACCAAGTGAATGAATGATTTGCCAAAAATTGGTTTTACGTAAGTAAAATGACAATTTGTACTTGGATTCAAGCCGATTGCGAGCCGTCAAACGAAAGCGGAGACTCCATTGTAACCATATTCAGTGGAGTGAGTGATTGTAAGTTTGATTTTTCTATAATTTAAAGTAAAATATAATAATAATTGACTTAAATAGGCACCTTGGTAATTAAAATTACCTCTAATATGTTTTCCTTTACACGCACGCAGTTATTTGCTGGCGATTGCGGAGGAGGAGCGCTTAAAAACGCAAGTGAGGGTGTCGAGGCGGCTTCTGAGGCTCAACAGCAACCCTCTAGAGATGCCCGACAAATTTCAGGCTCACAAACCCACAATCTGTTAGGTTGTGCAACGAAATTTGCCCTATCCTCAAAAGTTGGCGGCGCAATACAGCCGGACAGCCGGAGCTGAAGGTACCTATTTTATAACCGACTTCCAAAAAGGAGGAGGTTCTATGTTCCACTGTTCGTATTTTTTTATATATGTTCACTGATTTCTCCGTCAATTGTGGATCGATTTTAAAAAGTATTATTTTGTTTGTAAGGGTATAATTTCAAGGTGTTTCTATTGTCACCACGTTAGAATTTGATGATGGGATCCATGAGGAATCGAGGGAACTCCTTTAAAGTTATAGGTACACATAATCGATTGCGATATTTCCTGTAATACCTTAAGAATTTGTCCCTAAAAGAACATCTTGGTGAAGAGGAACTGATGATGAAGACCAGAGATGACCACGGAACTCCTTAGTCGTAAGTGATTGACGCCAGCAATGAGATTTCTTTATTAAGAATATAAAGCTACTTTAATACTTATTATAATGCATTTAGTGATGGTGAAGTGCAACTGATGGTGAAGTACCGGGAGAACTCCTCAATGATTAACGGCCCTGCATCTTGGAGAGCGACATTTTGTTAAGGGTGATTAGAAATTGGTATTAGGCTATATTGTATATTGTATAATACTTTAAGAATTTGCATTCTAAAAGCACATCTTGGTGAACAGGAACTGATGATGAAGACCAGAGATGACCACTGAACTCCTTAGTCGTAAGTTATTGACGCCGGCAATGAGATTTCTTTATCTATACATATAATAAAATCGTTAAGACCAAAAAGTCTGTACATGGAAGATTTAAAAAAAAAAACCGATTAGGGCGATTTATAATAAGTAACTGAACATATTAAAACCATTTTTAAAATTCTTGTTTGTTTGTTTGTTTGTTTGTTTGTTTGTTTGTTTGTTTGTTTGACTGAGCATCACGTAAAAACTACTGAACGGATATTGATAAAATTTTCATAAATCTATTTAAATAACATCAGAATAACATTTAGGCTATAAAATTTTTGGAAAATGTTAGAAGAAGGGGGTAAAAAGAGGGGGTAAAGTTTGTATGGAAAAACCAATTTAGATTGTTCTAGGATCATGAAACTCAGAATAAACACTTATTATTAAAAATAAAGAAATACCTGTTTCATAGTTTTTTTTTAATCTCATCCAAAAATGCAAAAAAGAGGGTTTTATGTTTAAAATTACTGGAATTCATCTATACATATAATAAAATCGTTAAGACCAAAAAGTCTGTACATGGAAGATTTTAAAAAAAAAACCGATCAGGGCGATTTATAATAAGTAACTGAACATATTAAAACCATTTTTAAAATTCTTGTTTGTTTGTTTGTTTGTTTGTTTGTTTGTTTGTTTGTTTGTTTGACTGAGCATCACGTAAAAACTACTGAACGGATATTGATAAAATTTTCATAAATCTATTTAAATAACATCAGAATAACATTTAGGCTATAAAATTTTTGGAAAATGTTAGAAGAAGGGGGTAAAAAGAGGGGGTAAATTTTGTATGGAAAAACCAATTTAGATTGTTCTAGGATCATGAAACTCAGAATAAACACTTATTATTAAAAATAAAGAAATACCTGTTTCATAGTTTTTTTTTAATCTCATCCAAAAATGCAAAAAAGAGGGTTTTATGTTTAAAATTACTGGAATTCATACAACTATAAAATGAAAACCAATGAAGTTTGACCTTCGAAACATGCTACATATACGTAAAATAACAAATAAAAAAAACTACTTTCGGCGATTTTGGATAAACTACCCCTTAGGGGTAGAAATGGGGGATTAATGTTCGTACGGGAGTTTGGTCGTTTTTCAAATTAGAAACGTGGAAATTGCTATAGAGATTACTGTTAGCAAATAAAAAACACTACTTTCAGTGATTTTGGATATACTACCCCTAAGGGGATGAAATGGGGGGTTAAAGTTTGTATAGGAGTTTGGTCGTTTTTCAAGTTAGAAACGCGGAAATTGGTATACTTATTGGCTACTGTTAACAAATGAAAAAATAACGTTCGGCGGTTTTGGATAAACTACCCCTGAGAGGATGAAATGGAGGGTGGTAATTTGTATGGGAGTTTGGTCAATTTTGAAGTTAGAAACGTGGAAATTAGTATATGGGCTACTGTTAAATACCAAAAAATACAACTTCTGGTGATTTTGGAAAACAACCCCTAAGTGGGTGAAATGGGGGACGGAAATTTGTATGGGAGTTAAGTCAATTTTAAAGTAAGACACGTGGGAATTGGTATATAGGCTACTGTTAACAAATAACTTTCAGTGATTTTGGATTAACTTCCCCTAAGGGGCTGAAATGGGGGGTTAAAATTTGTATGGGGGTTTGGTCATTCTTGAAGTTAGAAACGTGGAAACTGCTATAGAGACTACTGTTATCAAATAAAAAACACTACTTTCGGTGATTTTGGATAAATTACCCCGAAGGGGACGAAATAGGGGGTTAAAGTTCATGATGGAGTTTGGTCGTTTTTCAAGTTAAAAACGTGAAAGTTGGTATTTAGGCTACTTAACTGTGTACAAATAAAACATACTACTTTTGACTATTTTAGATTAACTACCCCTAAAGAGATGAAATGGGAGGTGGTAATTTGTATGAGAGTTTGGTCAATTTTGAAGTAAGAAACGTGGTAATTGGTATAAAGGCTATTGTTAACAAATAAAAAATATAACTTCTGGCGGTTTTGGAAACAACTACCCATAAGTTGGTGATATGGGAGGTAGAAATTTGTATAGGAGTTCGGTCAATTTTCAAGTTAGATATGTGGAACTATTAGAAAAAAAAAAAAAAACACTTTCAGTGATTTTGGATTAACTTCCCCTAAGGGGCTGAAATGGGGGGTTAAAATTTGTATGGGGGTTCGGTCATTCTTGAAGTTAAAAACATGGAAATTGGTATAAAAGGCACTGTTAACAAATAAAATATAAAACATTTGGTGATTTCCGAAAAACTATCCCTAAGTGGGTGAAATGGAAGGTGAAAGTTTTAATGGGAATGAAGTCATTCTTGAAGTTAATGAAATTGGTATTTAAGCTACTGCTTACAAACCAAGAGTACTTTCGGTGATTTTGGAAACACGACCCCTAAGTTTGGTTATTTTTGAAGTTAGATATATGAAAATTGGTTTCTAATCTACTAAATATAAAATAAGAGTTTTCTGATAATGGAATCCCAGGTAAATTGATGGAACCCTTCAAAAATTTAAAGGGCTTATACAGCGGTTTTCAAACTTCTGTAAGAACATTTACTTACATTCCAAAAGCACCATTTGGTAAAGTGAAATTTATGACCAGACATGACCATCGGAACTCCTTAATAATAAGTATTTCACAATACGCTACTTTTGCCCATCATTTGTAAGGGGCTGTTTATTTATTACGTAAGACAATTTAGGGGGAAAGGGGTCTGATCAAGTCTTATTTTTTCTAACATGGGGGTAGGATGTTTTTACGTAAGATCACAAAAGCAAGCAAAAATTAAAGCGTTTTTATATTTTTGCTACTTTTTCTTTGCAATTTTGGTAGATACTGATCTTACGTAAGATTAAAAAGGAGGGAGGGTTCATCCATGTCTTATTTTTTCTTACGTAGGGGGAGGGGGGGTCAGAAATTGGTTAACATTGTCTTACGTAATAAATGAACAGCCCCTAATGAATGTGGTGAAATGGAAGTTTCGCCAAGTAATAGGAGAGTTCTTCAACGATTAATGTCCCTGAATATTGGATAGCCCCATTTTGTCAAGAGTGACGAAGTATTGGCAATAAGCATTAATGCCATGAATGTAGTGTATATGTGCTGCATG
Source organism: Tortrix viridana (assembly GCA_963241965.1). NCBI lineage: Eukaryota > Metazoa > Arthropoda > Insecta > Lepidoptera > Tortricidae > Tortrix > Tortrix viridana. Next base: position 38,354,315 of record OY725171.1, on the reverse strand, counting down.
TAATACATAATCACATAATAATTAAACAAACACAAAAGCGAACAAATGTTAGAAAACAATTACTATTTTTTTGCAAAGTCTGTCCCTTTATGATACGTACTTAATGAAAATTTTATTTGTACCTTCCCTACTTTTTAACGAAATTACTGACTCTCCGCAGACGGAGTCGCGGGCAGACAGCTAGTAAGAATATAAAGCTACTTTAATACTCATTATAATGCATGCATCTTGGACAGCTACATTTTGTTAATGGTGATGACTGATGAGAAATTGGTATTAGACTATATTGTTTTTAGGGTTCCGTACCTCAAATTAAAAAAACGGAACCCTTATAGGATCATGTCTGTCTGTCTGTCTGTCTGTCTGTCTGTCTGTCTGTCTGTGTGTCTGTCAAGACCCTTTTTCTCAGGAATGCGTGGAGGTATCAAGCCAAGTTGAAATAATTATCAAATACTTAGGTCTGCAATCCCTTGGATCAGTGAAAAAATCAAACATCTAAGTCAACGCAATCTAAAGATACAGCCGTTTATGCCGCATTTTGAAGGGAATCTTTAGGGAATCAAAACTGGTTTCTAGACTACTGAATATAAAATATGAGTTTTGACGTTTTTGGAAAATCTACCCCTAGCAGGGCGAAAAAGGTTTGAAAATTTGTATGATTTAAAGCTTCTATTCCTTCATGATACGTAACGAACACTTCATCTGCACTTTTTAACGAAAATACTGACCCTCCGCAGACGAAGTCGCCGGCGGAAAGCTATAGGCTATGTTTTAACTTATACTTATAACCGATGCGAAGCGAGGGCGGGTCGCTATACTTTATATTATAAACGCGAAAGTAGACATACTTTTGCGTCTGTCTGTCTGTAAAGCTTTCAAGGCTAATCCGCTGAACCGATTTCGATGAAATTTGGTATGGAGATAGCCTGTGTTCTGGGGAAGGACATAGGCTACTTTTTATCCCAGAAAATTTAACAGTTCCCGAGGGAGCACCGATAAACGACTTCTACGCGGACGAAGTCGCGGACAAAAGCTATAATATTATAAATGCGAAAGTAAATCTGTCTGTCTGTTACCTCTTCACGCTTAAACCGCTGAAGGATTATGATAATTTCCCTATGGACATCCAAAACAGCTGGACCGATTTTTTGAAATATTCAGTCAATCTTCAGATTACCCTAGCGGATGATTCTAAGTAGGTATGTAGTTTAGTAGCGATCTGATTTTTTCAACAGATTGAATGAAAGTGACCTAATTCCAAAATGTTTAGATTTTGAATTAGGTCTCTATTATAATAATTTTATGACTCGAATTAGAAAACTTAACATTTTGTATTAGGTCACTTTCATTCTAAAGGTGACTATCATCAATACATAGTATATAACACCCCTTTCTTTTTTGCGTCGGGGGTTAAAAATGAAGTCGCCCTCCGCCTCTGTCTGTCCATATGTATGCTTAGATCTTTAAAACTACGCAACGGATTTTGATGCGGTTTTCACCATCAGTTAGATAATTCTTCACGAAATGTTTATGTACATAATAGAACCCGGAGCGAAGCGAGAGCGGGTCGCTATAGACTGTATTTTAACTTATGTATCCGAAGCGAAGCGAGGGCGGGTCGCAATAGAATTATATAGTAGGTATATAATTCTATAACCTTTCATTTGATACTGGTTGTTTAATATCATATATTATTTTTTGGTACTTATCAGCATTAGAAGATGATTTGATATTATTGTAAATATATCTTCATATCCTATCTGTATTTTGATTTTTAATCAGATACTTAAATAATGTAATATTTGTTTTTGAAGTGGAAGTAATAAGTACACATTAGAAATTTTTTGTTTTTTATTTGGTCCTCTTTATTTTAATCACGTAATTTGTAATCTATGTGGATATGACACAAAACCGTATAATGTAACGTCGTTTGGCACACTGTTTACAAGGAATAAACTATACGTTTTTTGTGCCATGTCCGGACATAGCACTACTTTATGATTACTATTTATTTCGTAATGTTGATGTAGAAAAAATTTAACATAATTTTCTTAGTGAAAAATAAATATTTTTACACAATGATTCGTGCTAATGGCTAATTGTTAATGATTTAGCATTTTTAAGCTTGCTCTTAATCCATTTTGCTAAAAAGTGGATATAAGACAAACGCATTCTCACTCGACGACCTGTCCGTCTGTAGAGTAGTCTTCGGACCATATTGGCCGATGAGCAAATATATAAAAACCACAACAAGTACAGATGTAGTGCAAAATCATTTTCCTTCGTACTTTATCGGAAAAGTTCATATTTATCGTGCTCTCTCAATTAGCTTCACTCAATTCAATCATACCACCGTAGGGGTAGGTCGCATTCAGCAGCCAATATAAATATAGAGTGGCTATTACGCAATTTATTCAAATATTCGCTATAGTTTTGGTTATATTTACGGTTTACGTATATAACATTTGTATTATCATGCCGAAACGAAAAAATAGAAGAAAACGCTTAGGCCCTCCAGTCCAGGAAATAATATTTAACATATAATGTTAAGTTAGGCAGACCACGCAAAATTTTCTGCCTAGATCTTGATGACTTTGATTACGCAGTATTACGACGTATGGTTTATAATTTCCATCTGATTTATAAACTAGTTCCTACGATCCAGGCCCTAAAGTCCAAATTGATGGAAACGATGAATTTTAAAGGCTGTGATTTTACATTAAGAAAGATACTTCGCCAAATGGGTTTTCGATTCAAGAAAATTACAAACAATAGAAGAATGCTGATGGAAATGGATGACGTAAGACTAAAAAGAGTAAAGTATCTGGACTTAATAACAAAGTATAGATCTGAAGGGAGAGAAATTGTGTACACGGACGAAACATATGTTCATACATCCCATTTAACAGGAAAATGCTGGGCGGATAAAGGAGTGAAACAGTTGATTTCAAAAGGCCAACGTCTTATTATTGTACATGCAGGTAGTGCCAAAGGATTTGTTCCGGGTGCTCTGCTTATGTACTCTACTGATAATCACGATGCCATGAATAATGTAAATTATGAAAAATGGTTACAAAATCAACTTATTCACAACTTGTCTCCAAATTCTGTATTAGTAGTGGATACTGCTGCTTATCACAATAAATATGTGGAACACCCACCCAACTCTAATACAGCAAAGCCGCCAATGATAAACTGGTTAGAAAAATATAACATTCCCTTTGATCCATCATTAATCAAGGTACAACTATATTAAATTATTTGTCGTCATAAACAAGACCGTAGAATATTCAATAGACAAGATTTTTCATCAACATGTACACACAGTTTTAAGGTTACCGCCATACGAACCCGACTTCAACCCAATTGAAAACATATGGTCCCAGGAGAAAGGTTACGTATCAAAAAGAAACATAGACATGAATATGACTTATATGACTACAGTAAAGAAACTGATTGAAGAAAAAAAAAATATGTTTGGCCCGGATGAATGGAAGTAAATGCAAATGTGAAAATAAATATCGCTCACAAGAACACTCGATGGATGATCATGTTGATAGTATTGTCATTCACGTCAATGAAAGTACTGACGATGACACGTCTGAGTGTAACTCAGATGGTGAAATAGAAAATGTTGAAAATATTGATCCAAATATTCAATAGATAATATTAATATTTTAATAAGTAGTTAATGTTTTAAGTGCGTAGCGTCCTGAGTTTTATCATTGTAAATATTTCACAATACGTATGCGATATTTTGCTGCATTTTATTTTAATGAGTGTTTCGTTTCTTCTTCTTAAAGTGCCTCTCCAACTAGTGAAGGTTGGCTATCAGTTGCTGGAATCTGTCCCTATCCTTTGCGAGACGGAATAGCTCGTTTCGTTTCGTTTACGAATGACAATAAAAGTACTACTTACCTATGAGTGTATTTCTAAGTTTCTTAGGGTGGTTATAACATCTCTATATTATACAGTGCAATATGCTGTCATTTTTCATAAAACATCTGACATTAAACAATAAAGTTCCATATTAATGGATATGAAAACGTCACTCATTTAATACAATAATTGATTGACAGTTTGGGTGCCATCGTATTCCGATTGAGATCCGAGTCTTCCCGAAGGAAAATCATTGTGCACTACATCTGTAATAAGCCGGGAATTGTGCATAGATAGATATAGTTAGCGCGGCGCGGCGCGATGGTAACCGGTCCAGGCCGACTAGCACATGTTGCCCGCGACTTGTTTGTCGCTCGGTAATCCCTCTCTACTCAGTCAATAACGAAAGAGACGCACTGCGCGACATTCGAAAAAATACAAGATGTGCTACCCGTCCAGCGCGGAGCCGGCGACCTCCCGCGCCGGCGGGAACAATGAAAGTGAGAGAGGGCAGGAATGTGCGCGGCGGGCGGGGCTGTTCCCGGTTCCCAGGCGAGGAATGCCAGCACGACCAACAAAGCCTGTGCGCGGCCACTCAGCGCGTCGCCCGCCCGCCGCCCCGCCGCCGCCGCCACTAGAGGCACCGTCCAGACGCGTACCTCATTTTTATAGACTTTCCCCAAAGTAGCTTTTACGACCGCCCGGATCGAAAGCGTTTCATATACTAGCTTGATACTCGTAAATTTGTGTACTCTACCAGACGAGCGAAATGGCGAGCGATCGTCCAACAACATATCACGGACTTTGTAGATGTTTTCCTCCGTGGTAACCTCATTTGGGCGTCCTGGGCGAGCCTCATCAAACACGGATGTTCTTACATATTTAAACACGTTATACCACCGCTTAATTGCGGCAATTGAAGGTGAGACGGTCGTTGACGTTTGACTGTCAAGGGTGACGGTTGCAAATTTTCATCAATTGAATTTAAATAATATTTTATTGTAATTTTCTGTGAGTTTTGCGAGGATCATGAGTTCATGAGTGAAGCAAGTAGTCATGCACACGCCACGTCGTCGCGCTATATCAAGTGTGACTACAACGGGCCACTTGTATTTATTTATTTAAAATATAATGCAAGTTTGCAGCATAAAATAATACCAAAACACTTACACGATAAATTATTACAAATACATGCCAACAAGAAAAGTCGTCAAATTGAGATTCGAAATTATGAATATACTAAAATAATAGATAATAATTAATTACAATTGTCAAGAAACTGCTTAGCAATACGGCATAATTGAGTTAAGCGATCCGCAAACAGGTAAGCCTTTCCGTGCTGAGTGAGCATTAGGTGTAGCAAAGATATTGCGCGCGCGCTAGGAGCGTGTCGAGCGTGGCGCGTGCGAGCGGGCACGCGCTGCAGCAGGCCCGGCCGGCGGCGCGGGGCCACCGCCACGCCATCCAAATCCTGGGGAATCCTCGTCGGAACCACCGACCCAATCCTCTCCAGCACAGCCGGGCTGTCCACCCGGTGATGGATAACAGATAGAAAGTGGACTAACAACAACAACTTCCTCCTCATCCGAAGCGTGTCTAGCCCAACCATCCCGGAGACAAACAATGAAGGGTACAGGTATGGGTAATACCCGTAGGCTTTGCAGTACAACCAGCGGGCGAATTAACGCTGTACTCTTTCCGCCAACAGAGAGTATTTATCCTCATAGGGATCCCAAATAACAGCCCCATACTCCAACCGACTACGGACATAGGCATTGTACAAAACCATAGCGACTCCAACATGAAACTGCTTCGACGCCCTCATGACGAAACCTAGTGTCTTGCTAGCCCGTTTGCAAGTATTAGTTACGTGTTTATGGAAATTTAGTTTAGTATCTAAAACTAAACCTAGGTCACAGATTTCGTCGACTCTTGCTAGACGAGCGTCCCCCAGACCATAATCAGCCAAAAGTGGCGAGCGCTTACGTGAGAAGGTTATGAACTTGCACTTTGCTGCATTAAAAGGCAGACGGTTACCAACACTCCACTCGGCCGCCGCATTAATGTCGCCCTGTAACGCAGCGCTGTCCGCCACACTACCGACGCCAAGCAACAACTTTAGGTTGTCCGCAAAAAGCAGACACTCAGCTGAACGAATTGTATCGGGCAAATCATTTATCATTATAAGAAATAATGTGGGCCCCAGAGTACTGCCCTTACTCACCCCCGACAGCGTACAGTAATCGCTTGACTCGAAGCAAAGAAAACTTAAAAGCTTTGGCGTGAAGCCCAGTAATGCAAGCTTTCCCAGCAAGATGTCGTTCGTTGTCGACCAGGCGAATGCTTTCCTAAAGTCGAAATACGCTTATATGTAGCTTGTCCCCTGTATCACGTGCCCCAATCACCAGCACACGCACTTGTGCCTCATATCGGCAATCGCGGAAAGAGAACAAGTGAACGCGAGAACACGCCACCTCTCAATACTGTCTCAGTGCATTATCTAGTAGTTTACAAGACTCGGATGATAATGTGAACGCAATGTAGATATGTTGCATAGGTAGGTATACCTTTAATGACAGAGGCACGTTATGATGTCGATGAGCGTGTTCGCGCAATGACGTCATTCGCGCTCGGCTTAAGGCGCGTTTTCACTTATTTTCAAACATATCGGAATCAAACTTTACGAAATATGGTAATACGAAAGGAGCCTGCCACATTGAAGATATTGTGAACTAAAAGAAATTTCATAAAAGCTCGAGGAAAAATCACTCGCATAAAAGAGGTAAACGCATCGCTTAAAAGGTACTCGTAGTTCGGTAAAAATGTGCTGGCTTCAGCAGCTCTCTAGACACTTTTCGTACGTGCTGAAATATAAAGGTTCCTTTATGAATGTCCTTAATAGGGTTGCCACCTTTTTTTCTTAAATTAAAGTATTTGTTGGTTTAAATTAATAAAACATAAAGTACGCATAGAAAAAATAAAGTATTTTATATTATTTGTAGTTCCAACTTATACGTTTTTAATTTTTTTCATTGATGTCTAATATAAAGTATTTTAGGGTACTTTATGCGCTTTGTAAATTATAAAGTACGAACAGCCAAAATACAGTACAATCTATACATATAATAAAATCGTTAAGACCAAAAAGTCTGTACATTGAAGATTTAAAAAAAAACCGATCAGGGCGACTTGTAATAAGTAATTGAACAAATTAAAACCATTTTTTAAATTTTTGTTTGTTTGTTTGTTTGACTGAGCATCACGTAAAAACTACTGAACGGATAATAATGAAATTTTCATAAATATATTTACATAAAACCAGAATAACATTTAGACTATAGAAATTTTGGAAAATGTTAGAAGAAGGGGGTAAAAAGAGGGGGTAAATTTTGTATGGAAAAACAAATTTAGATATTTTTAATATAGCCGGGATATATCTATACATATCGAAGCTTGAAAGGAGAAATGGGATAAGCGACATTTTTGGTGATATTGAGTTATATATATCGTTGGAATCGGCTGATTTTTCCGCATCGAATGAGCTAGGTCTCGTGTTCATCTGACGACTTTGTTGTCGCTTATCCCATCGGTGATTTTGAGAAACACGGACAAATTTTGTTACTAAATGACGTAATTTTTGACTCATTTTTAGATGATGGAGGTTAGATAAAATGTGTTTTGATTAAATTAAGCTAAGATTTTTTTACTCATTTGTCAGGATAAATAACACTACACTTGGATAGTTTTGCTTTGTCGCGTCTAACCAGTGACTTGTCGTTTGTCTTTTTTTACTTGACTGTATATTCGATTTTATTTTCCATCGTGACTTTTTACCTACTACCTTCAGAAAGATATAAATTAGCTTAGATCAAATAACCTGATCAACCTTATCTGAAGTATTGCCGCTTATATTTATTTACCTAATTGCAGTTTATAAACTTTTGTCGCTTATCCTTATTTACTTATTTGCAGTTTATAAAATCTTTGTCACTTATCCTTTTTTACCTGCAATAAGTTTTGAGTACTCATGTCGCTTATCCCTATCTAATTGAATTTATGAAGTCGGTTATTACCAACATCCAAAAAAAAAGTGTCGGTAACGCATTATTCTCGGACGCGACTAGACCGTGCAAACGCCATCTACCTAAATCGCTACGCTAGGAGACGTTGTCTAAGTCATACGCGGTCGTCGCATAGATAGAAAGTCCATCAATCAAGGGATTTAACTAGGGTTTCTAATGTCGCTTTTCCGAGATCTTCCATGATTTTCCAATCTCGCTTACTGCTGAATTAGAAATGCGAGATCCTTCAAGATGGAAAATTTAAATTAAAATCCTTATTTTGTAAGTAGGCCCTGTAGACGCTTTTACATGTCTGAGTCTACCAGCGCTCCCCAAGATGAGACCACTGTGCCAACATGCCTTTTCAACGAGATTTTTTTGGTTTCTAGGTCCTCGTCTATACAATAGGCTAAATGCAGACTTATGCATATATCATCAAAGCCTAGTTGAATGTAAAAAAGTCCTATATAAAGCTCTTGTAAACTTGTCCTACGAGGATACAGAAAAATTACTGACGGTTCCTAAATGAAGCTATAGGTTGTACTCGTATTTTCGTTCAGCAGAATTGTAAACTTATCTCAATCTCTAACCAAGCCTGGTTTAGGCTATGATACTTTTTTAGATATAAGAAGCTATTTGTCACTATTATTAATCATTTTTTGTAACTCTCAGTGAGTGTAAAATAATGTATTACCTACCCTAAAATCTTATTTTTTGTGTACGAGTTTATAAATTAGTATGTGAATTTAACGATTGAATACTTAATAATTACTGTGTAAGCTTATCATTGCCTGAAAAACAGGATCATCCTAGTTCAGGCAAACGTATAATAATATTAGTTCTATGTAAACATAAGCAATATGTAAACAATATCATTAGGTTTTATTAATAAAGTTTTTATTTATTTATTTTTATTTACTGTTGAGAAGAAGCGCCGCAAGAAACTCAACAGTCAGTCTTTTCTTTCAATTATCTCTTATTACTCGTATAAACTGGTAAATATATAAATAAATAAATAATGGTATAAATTAAGCTAGCGTTATAGAAAACGATTTAATCAAATGACAATTAAAATAAGCAAGTTTGAAAATTATTAATATACGAAGTAGTGTACGACACGTTGAGAATATTGTGTTTTTTACTAAAATATATCATGAATCCAAAGTAGTTTTTGAAGCCTGAAAAAAAAGGTGGTAATAAAAAAATTAAACATTACTTTTAACCATTGTTACTAAACAAACAGTTCATCAACTAACCAACTTATGGAGTTACGTAGAAATATTAAATTAAGACAAGTGACAAACAATTTAAGAGTAATTTCACTTATTGATGTAATTTAGGGCAATCTCTTATTTTATTAACCATTTTTCCCGAATGATTGTGATCTGAATGCAACACATAATAATTTATACGAGAGATTCATCCATAGTTAGATAGTTTGTAGAAAACAATATGTAAACATTATTAAATCATGGCTACGAAAGTGACAGTTAAAGTACTTGTAAGTTTATACAATCTAAACAGTTAAGCCTACAGGTATGAATTTAGTTTTTTAGATTGTCGATTAGTTGGACTTTAGTGTCGAATTAACTTTGCAGTCAAAAAATTGCCAGTTTTACAAAACAAAAAATCATAATTGTAAACTATTTAACTGTGGTTCGTGTTTTGATAGACTATGTACGAGGGCGAATTGAAAAGTTTTGAACCTGTACCTCTACCATGAGTTGCTATCGAAAACTCGTGTTACGTTCTACAGTCGATAGCGAGTAAACGTCCTTCGAATAGTTTTTGATTAAACTTGTACCATGAGTCACATAAACGTTTACTATTCTCGCTAACGTTAACTCGATAGTTCGTGTAGTTATCGTTACGTGTGCCTAATTTCACACCAAACGAAGTTGTCTCTTTCTAACTACAATAAAAAGACAGAGTAAGGATGATATTGGGCTAAAAGATAAGTATCCATGTCATCCATTTAAAAATATAGAAATAACCCTGCTAATTTAAAAAAGTTCCCTAGAGCAGTGTCACTATGTAAGTGTAAGTGATTCTTGAATTTGTTTTGATTTTTTTGTCAATGTGACAGTTCATTCATACGTCTGTGTATAGTCAAATTAGACAAAAACTTATTTATTTATGTGCCGAAAGTTATAATATACTTACATATAAGTCATTAATTTCATATCTCATGGCATTCTTTTAAAATAATGCTTTACAGGAAGAAGTTACTGAAGTGGCACTAGAAACAAATGACAGCCTATCAATTTTCCTGCTAAATGAATAACTTGCTCAACAAACTTGTCCCAGTAAGTTTCCCTATCATTGTTACTATTGAAATAAAATAAACAATTTATTATATATATTTAAGATAAAAATTCATTTAATTCATGTCCTAGGAAAGATTATTTCAATGTGTTTTTTTTCACTGCAGGCGTTGGAGACTGGAATCTACTTGTACCACTTGTACCAGGGACATCAGCTCAGCCCTCCTTTTTTCCACCATTGCTTGTGGCTAACAGCACTTGCAGTGAACAAGACTTGGTGGACAGAGAGTATCCCGAAACAGTTAACAGCCCAGGTATAGTGACTGCAATGACAGTCAATTTCCATCAGCTCTTCAAGAAATAGGTTCCAATAAATTTTGCTGTTATTATCACATTTTAGAGTAAAATGTACCTACCTATCAAGTTTCATTAGTTAATTAAGAATTCAAAATAGTACTGTAAACGTTTTTTTATCCATTACAGCCCTGCCCGAGGTGGACGGGAGTGAGACCGGAGTAACGCACGGTGGTGAGCCTGCGGTCACAAGAACAGCATTAACAGCTGCTAATGCCAGGTGGCAGAGCCCCAAGCTCTTACCGCCCACACCGCGTCAGTGGCGAAGACGTCAGGTGCAAAACCACTAATCTCCTGTCTACAGAAGGACTCGCACCCAGACAGTCAGATTTGGCAAGGCAAGCCTTTGTCAGAGCTGACAGTGAATGGCGAGCTTTTAAACAGGAAGTGGAGCGGGAGAGGAATAGGTTAAGGGAATCAGAGTTTAGAATGCAAGAACGGTGGTTAGATTTATTTGGTAAATTTTTAGCATTAGGAAATATAATTGTAGATACTTTAGCAAATAAATAAAGATTTTGTGTAATAAATAAAGATTTTGTGTAATAAATAAAGATTATGTGTGATGTATGAGTACTTTTTATTTTTATATTAAACAAAAAACAGAAAACATGGTACAAGTATTTGGAAATAATGCATTGATGCAAGTCTTCTAACTAATTGATCCCGCGGTGCTCTCTCCATTAATAAATCACTGGTGCCTTCATTTTCCAACACTAACTCCTGGCCCTCAAATAGTTCTGAAAATAGTAGGTACCTACAAACATAATAAAGATAAGGACATATTTAGTATTAAAGTTAATATATAATCATTATCTTTCACTATAAATACCTTGACTTTCTTCAGACATATCCTTGTCATTAGGATCGGGAACATTATATTTGTGAGTGGATTTCAAATCCGTGTAGTACGTTAACGAATCGCACAAATTCTCAAAAGCTTCCTTACTGAGCCTATATCCTTTAATAAAATTTATTCTCAGTTAAATTTTGAAGTGGATTTCTTAACGTAATATTTCTCATATCAGCTTGAAATCCTCCTTGTTTTCGTCGTTCGTCTTCATAAGCCTACATATTCCACGCTAAATAATGTCTTGCCGATATTATTTGGATAGATAAATAATTGGAGTAACGTATTAAACAATAATTCTAAGTTTTCACGCACCAATTTGCTAGTGAAATAGTTAACTACAGTCGATACGGTATTTTTCGATGACATCTGTCAAATTTACGACTCATGGTACCGATGTTCTACGGCAACGGTTACAAAACGTTAGTCGCTAACGAATAGATTTCGATAGGTAATTTACCGTTGTACTCATACTAGCGATCTTTAGTTCTTTAAGTGACCGCTAGAGGAGCTGTACAATTCTCCATACAAATCGTTTACGCCGTCGCTAGCGAGTGCGGTCACTGTAAACTCATGGTAATGGTACTGACCTACAAAATAAAGACTTTAATTATTATAATAATTTTATTTTTCTGCATAGTTTCCAAAACGATCTATACACTTTTGCCATCTCGCCTCTAACTTCAGAATTCCATGCAATAAAAAAATATATCCAAGATGCATTTATAGCTTCTTGTACTTTAATATTTGTTGATTTTTTTTTGTCTTCATAAGCCTTGTTTTAGGTTGGGGGAAAGGTGATAATCAGAAGGGGCCAAATCCGGCGAATAGGGTGGATGCGGCAACAATCCAAACCCACAATTAAGTATGTATTTGTGCGATTAATTTCGCTGCAGTGTGGACAGGAGCGTTGTCTTGGTGGAACAACACTTTCTTAGATAACATACCGGGCTTATTATTTTTATTTCTTCATGCAGACGTTGAAAGAGGGTACAGTAATATTCAGCATTTATGATTTTACCCGTTTCAAGATAATCGATCATTATGACCCCTCTGCAGTCCCAAAAAACTGAAGCCATCACATTATTGGCTGACAAAATGGCCTAAGCTCTTAAGAGATGGTGACCTTGACCTTTTCTATTGCTCGGACCGTGATTTTGACTCAGATGTGCTGTGATGGACCCAAGTCTCGTCCATGGTCGCGACTGAGAAAATCAAGATCAAGATTCAAGAATCAATCAATCAAGATTTAGGATCACATTGAAATATTATAAATTCAAACAATCCTGTGATACTGTATAGCGTGTGCGTTTGTTTTCGGCTGAAAGCGGTCTAGGCACCCATCTGGCAGACACCTTAGAAAATCCAAGATCGTTGGTGATGATGTTCTGTGCTCGTTCATAAAAGATGGCTATTGCTTCCGCTATCTCTGCGATCTTCAACCGCCTATCATTCATAATCATGTCTAGTATTTTATTGGCATTTTCTTCTGTAGTAGCCGTCAATGGTCTACCACGTCTAGGTTCTACTTGAACTGCTTCTCTGTCGCGTTTGAAATCCGCTACCCATCTTTATACAGTGGCATATGATGGGGCGGATTTCCCTAATGTCTGGCACATGTCTTCGAAAATATTATTTTGTAAGTACTTGATTATTTACGGAACGTTGCTCAATTTTATCCATTATTATGGAAATCGCATACCTTGTTTAGTATTTCAGTCACAATTTTTACAATTGTTACAGGAGAAAAACAAAAGATAATGCATAGTGATGAGAAAACATGTGAATATTGACACAATTTATTGATTAAAGACTGGCGTGTACCAGTGTTATTTTTTGTTTTTAATTTCGTTATCAACCTTAGACTCAAAACTTTTCAATTCACTTACGTATATTAATACAATTATATTCAAATTAGGCCTACAGTGTGGTGGCAATATAATTAGAAATGCTTGCGATCTCTACGTACAACTGCCTAGAAATAACTATTGACATATCGAATTTGACCAATAATAAAAAATACTAAGCTACTTATTCCACTATTAGTACTAAGTACTAATTATATTCCTAGTTATAATTTACTTTAAACTAAAAGCTAAGGTTTGAACTAATGTACAATGAAAAAAAATGTGCTGACGCGTTCATAAAAAATTTCATACGTTGTATGAAAGCAAATATTAATCCTTATTTAATGAAAACAACGTTTTCAACAGGGATTAACTGTACATAATTGGTCAAGAACTTTTTGATTAGTTGTCATATTTGTAGTCATAAGAAATATTGTATGGGAAAACGCAAGCATTTCTATTAGTGTGGCTTCCACTGTAGGTAGATATTATTATAAATATAATTGTATTAATATACACAATCTAACAAAAAAAAACTAATCTTACAATGTCATAAAATAGACGTTTTTTTTTTTTAGTTTTTTAAATATATTTCGTTACAAAAAATAATGAAGAATCCCAAAAAGTACCATTTTTTCAAATCAAATACTTTATAAAAAGGTATATTATTAAACGGGTCACTAATTTTTCCCAGAAGTGAATTAAGGTTTTATTTTAGCTTAAACCGCTTTTACGTTTTCAAGTTGCCCGTCCAAAAGCAGTCAGATAATTTATCCTGAATATATTTTTACACCTAGAATAAATATAGAGTTTTCTACCTCACCATCAAATTCGCATTATTTCTAGTTGGATAATTTTACTTGAATATGTTTTAGTATATTTTTTTGGTCAGACTCTTTTACCGAATTTATTTCTCGCTCAACATTTTGTTTAGACAATTTTACCTGAAACCATTTTAAAGACCAAATTGCGTAAGCGACACTAAAATCGAAACGAATGCATTTTTGGGCAAAATAATCAAAACATCATATAGAAAACAATAATACGTTCATTTATATAGGTTTAATTCAAAAATTGGTCTTGTAGAAAAATTTTGATGATTTTTTTTCGAAAATTTGCGCGGTTTTTTGGCTCTCTTGTAAAGTTTGCTCCGTGTCGCTTATCCCATTTCTCCTTTCAAGAGTCGATATAATAAAATCGTTAAGACCAAAAAGTCTGTACATTGAAGATTTAAAAAAAAAACCGATCAGGGCGACTTATAATAAGTAACTGAACATATACCGAGTCCGGAATCTTATGCGTTTGTGACTGGTCGTGTTGTTGGTGCTCTGATAATTGTGCTATATAGCTTCACACGTTTTTGACCAGTTCTGCCCCAAAGTTAAGTGTTATTAAGTGTTATTATAGCTTGTATCTATTCAGATAAATTAAGTGATTTTAACAAAAGTATTCCCCCCGCGCACCTCGAGTAAAAGAGAGGTACCTGATAATTTCCCTCTCGCTTTCGTTATCACTTCGATATTACTCGGTTAATTTCGGCCGCATAGCTGCCGGGTGCTAATGAGTGCAAGTGACAAACTGTCCATCTGACTTGCTCATCCCTCGTATTATGCTTCTACCTACCCAACAACGGTATAAGAAAATAATACCATGCCTATCAGCTGTGCAGCGTGTTTAAATAAAACAACAGCGAACGAAGCACTTAAGTGTACCAGGTGCAAGAAACATTATCACGATTTATGTGTTGGGATCACTTTAGAGGATATTAACAGGTCCCAATTGTCAACTTGGGTCTGCCCCGCGTGCTGCAACAGGACACCTAAAGGTGATAATACAAACACGCCAATCCGTAAAGATGAAAGCCCAGTGCGAGACAATGTTACACGGCGTAAGCGCAATGTGGGCGACCAGCAGCGCGATCCAACGTTGTCCCGCAATGACTTGACTGAAATCGTACGTAAGGAAATACGTGAAGCAATTAATGAAACCGTCTCAGCCACTATCCAATCTTGTATTAAGGCCCAATTTAAAGAAATTAACGGCAAAATAAGCGAGATTGAATCCTCCATGTCATTTATAAGCGACCAATTTGAAGAGCTTAAGAAGGAAATTAATGTTATTAAACCAGCCAACGTAGCACTTTTCAAAGAAAATATCCAGATAAAGACCTCACTATCTGAACTTACCAGACGGTTAAACCAACTGGAGCAGCAGTCGCGAGTTTGTAACTTGGAGATACAGTGTATCCCAGAGTTTAAAACTGAAAACATTCCGGGACTCGTGAAGCAGCTAGGACGTGTTATTGAGCTCCCAGTACAAGAAAGTGATATAATCCAGTGCACTCGTATCGCTAAGGCCGACCAGAATAGTGAAAGACCCCGCTCAGTGCTTGTCAAGTTTGCGACGGCCCACCTTCGAGATAGTTTCTTGACTGCTAGCCGCAACTTTAATAAGAGCCACAGTAACGACAAGCTCAACTCAAGCCATCTCGGTATAGCCTGCGAATCGAAACCCAAAATTTATGTAGTCGAGCACTTAACTAAGGATATAAAGGCCCTGCACATGGCTGCCAGACTGCGGGCTAGGGAGCTCGGCTACCGGTACGTCTGGGTAAGAAACGGAAGAGTGTACATGCGCAAGACTGAAGGTGAAAGGTATATTTATGTGAAAAATTTTAACTTGTTAAAAACCCTGTAATATTCTAAATATAACGTTATATTTTTGTATTTAAGTGCTATGGTCATGCAAATGTCATCTCTAACGCCTGGTGTATAAGTATAAGTCTAAGTCTCAAATAAAATATATTATAATCCTCACAACAACATTATTAGTGCAGTTAATGCCAGCGAACTGGTATTTATTTTTGATCCTGTGTAATGATTTATCTTATAGTTCTTATTTTATGGCAGTGTTGGGTGCATGTTTAATTATAATTTAATAAAAATAAAATATATTTTTAAATGTCTTGATCTTATCCATAGCAAAATCAATTTTATTTATTTATACTTTAATTTTCCCTCCTTCGGGGCTGCCTATATGCCCCGGCAGTGTGCGGTCCTAATATCATTGATTTGGATTGAAAGTCTTGCGCTATGGGCGGACTAGAAACTGTGGCCGAGGATATAGACGCGCTTCGGTTGTGCAGTAACACTCGGGTCTCTCGGCTGGAGGACTGTAATATTTTAACAAATTTAAAAAAACCTTTTGTTATGTTGACTCAAAATATTCGTAGTCACCAAAGTAATTTAGATTACTTTAAGTGCGTGTTAAAACGCGCCGCGCTGACCCCAGATGTTATAGTGTTAACTGAATGCTGGCTTCTTAAATGGCCCCAGCTCCCGGCTATTGATGGATATCTAACCTACTCATCGGACAAACATTACCTACAAAATGACGGAGTACTTATCTTTGTTAAGAAACATTTTAAAGTTAAAATTACTAATACTAATATAAAAGAGGCAAATGCAATATTTATAACAATTAATGGTTGCATGAGTATATTAGGTATATACAGGTCACCTAGTTATCAGAACCCAAATGTTTTTACTGACTCACTAGGTGAATTTCTGTCTCACTGCAAGGGAAACAATATCAATATAATAATAACGGGTGACATTAATATAAATATCTCCCCCACTAATGGCGGCAGCAGTGTCGCTGACCATTATTTAAATGTGTGTTCGGAACATGGATTCTACGCAGGGAATTTACTATCCACGCGCGGTGAAAATTGTTTAGACCACGTTATGATTAGGTCCAGACTTAAAGCGTCCGTGACTGTTTGTAACGAGGACATTACTGACCATGAACTTTTGTATTTACAGTTAGCTTACTCGACAAATAAACAAAAGTCCAAAAACATAGTCAGAGTAGACAGGAAGGCTATAAGTGGGGAGCTTGAAAATTTTGATTGGTCTGAACTATATAATATAGGGGATATTAACAAGGCAAGCACTTTTTTCTGTTCTACTCTAAGCACCATAATAAGTAATCATAAAAAAACCACAACTATGCCCAACTCAAAGACCGTAATTAAGGAATGGATTACGCCTGGGCTTCTCAAATGCATTCGTGCAAGAAGCAAGCTGCACCTGCAGGCGACAAATCACCCCAATGACGTGGCAATGCAGGACCAGTATAAAAGGTATAGGAATGTATGTTCTGACCTATTAAAAGCTGTTAAGACAAGACACCACCAACAAGAGTTAATGTCAGTAAGACTTGACGCTAGAAAAACGTGGAAGACGGTAAAATCTATCTGTGACATGCCGACTGAACTAGATCAAGGATCTCACTTGCTGCAACTTGACGAGGACCCCATAAAATCTCTGAACATGGTTAATACCTTTTTCAGTTCGGTCGGCAGGAATTTATCAGAGGAGATCTTAACAAAACGGGGTGTTAGCGAAGAAGATCTTTGTAAGAGTATAGGCAACGGGGCCGAAATATCTCCAGTTGCATCTTTCTTTTTCAGACCCACCGACAAGTTTGAAATAGCTGCCTTTATCAGACAGCTAAAAGCTGGAAGTGCTTGTGGATTGGATGGAATAACGCCAGATATTTTGAAAGCATCAGTAGATAGTGTAGCAGAGCCAATAGCATATCTATGCAATCTAAGTATGTCAGCAGGTTATTTTCCTGACTTATTTAAGGTAGCTGCAGTAACTCCAGTACACAAGGCAGGGAACAGAGACGAAGTCACAAACTATAGACCTATCTCGCTACTTAGTGTCGTTGGTAAGCTAATTGAAAAAGTCATTAATCTACAACTTATAAAATTTCTAGAGTTAAATAAACTATTATCTCCTCATCAGTTTGGATTTAGGCGAAAGCGTTCCACGGAACAAGCAGTTAACCTACTTGTTAGTGAGATTGTAAAGTGTATCGACAAAGGAAACAAGTGCGTGGGCGTATTCCTAGATTTAGCCAAGGCCTTTGATACCGTCTCTGTTCCCATCCTTCTGGCCAAACTGGAGCGTCAAGGAGTTAGAGGGTTAGTTCTAAACTGGTTTTGTTCATATCTCAATAGCCGGAAACAGTGTGTCCGCGTAGGGAACCTTCATAGCGAGCTTTCCAATATTGGATTTGGAGTGCCACAGGGGAGCGTTCTGGGGCCTACCCTTTTTCTCATTTATATAAATGGACTTTGTAATCTGCAACAGAGCAACACTTCAATCATTTCTTTTGCAGATGATACAGTTATCCTCACTCGAGGAGAAAGTTGGCCTGAAGTGCAGGAAATAGCTAATACAAGCATTGCTGCGGTGGCTACATGGCTTGAAGCAAACCTACTGACGCTGAACGTCACTAAAACTAAATACGTTTGCTTCTCTATTGATGACAGAGGACAACCTAATGAAGATTTTCACATCCAATTTGGATCTGACAGGATATCGGACCCTAACTCTAACGGAGCTATCACAATCGAGCGTACAAAAACGATTAAATACTTAGGCGTTATAGTGAATAACCATCTCTCGTGGTCTGAGCATATACAGGCTTTAAAGTGCCGCGTACGTAAGCTTATCTTTATTTTCCGCATCTTGAGGAATGTTGCGTACCCTGAGTTATTGAGAACTGTCTACTTCGCTCTCTGCGAATCAATTCTTAGTTATTGCAACTCGGCATGGGGAGGAGCGGCTAAAGTGCATTTAATCGGTTTGGAAAGAGCACAAAGGGCCCTTCTTAAAGTCACATTGCGGAAACCACCCTGGTTTGGCACCAAAGAGCTATATAAAGAAGTGAAAGTTCTTACGGTGCGTCAACTGTTCATCTGCAAAATAATGCTTGAATACCTGAAAGCAAACAGTACAAACTTTGACGCTGAAATAAGACGACGACACCGCTGGAAATCCCTCAAGTGTAGAACTAGGTTTGCCCAAAGGTTTAAAGAATTCTTGTCTCCTCTAATTATGAAGGCTTTTTGTAAAGCAAATTGTGTAGCTAGACCCCCCTCTAAGCGTATCATAACTGTGTGGCTCATGCAGCACGATTATGCAGATACGGAGAAACTACTGTCTGTAGTAGGATAAATTGTTGTTAATTTGTAATAAAACAAATAAGATATATATAAATATAAAGTAACTTCTCTTTTTTTTTTTTTTTACGTGATGCACGCACCCAACATAGTATAAGTTATTTTAGATATTAAGTTAGAATAATTTAATTTTAAGTCTAATCAGCTAAATACTGATTGTAGATTTACTTTGTAATATATTCTTCTGTTTTGTTATTTAACTGGGGCCTGTAACACAGGGTATCCTAGCTCAGTCCCCAGAGCCGATGCTTTGCCTTGTGTATTTTTATATGTAATAAACATTTTTCATTTTATCATTTTCATATTAAAACCATTTTAAAAATTTTTGTTTGTTTGTTTAACTGAGCATTACGTAAAAACTACTGAACGGATAATGATTAAATTTTCATAAATCTATTCATATAAAACCAGAATAACATTTAGGCTATAGAAATTTTGGAAAATGTTAGAAAAAGGGGGTAAAGTTTGTATGGAAAAACAAATTTAGATTGTTCTAGGATCATGAAACTCGGAATAAATACATATTAATAAAAATAAAGAAATACCTGTTTTACAGTTTTTTTTTTAAATCTCATCCAAAAACGCAAAAAAGAGGGTTTTATGTTTCAAATTACTGGAATTCATACAACTATAAAATAAAAACCAATGAAGTTTGACCTTTGAAACTTGCTACATATACTTAAAATAACAAATAAAAAAAACTACTTTCGGCGATTTTGGATAAACTACCACTAAGGGATGGAAATGGGGGAATAAAATTTGTATGGGAGTTTGGTCGTTTTTCAAGTTAGAAACGTGGAAATTGCTATAGGAATACTGTTATCAAATAAAAAACTCTTTTTGGTGATTTTAGATAAACTACCCCTAAGGGGATGAAATGGGTGGTTAAAGTTTGTATGGGAGTTTGGTCATTTTCAAGTTAGAAACGTGGAAATTGCTATAGGCATACTGTTATCATATAAAAAACACTACTTACGGTGATTTTGGATAAACTACCCATAAGGGGATGAAATGGGGGGTTAAAGTTTGTATAGGAGTTTGGTCGTTTTTCAAGTTAGAAACGCGGAAATTGGTATACTTATAGGCTACTGTTAAGTGTTAACAAATGAAAAAAAAATAACGTTCGGCGATTTTGGATAAACTACCCCTGAGGGGATGAAATGGGGGGTGGTAATTTGTATGGGAGTGTGGTCAATTTTGAAGTTAGAAACGTGGAGATTAGTATATAGGCTACTGTTAAATAACAAAACAATAAAAATTCTGGCGATTTTGGAAAAACTACCCCTAAGTGGGTGAAAAATTGTATGGGAGTTAAGTCAATTTTAAAGTAAGAAACGTGGAAATTGGTATCAAGGCTCCTGTTAACAAATAACTTTCAGTGATTTTGGATAAACTAAACTACCCCTAAGGTAATGAAATGGGGGCTAATATTTTTATGGGAGTTTGGTCATTCTTGAAGTTAGAAACGTGGAATTTGGTATACTTATAGGTTAACAAAAAAAACAATTTTTGGCGATTTTGGATAAACTACCACTAAGAGGATGAAATGGGGGGGGGGGGGGGGGGGTTAAAGTTTATAATGGACTTTGATTGTTTATAAAGTTAGAAACGTGAAAATTGGTATTTAGGCTACTGTATACAAATAAAAAATACCACTTTCGACTATTTTGGATTAACTACCTCTAAAGGGATGGAATGGGAGGTGGTAATTTGTATGAGAGTTGGGTCACTTTTGAAGTTAGAAACGTGGAATGTATAAAGGCTACTCTTAACAAATAAAAAATATAACTTTTGGCGTGTTTGGAAACATCTATCCCTGAAGAGGTGAAATGGGGAGTAGAAATTTGTATAGGAGTTCGGATAATTTTGAAGTTAGAAACGTGGAAATTGGGATACAGGTTACTGTCAACAAATAAAAAAATATTACTTCTGGCGTGTTTGGAAACATCTACCCCTAAAAAGGTGAAATGGGGGGTAGAAATTTGTAAAGGAGTTCGGTCAACTTTGAAGTTAGAAACGTGGAAATTGGTTTATTCGCTACTATTAGGAAATAAAAAAAACACTTTCAGTGATTTTGGATTAACTTCCCCTAAGGGGCTGAAATGGGGGCTTAAAATTTGTATGGGGGTTTGGTCATTCTTGAAGTTAGAAACGTGGAAAATGGTATAAAAGGAACTGTTAACAAATAAAAAATAAAACGTTTGGTGATTTCCGAAAAACTATCCCTAAGTGGGTGAAATGGGAGGTGAAAGTTTTAATGGGAATGAAGACATTTTTGAAGTTAATGAAGTTAGTGTTAAAGCTACTGCTTACAAACCAAGAGTTCTTTCGGTGATTTTGGAAACACTACCCCTAAGGGGGTGAAAATGGGGGTGACAATTTGTAAGAGAGTTTTGTTATTTTTGAAGTTAGATATATGAAAATTGGTTTCTAGACTACTAAATATAAAATACGAGTTTTCTTATAATGGAATCCCAGGTAAATTGACGGCACCCTCCAAACATTTAAAGGATCCATACAGCGATTTTCAAAGTTCTGTAAGAACTTTTACATTCCAAAAGCACCATTTGGTAAAGTGAAATTAATGACCAGACATGACCATCGGAATTCCTTAATAATAAGTATTTCACAACACGCTACTTTTGCCCATCATTTGTAAGGGGCTGTTTATTTATTACTACGTAAGACGATTTGTGGGGAGGGGGTCTGAACAAGTCTTATTTTTTCTTACATGGGGGTAGGATGTTTTTACGTAAGATCACAAAAACAAGCACAAATTAAAGCGTTTATATATTTTTGCTACTTTTTCTTTGCAATTTTGGTAGAATACTGATCTTACGTAAGATTAAAAAGGAGGGAGGGGGTTCATCCAAGTCTTATTTTTTCTTACATAGGGGGAGGGGAGTCAGAAATTGGTTAAAATTGTCTTACGTTATAAATGAACAGCCCCTAATGAATGAGGTGAAATGGAAGTTTCGCCAAGTACCTACCAGAGTTCTTCAACGATTAATGTCCCTGCATATTGGATAGGATAGCCCCATTTTGTCAAGAGTGATGAAGAATTGGCAATAAGCATTAATGGCATGAATGTAGTGTATATGTGCTGCATGTAATACGTAATCACATAATAATTAAACAAACACTAAAACGCGAAGTTAGGAAACATTACTATTTTTTTGGAGTCTGTCCCTTTATGATACGTACTTACTGAACAATTTATTTGTACCTACCTACTTTTTAACGAAATTACTGACTCTCCGCAGACGAAGTCGCGGGCGGACAGCTAGTTGTCACATATTTTCAGTATGGCCGATGAATGTTTAGGGTCCCAGCCATATTGCCGGAGCAATCGATTTGCAATCGTAAATACTGCCATATTTCTCAGCCACTTTTATTGTTGTCTCGCTATACGGCATAAGTGCGTCCCTTTTTCATGCTACGTGAAGTTTTCCGCGATTCGTTCGAGTAGCATAGCTATGTTCGTGTTTGTTTTTGTTTAGTTTGGTTCGTGTTTGAGGTTATAAATTAAATTAAAATACGTATCAAAATGCCTGATGCATAATGAGTTCAAAGTCACTCTTTGACATTCGTGTACAGTTTTTAAATAATTGTTCGTCCAGGCTTATTTCAAGACTTAACATATCTAACGTATCACGCCTATTGAAATAAGGTCGAATCCACATTTTTCTTCGTGTTTTTGGTTTTATAGTGCATTCAGTATTAACTGGCGTGTTTCCACTTGAACGTAAACAATAGGAGCAATAAACCAAACACTCATAGACCCCATTCATTTTTAAAGGAGCCGTTTCGGCCTGATCTGGTTTGCTGCGAACCAACAAGTCTTGACACTTTTGAATATTAATACAATAATTTTAAAACATTTACGTGCAGGTATGCTGAATAAAATACAATAAAAAAATTATTTACAGTAAAGTAATAAATCAAAACACGGGGTTTTTAAATTATGACGACTCACTGATTTCTTCTGATTCCGAATTTTTCACATGGCACAGTGGAAGGTGATTTCACCCAAAGACAAAACATATCGAATGACATATTGTTTGCACTGAACCGACCACTTCGAAGTTTAAAAAGCAACTGAGTGGTATTTATATTTGTTTATACTCGTATTATTAGAAGGAAGACAACATAGGAAAAGTATCAAACACGTTTGAAACACCGCCTGCCGCACGTGTTTTGCAAGTGTTTACAAAAAAATCACCCGCCTTGACTTAATCCTATTGTTATTGCTAATGACGGTCTCAAGTGGAAACACGCCAGTTATAGTTGATTTTATTTAAAATGTCGGAATCCACTTGAGAGCTTATCTTCCAATGAATGGCTTTGTTATCTATTGTGAAGCCCGACCGCTAATTAGAAGTGCAAAATGAAACGCACAAATAACAAAAGATTTCATATGAATAGCAACTTTACCGCTTAAAGAAGAAGGTTCAAATTGCAATGGCAACGCATTCGAGATAGTACTGTTTGTACTGTTGTTTGTACTGTTACACAAACAAACTTCTTGGCTGCCGCTTTCAATTTGAAACATGTTTTTTTTTAACACAGTTGCTCAAAAAGTGGTACTTTTCGTAGCTGTATATCGTGCGGAATGTTGGTTTTCGCGAACTAGTGCTTTTTACTTTTCCAATTTTTTTAAATTTATACGTATTCCAATTCATGACTACTTATTGATGAGTGTTAATATTGGTTTCCTTTAAACGTCGTAATCAACATTAAAACCTACTGTTAATGTAAGAATACGAAAAATATACATATTTCATATTTTATTACTTACCTCTTCATCATTATAACAAGTTTATTTTTTAATATTGAATATTGAAAAACTGTTCATAATGAGTTGTCTGAATGGAACGGAATAGCTGCTGAAACGCCTGTCAAAATTTATGACATTATGAAGAGGCGTTTTTTCTTACTGCAAAAATCAAATCCAAAGGCAACATTCGATATTGTTTTTATAAATAAACGATACACAAATAATCGTAAATAACATAGGAAATTAAAATTAAAAATTAATTAAAAATTTTAGGTAATAAAAGTACAATATTTTATATTTACAATTGTTTATGTTTATGTATAGAACATGAATTTGAAAAAAAACTTTCATTGAAATGGGTTCAATAATAATAACAAAATCCATTCTAGTCGAATAAAAGCTAAAAAAACACCTCTTCATAATGTCAAAAATTTTCAATGCGAAAGATCGAACTGACAACAAATTTGTTTACCAATCTTAAGTTTTCAAAACTTTGCTTATACAGGGTGACCTCGAATTGGTAATACAAATTCAAAGTACTACAGAGAGCTTCCCTAAACCAATCGCTTCTACGAGGTCTCACGCTTAATTTTAAAACATAAGTACTTTTTTTTAAGTTTTCTAATTATCCCATTTTTTTTTGCTTAAATTGGTTACCCTACCATTACCTTTAAAATGAAAGAGGTTTAAAGTATTTCAAATGAACACTTTCCTCTTTGGTTCGTTATCTGACACATCATTTATGATAATAGCGTATCTTGATTAGTAAATTGTCACTTGTCTTGTCAAAGAAAGTAAGAATTTTCGTATTTAATTAAGATAGTAATTAAACAAAATGCCCCGAGCTTATCCTTATACGAATATTCAGCGAATGGATATGTTATCTTTTTATTTTACGTCACGAAGTACCGTACGAACTCAAGCATTGTTTCATGAACGACACCCTGACTGCCCAACTCCTACTCGTGTTCTAATAAACTCCATTGTCCAAAACTTAAGAGATTTTGGACAGTTTACTGTCCCAGTGCACGCTCAAGTTCCGGGCCGGCGGCCGCGGTACTCGCAGACGTTTCGGAGACGAGTTCTCGATTATTTTAGCCACCACCCAGAGGCGAGCTCAAGGGACGCTGCCGCAAGATTCGGAACGAGCCAATGGTTTATTTGGCGATTACTGAATGCTGAAGGAAAGTATCCGTTTAAATTCCAAAGGGTGCAGGATATCATATTAGCCGATTATCCTAGAAGAGTGCAATTTTGTCGTTGGCTGCTGCAAAATCTACACTTGAACATTTTATGGACCGACGAGGCAACATTTACAAGAGTAGGCATGTTCAACGTTCACAATGAACACTGGTGGTCTGATCGTGAAGCAAATCCTCACGTAACTCGCAGGGACTCCTACCAGACACGTTTCTCGGTAAATGTTTGGGCAGGAATACTGAACGACTGTTTGATTGGTCCTCATTTCATTGACGGAAATTTAAATGGACCGAAATATGAAGAATTCCTGAGAAATGTGTTACCGGTATTGCTACGAGAGGTGCCGCAGCAAAATTTGGAGGCTCTGTATTACCAGCAGGATGGGGCACCAGCTCATTTTTCCCTGCGTGTGCGAAGCTACTTGGACCAAGAGTTCCCTGGGAGATGGATTGGACGCTGTGGCCCAGTCGCTTGGGCTCCTAGAAGCCCTGATCTCACACCTCTCGACTTCTTTTTGTGGGGCGAAATAAAAAGGAGAGTGTACGCACGGGAAACAGATACTGTGGGTGAACTTCGCCAAAAGATAGTTGAGGCATTTAATAATGTAAAAACCAATGAATTTGTTCTCCACAGATTGAAAGACAATCATAGGCGACGGGCAGAGTTATGTATCCAAGAAGGCGGGGGTCATTTTGAGCACATTTTAAAAGTTGTTTAAGTTTTACAATTTTGTATTTTGTACTGTACGTTATTCAACAATAAATTATTTTTAATAATTCACTCATTATTCAGTTATTCACTTTATCAGATAATTTATTAGGGTACCTACTTAAAACTAAAGGGTTGGATGGATATCAGCACCTAGTTTATTAATAACATCGAGTGATAGATACAGGAATGGAAATTGAGACACATTTTGTTCCTTGTCGCTTTGGGTGGCAGTGCGTCACGTTGAATGTCCACTGTCATTATCTCCGTCGTTGTTGTGACAGAGTACAAAATGGTGCGAGAATCAATTTCCTTGTCTGTACGACAGATATGCATGACGTCATGTAGGTTAACCACACTTGGGATTTTAAATTATTTTTATTATTTTGTTTTGTTAGAAAATTAACGATAATTAAGGAAAGCTAACTTTAACAACTGAGTTAATGCAATACACTATTAGTGATTAACTGAATCATAATCAAGTATTTTGTATTACCAATTCGAGGTCACCCTGTAAAATGAGTGAATCAGTGTTTGAAATTGATTTATTTTTTCGCAACTGTGTTAAAAAACGTCGTTCGATACACGTGCGGAAATGTCATTCTTCACTCGTCCCGAGTCTTGCCACTTGCCTACGGCTCGTGGCAAGACATCTCGGTACTCGTGAAGTATGACATACTTTCCGCACTAGCATCGAAATGTACTATTTCTCAAACATGCTCAGAAAGGATGGCATTTCTTTTGAAAAACGACGACGCGAAGGGCCTCATTTTCTTCCTAGGAGTAAAATAAACGTATGAAAACCCATTTTGTGCGCTGCGATATTTTTTTTAAAGTGCTGTCCAATATGCATACAGAATAGAAAGGACCAAGAAATAAATCTCATACAGCCAAGGCAACTGCTCGTTTTCGTAGCACAGTGAGTGTGTTTTCTTTTTAATTTTCTTTAAAATTGTCTATGGTTAGAAAAAAAAATTAAAAACAAAAACTTTTTGAAATTTAAACGTAGGTAGAACTTACTGTTGTTGTGTAAAAACTACAAACATCAAGTCCTCGGCACTTCACGGTATTAGATTTGAATTCTATTGCTGTCAATATTATGTCAAATTCTACAAGTGTGAAATGGTTGGATCGTTTTCCCTAAGTTACGTCCATTTGTCTACCACAAGCCCTGAAATATCAACATCTCAAATTCAACAGACAAACATAAATGTTCCTGGAAAACCCATAACAATTTCGTTTATAAATTGTCTTAATATGACTAACATCACTTTTAATATTAATTTTACTTTTTACAAATATATTTGTATCATTTCCTCACATGTTTGAGAAAAGCATTATATATGCCTCGGCGGAAACGGGGGGATTGCCTGACTCGTATTTTAGCAGGCCTCGATATTGCTAGGCCTGCTAACCACCTCGTCGGGCAATCCCTTACTTTCCGCGCCTAGGCAATAATGTACTATTGTATTGCCGGGATATAGTCGGAAATGTTGTAGCCACATATTTCATTAAAAGTGTAGCCCGTCTAGAAGCCCCTTTAAAATACGAAATTCCCTGTGTAGGTTGTATGGAGGTTAGGTCATTGGAGATACAATAAAATTGATAATAAAAAACGGCCAAGTGTAAGTCGAGAATAGTAAGAGAAAGTACCTACTAGCCGCCATCTTTAACTTTTTAGTTATTCGACCGATTGCTTCCAAAATCGATATCTGGGGATCTGTGTGGTCTCCGACAACGAATCCGTTAACAGATTGAGAAAAAGAAGCCGCCATCTTGAACTTTTCAGTAACTCGACCGATTACTTCCAAAATCGATATCTGGGGATCTATGTGGACTCCGACAACGAATCCGTTAATAGATTGAGAAAAAGTAGCCAATCAATCAATTCAATTCAATTTTCAAAAATGAAGAGGACAACAGTAGGCCTAGTTTCTCTTCTGCTTTAGCTATAATAAGCTATGTCTACACCTGTGCGCTTTCATGTTCAACTTGCGCTTTTCTCTGACGCATGCCTTTGCAACCACAGCGCATGCAATAACGCATGCGCTCAAACTGGTTTGACAGCAGCGCATGCCCGTAGCGCACGCTGATCCGTCACCGTTGGGTTGATACGTACGCTGCATGCGTCAAGCGCACAGGTGTGGACAATAAGCTGCATGCGTCTTAAAGCAATCAATATTGAATGCGTTTGACGCAAGACGAATCGAAATTTGAAAGCGCAAGTTGAACATGAAAGCGCACAGGTGTAGACATAGCTATACAGTGGCAGTGGTCTCCTCTTTAGCAGCGATTACACCACCCTTACCCTCACCCTAACGAGAGGGACGCCGCAATACGTTGGAAGGAGATGGCGATATCTCCATACTTATCTGACGTATTGCGGCGTCCCTCTCGTTAGGGTTAGGGTAAGGGTGGTGTAATAGGGTAGATTTTTGACGTGTAAAAGTGCCCGTGCAGCCTCCTTACAGAATAAATAATGTATTTTATCTTTTTTTTTTACAAATAAAGTTAAAGTTGTCTGCAAGATTGTATTTTATTTCCAATCCTACTATTTTGTAAATAAAAAACATTCTGCTTAACTTGACCTAACCCATAAAAGTTAACCATTTCAATTCGATTTTATATCTTATTTTACTTTCTAGAACCTTAACATGATCAGTTTTACCAATAAAATGGGAAATATGACTTTAGCTAGCATCCCTATGTATGCACACAGAGATAAATAAAATGACGTGGCGCGAGTGTAAAGCTGTCACGCACACAAGCATACATAAATTGGCCTGTTTCTGTTGCAGTGATTACAGGGCCACGCGCTATGTAGAGTGTAAATAAAGTCTTTGAAGTACATTTCAACATATGGCGAATTTTCCAGAAAAAGTGAAAGACGCGCGATTACAAAGAGATAGCAATACTGAGAACACAGAGACAGCAATACATGGAACCTTCCCGCCGGTAGCAATCTCCAGAATCGTCGCGATCAAAATCGAGACAGTTATACCACAGTATTACAATATATTCCCTACAGTAGTGAAACTCCTTTGATGTCGGGCGACGCCGCCACGCGTATAAGTACTTACGCTGTCACGCGCGGATGTGCCAGGGTTGTCACAAAATGGTAAATAAAATAAACGTTTGTAAAAATAAAATAAGCGATTTATTTACATGTGTTGCACAGCCAGATATTTACGTGAGATTTTGTTTTTAGACGTTTTGAGTTTTCTATTATTAAATTTAACTATGTAATGTATTCGCATGCGTATGAACAATTTGAGCATAAATGTTTGTGGGAAGCATAAGCATGGCCGTGACTTAAATTCTGTTTTGCTATAGGTAAATTACTTTCGAGACGTTTTTGCATTTGTAGTAGTATTTGTATATTTACGGGGATTGCAAAATTTAAATTTAAATTTCATTCTACAGTCAGAAAAAAAAGGTTCGTCACATTTTGAAGAAGAAAATATATTGACAGTCAAAAGTCAGTGAATGTCAAATAAATAATAATTATATTTATTCTTATGGTTTGTAATATTTCTTGTTCAGTGTTATTATTGTAACGTTGTTAATTAAAAATGGTTCCGATATTGAAACATGGTCGAGGTAAGCCTTTGACTTCCCAAACTAAAGAAGTTTTGTATAATTTGTACAAATATTTCCAAAAAGAATGCAATAGCAATCCGAGCAGTATTGTGACTCCCGCTGAATTAGTTGCTATATCAAGCGAAATATCATTGACTTAGAAGAATATTAGAATTAAATGTTATGTTTAATATTAATACTCGTATTATTAACTTTTTAAATATTGTTTAATATTATTAATTCCATTGGTGTACCTGATTATAAAAAGTATAAAAAATATATAAAAGTATTGGTTTATTTCTTTATGTGCTGACCGTACACAACTACAAATGCAAAAACGTCTCGAAAGTAATTTATCTGTAAGTACGTTGAATATTTTTTCTGAAATATTGGTCCCAACGAACGTCCAAACTACATATTAAAAAAATGCGGTTTCCACGGCAATTCAACGCTATGCCATCGCAATTTCATTATCGAACCGAGGTAGGTACTAGACTATATTATTTCCAACAAAGGTTGCAGTTAGGTACCTATGTAATTAAAGAAATTAAGTATACAAACTTACCTCTCATCGCGGGGAAATCTATGAAATCTTAAATCCTTATTTAATGTTGGTGTTGAGGTACATCCGTACACGGAACAGGTGCGCACCATTGTACTTAATAAAATCATTCGCCGCCACCCGCTCACTCAACTCGAAAACATGTACGCGCCTGCCTTGAAAGTTGGAGTACGCAGACTGCGTGGCGTTCGCGCGCGGCGGCCCGCGCCGCCCGCTTCCCCGCGACACCCCCCACCGTTGCTCTGCGCAAGTACATTCGTTGCCCAACTGTATGTTGTTAAACTGTGGCTATACTTAGAACATTCTAGCACCGACTACTAGAACATTCCCGACGGCAGGTCGAAGTAGGTACATCGATCATTCTAGGAAGGCCTTCTGGAATCGGCTGGGTATATAAGGCGACCGGTCGGAGCCGCCGAAATCAGTCTTACTTGAACAGCGATACAAGTGATACCTCTGTGAATTCGAAGCGACTACGAGTTTATAGTATGATTATTGTTATTAACGGTTTAAGGCTTCGTCAAACAGCCGGCTTGGCGCGGCGCGACAGTACTGTGGCGCGTTCTTAGCGTGGAAATTCGTCATCGCGCCAAGCCGGGCGCGGCGCAGCGTGATTATCACGTTGATTAATGTATTTGTTTACAAATTTACAGTGTACTTATGACCATGGATGTAGAAAAATTTATAGATTGTGTTAGATAACGTCCAGACAGTTCCATATGATTTGGGCCATAAAAGCTACAAAAATGTGTTAACTTCGAGATTGCGAGAGAACAGGTCGCGCGCGACGCTACGTTTTCCTGTAGTGTGACTGCCGCGCCGTGCCGGGAGGGCGCCGCGCCGCGCTGGCTGTTTGACGAAGACTTTAGTGAGTGCGTTAATAAAGTCTAGCTCTTAATTATCGTTTTAATTGTTAATTTCTATCAGTTACCTACCCTACGTACTGTAGCATTATAGCTACATCACAGATTACCTTACTTCGTAACAGATACACCACTCCGCAAAGTACATCCGGTATTAGCCTACCGTTTTCTGACCTTTGGACACCTGTGGAACGGATTTATTGAAATGTTGCCACGCCGCGCCGGCACGCATTCAAGTGTGACGGCGCTAGGTGGCGCTGGCGCCGCGCGAACCGCGCGGTCATTCGGTCGCTAGCACGTGTTGTGATCATTGACGTACAACTTACTCAAAAGGTATTTAATATTGGTTTAATTTTATTCGTGAAGTTGAAGTTGTATATTAGGTATTAGCGTTAGTGTAGTAGTTAAGTTCAAAATAGAGAATTATGCATACTGTGCGATTTATGGATGCATGAATAATAAGAAAAATAATCAAACCAAATTGTTACTCTGTTCAAGGTAACAAAAGAAAAAAATCTTTGTTTTACTTACATGTGAATATGCATAGAAGATACCTCCCAAAAAAAATTATTTTATTAGCCGCTTTGTGCGCACGAAAGTATTTTACTTTATTTTTATCGTAATGTTGACAACCCTAATTTGATCGTGACGACGCATTGATACACTTTGCGTGAGCGCGTAAGGTCCTTTCTAGCGCGCACGCTCGCAGTACACATATTAACAAACGTAAGTATAAAAAGCTATATGCGCGTTCAAATTGTAGGTTTTATCATTTTCTATGAGAGTGGTGGTAGCCTGGCTACATGAAGCGGCACTTCTATGTCTATGTAATTTCTTTGTCAATGACAACCTTTTTAAGGTTGTAACATTTTCCTTGACCGTTTTGCCTGTTTGATACATGGCTGGTTATTCGTTTTCTTTTAATTTCAAATTCAAACTTGATGATGTATTCGTGAGGATAATTGAATTGTGTCATTATCTAGCTGCTTACAAAACAGTCGATATCGAATTAAATCTGATATTTTTTCCTTGAAGACTATTTCATAGTGTGAGTGGTGAATAAAGTGAACCTGTTTAAATTCAGTATTTTACACTACCTTTTGATAAAAAGGCCGACACATAGAAGGTGTCGGGTAAGTATTACTTATATTTTTTCTAAAGCGTTAGGTTTTGGCTACTTTCACGATGTTTAGGTTTCTATTTTTGTTGTCAGCAAGACCCCACCGGATAGTGAACCGGTTATTTGGCTTAAATTTCGTCTACGACCAACGCGTGAAGGCCTACAGTTCATCACTGTACGGCGTCTTAACTCTTAAGCGAGTCGACTGTAGCGGTGTTCCGGGCAGTTTGTAGAAGAAGACTCTTCGTATCATCGCACCGAGACATTCCCAGATAACCCTTTTAATTTTTATTAGAAAATTTGACTTTGCTTGCTTGAATGAATTTTGCCGTTACCATGATATGTAGTTAGGGATTATTTATATTTGACTTTTAATTATTTAATTAAACCTTTGAAGATTTGTTTTAAAAACCCATTTTATTCCAACGCCTAAATTTCTCGTCTGCACTCGTTTCTGAAAGTGCTCAATAATGTGATTAATTACCTTTATTATCAGTTCATTACATTACAGTACGTAACATTATTATTATTTAATATAGCTTTTGCCTGCGACATCGTCCGCGTAGAAGTCGTTTATCGGTAGTCCCTCGGGAAATGTCCCATTTCCGGGATAAAAGTATCCTATAGATATCCTTTCCCGGGACTCAAACTATCTCCATACTAATTTTCATCAAAATCGGTTCAGTGGTTTAGCCGCGAAAGCGTAACAAATAGACAAACAGAGTTACTTCTACATTTATAATATTAAGTACCCATAGGTAGATTTCTTACGAAGAAACATTGATAGCGTCGGTGGCCTAGTGGCTAGCGGTGTCGACTCGTGTTTGTGAGGTACTGAGTTCGAACCCCCAAGCGGTCGCCTGTACCAGTGAGTATTTCTAACTTGTGTACAGTCGAACTCAAAAGTAGCTTTACATTTTAGTACCATGTCGCAGTTACGTATTATAAGTGTCATTAGTATGAATTTAGTATGTCAATACTGCGACAAGGTACTAAAATGTATAGCTACTTATGAGTTCGACTGTACATTACCTGCACGGTAACCTTAGATGAAAGCAAAAAAGGGGAAGATACCTATGGTAGGTACTAGGCGCGCGCGGTTGAGCACCTCAATATAGGTTCCGGGGACCTAACCTAAGTCAGTTGTCCGGCCGTCATCGGTCAGTTCAATGATGGCATTTGAATCAGGAGTCATGGCGTCCAAATTTTGTGTTAATTTACCAGTTTATATGGAAACTTTAATATTTTTTTTCTCGCGAAACCGTGCGTTTCCGCAACTTGAAATTTTACGAGGAGGCTTCTATTAATGAGTACTACGAGTATCTATAAAAAAAATATGAACTCTCAACTCCACGTCAGATATTCTACAGTCCTTCCAAAAGACTAAATAGCCTATTAGTCTACGCGATATTCAGACAGTCTAAATGGAGAGGGGAGTTAATGCCTCTCGCTCTTTAAAGCGTCAAAGTCTAACTAATAAGCCCTTCACTGTGGAGTTTCTTGCGGCGCTTCTTCTCAACAGTGGTCTCCTCTTGGGAAGCGCTGGAGACTCGGGTCATGCATGACATGTGAAAGTGCCCACAGGCCTTCAAATCATAAAGATTTAATAAAGATTTTTATTTCAGTTAATTTAGAATCGTATAGTGAGCTCATTATCCTGGCAATTATAATCTTGGTAGTGTCTGTACGAGGTAGGTACGTAGGTACCTACCTATCCTCCGTATTGAAATTCGAAAATGAGATAACTTAAACCCTTCTGAATTAACACATACACTAACTTTTATCCCGATAAAAAACACTGTTTCCGTGGGGTGGTCAACGGTCAGTCGCGGGCAGAAGCGCGTATTGGGTAAATAATAGGTATTATAGGTAGGTAGGTACAGTCAACAAATATTGCTTGAAGTTGTCAATGTCATTAGAGATGCCAAGTCATTAGTAACTTACAGGAAATTCCACCTTATTGCTGTAGAATGTCAGATTGACTTTGGACCTAAAGTGGGTCCCAAATTAAAGTTCGTGAATGTACTTAATATAACTGGTGAGGTGAATGTACCAATGGGACATCCGTAATTTTGAGTAACTTGTTTCGGTGTTTCATCAGTAGCTAGGAAAGCAACAGGGGAACCCTGGTACAGCGGCTGCAACAGAGAGGAGGGATCCTTGCAGGAGGCGCACCTGGCATGTCGGTGTCGTCAGCTGACGCGTTGTGCCGCAGGAAGAACTCCTCAGAGGGCGCGCACGAGGCGGCGGCACTGGCGCCCGCCAGCGTGCATAGCACCAGTACTACGCACCTCATGTTCACTTCGGTTGCACGTTAACTAGAGCCCAGTGTTATTTATTTGAGCGTCGGTGACCAGAGCGTTACGCACGCGGCAGGCGAGGTCGCGTGCGGCCGCATCGGAGCGCCGTCCCGGACTGGCGCGCCGCGTCGCGCCGCAGAGCCGAGCCGAGCGCCCACAGAATACCTAAAGCGGCGAAACGATTTTAGTTGATCAACTTAAGAGGACTGTGAACCAACTGCAAAATCTAGCCTTTTCATACAAACGGCGATAACGTTTTCCACCCCCTAAACGTTAACCGAATTCGACCAATTTTTGATATGTGGTCAGTCGGAACAAAAACTATGTCCGTACGTTTCGTTTTTTAAAATATTAATTAGTTATAAAAGAGATAATGGCCGAAGTTACTTTTGTATGAAAACGATAAAACGGGAATAAATTGAAATTTTTTAATTGAAAAAAACGAAACGTACGGACACAGTTTTTGTTCCGACTGACACCATATCAAAAATTGGTCGAAATCGGTTAACATTTAGGGGGTGGAAAACGTTATCGCCGTTTATATAGAAAGCCGTCACCTCACAATCCTCTTAAATCGATTTACGAATTCAATGACAATCGATTATGAGAACATGTTTCCAATACAAGTTGATTACCTTTTTTGAACAACAAAAAGTTCACTCCCTCTCAACTTTTAAGTTTAACGACAAAAATCGCCACGGGAGAACCTGCCATAAGGCCAGGCGCATACTCACAACTTTTACGGCCGCACTCAGAGACGTCAATTAAATTTAAACCCCTTCTAGACGGTCGGGACGTGGTCGGGACAACCACACAACTCAACCAAGGTCAAGAGTGTCCTTGATCAAGTTGAACAAAAAATTGATCATGTAGACGTCTGTTGGACAACCAGCGTCCCAACGACCTTGGTTGAAAGTGCTGCGCACGGTGTTTTCACTTCCAACAATCCGCTTTATATGGACGCCATAGTTCCGTCAATTTGCACTAGATGGCAATATTTAGAAAGGCTATAATAGATTAAAACAACTTTAATTTCAAAAAGCTGTGGCAGTGGCACAGCAGGGCTGGTATTGGTACGTGTGATTATTGGTCCTTGATATTATAGGTGTGGTAATAGATGGTCCTAATAGTAGTTACGGGAATTTGCGTTAGATGGCGTTGTGCCGTTGAATAGAGTGATATCTCTATCCTCCTATATATAATGTACTCTTTGGTGCTGCGCTTACGACCAAAGTCAAATAGAGGGCGTTGAGTCGGCCGCCCGATCGTGTGGAAGCTTGTCACCCAATCGCGCGTACCTACTGTTTTTTTAATTATGTGAAGGACTAAGGTTAGTGTCCATTTTAATCCGTCCCAGATTTAATAAACTGTTTTTATTTTTTATAATTATATGACGCAACCAAAAAATCTGATATTTTTTTTATTTGCTTATAAAAGTCTATTCTTTCGAATAAAAAAATAAAAACAAGTAGTTTTTTTTAGGCGATCCCCAATTACTGCGCTGCGTTTTATCACCCCCAATGATCCCTATTTAATGGCAAATTGAGCTATACTCCTTATTTGTCCAACCCAGTGCGTGAGTATTGTGCAGTCAAACCTGCTGGCAATCACCTTTAGAATGACGTTGTGACTGGCCCTTACCCGGCCAAGCAGCGACACAATCTTCTTGCGGATGATCGCCTGAAAACTGTCCGTGCGGGATTCGGCAAACATGCCTGAGGCGCTGCACCAGGTAGGCAGTCCCAACAGCATTCTAAAGGCATTGTTATACTGAACGCGGAGGACGTTATAAGCTCGCTTCGTATACCGAACCCACAGGCTGCTCGAGTAAAAAGACTGAGTATACGCTTTAAATAGCGTTATTTTTACTTGATGTGAGCATCGAGCAAACCTGCGGGCCAGCATATTGCTTCTCACTGCCAAGGCCCTACGCTCCCTTTCTATATCAGGGTCATCATTGAGATCACTGGTGATGATATGACCCAGGTATTTCACTTTTTGCACTTCATTTAGGACAGTGCCATTCAGTACCACTCGAGGTATTAGTTTAGGCTTAAAACTGGACTTAAAAACCATCAGCTCACTTTTTTTCGAGTTGTACTGAAGACCATGTTCCTTCACATATTGCTCGCAAGTAGCTAGTAGTGTATTCAGCGCACTGACCGACGGACTCAACAGCACCTAGATATCATCCGCATAATTGATGCTGTTGACACACAGCCCGTCAATATGACATCCTGCATACAGGCTACCGAGTCCTTCAATCAGGTCGTTGATACGCACATTAGTTGGGGCGAAACCTAGGGACTCTTGCCGGGGCATTTTCCGAACGCATCGCATAATGACGCACTACTCACTCTATTTATTTGAAATAATAATGTTTGTCCGAACAAATATTTCTTCCTTCACGACGGTGAATGTTGTCGGCAAACAACTCCGCCATACTGGGCGTTTGAGAACGGTTCCTCGTCGCATGGCACTTGCAGGTAAGAACCCGCGCGTCATCGGTCCCACCTACTACGAGCATCTACCCGCCGATCTCAAACGCGAACCATCTGACGAAACGTTTAGGCGCCGGCTGAGAAATCTTTTGTTGGATAATCCACTTTATTCTGTTAATGAGTATACAGAACTTGACATATAAATAATATTGACATTTAATGTATTTTGTGTTGACTTTCATTGTTGTTATATGTTGTTATTCCTGATTTCTTTACTGACCACGTATTTATATCATGATGTTATGACGATCCTTAATAGAGATATACTTATAAGATTACATTAACATGGAGGTTAAATAATTCAAATTTTATATTTTTGTATTTTCATAATTAAATTGTAATTCCTACTTCTGACGATCTCAATATAATAACTTGTAATTTGACATGAAGTGCAATTTATACTGTAATTTATATTATTATTATTTATTTATTTTTATTTATTCAGAAAACAAACAGCCGTTTAATGTAATTTACATTTCAGAAAGAAAATTACTTGAATAAGGCCTAAAGTTTCCTATATTACTAACTATATTGAGTAATAAAATCTGAATCTGAATCTGAATCTGATATAAATAAAATAAATAAAATAAATATCAGGGGACAATTTCACACAAATTGACCTAGTCCCAAACTAAGCTCTAGGCTTGTACTATGGGTACTAGACAACGATAAACATACTTATATAGAGAAATACATACTTAAATACATAGATAACATCCATGACTCAGGAACAAATACTCGCGCTCATCACACAAATATTTGTCCATACCGGGATTCGAAACCAGGACCGCTAGCTCCGTAGGCAGGGTCACTACCAACTAGGCTAACTGCGTCGTCATATACAAGTTAAAAAGCTTCGGGGACGTTATTCCCCCTTGCCTTACACCACATTCAAGCCGGTACTCGTCCGATGTTGCGTCAGCCCATCTCACCTGGTTCTTCTGGTGCTTGTACCAGTACTGAAGGATACTGAAGGATACAAATAAAGAAATGTAATAAAAATTAGTGGTACCTAGTAATAGTACATTTCGATGCTAGTGCGAAAAGTAGGTATGTCATTACTTCACGAGCAAAGAGATATCGGGACGAGTGAAGAATGACATTTCCGCACGTGTATCGAACGACGTTTTTTAACACAGTTGCGAAAAAATAAATAATTTCAAACTCTGATTCACTAATTTTATAAACAACTTTTTCATTTGACATTTGAAGAAAATTTTTGACATTATGAAGAGGTGTTTTTTTTTTAGCTGTTATTCGACTAGAATGGATTTTGTTAATATTATGGAACCCACTTCAATGAAAGTTTTTTTTCAAATGCCTGTTCTATAAGACATAAACAATTGTAAATATAAAACATTGTACTATTACCTAAGTACCTATTTTTATTTACGATTATTTGTGTGTCGTATATTTATAAAAACAATATCGAATGTTGCCTTTGGAAACTTAAAAAATGATTGCAGTAAGAAAAACCGCCTCTTCATAATGTCAAAAATTTTGACAGGCGTTTCGGCGGCTATTCCGTTCCATTCAGACAACTTATTAAGAACGGTTTTTCAATATTCAATATTAAAAAATAAACGTGTTATAATGATGGAGAGGTAAGTAATAAAATATGAAATATGTATATTTTTCGTATTCTTACATTAACAGTAAGTTTTTATGTTGATTACGATGTTTAAAGGAAATAAATATTAACACTCATCAATAAGTAGTCATGAATTAGAACAAGTATAAATTTAAAAAAAATGGAAAAGTAAAAAGCACTAGTTCGCGAAAACCAACTTTCCGCACGATATACAGCTACGAAAAGTACCACTTATTGAGCAACTGTGTTAAAAATGTACTTACCATGTGAACTGGGTTTTATATGTTCAGTCATGTTGTGACTCGACGTTCAGCTAATATGTCACCATCAAAATGGTAACAAAACGGAAGTCACATTTAGGGCCGTATTAATAGACTCATCTCAACCCCATCGTTGATACGCTCTTTTACGAGACCGACTCAATACGTGATCCTAGGATTAGGATTGCCGCTTATTAATAAACTAATATCACCTGAGTCGGACTCGAGAAACGCATCCCAACCTTGATCCTTGATTTTTTTAAATTATTATTTTGAGCTTTGGCTTCTAGGCCATTAGCTTAAGCAGATGACATTTTTTACGAATGGGCAACAGATGATCATGAACGAAACGGTGTAACGTTTTGATTCTGCAAGAAAATGTTTTTGCGTTTAGACTTGACACAGATTATGAACCATCAAAAATGAATATTTCGATGTAAAGTGGAAATGCAAGTCATTATTTTTAGATCATTTATTTAAAATTGTTTTACTAGCTTTTATTATAAGGTCATTATGTAAATATAACACATTTTCAAAAACCCTGTGAAATCGTAAAAACGAAACGCGCATACTGGGAGCCGGGAATGGAATTCCTATAGGTACAGTACAGGTTATAAGTTCTTTTCGCCGTCTTTGTTCATAAAGTGAAATACATGAGGTTTTTATCTATTGATAAAGGTGAAAAAGTGCAGCGTCTCGAATCCACAACAGCGCTGACGTAACTGGATTTGATTAAATCAATGAAACGAGTCCTGAAGAAAGACGGACTTCTACCAGGGAGCTGCAGTTCCATCTGCTTGAGATGAAAAATAACAAAATAGACTGACGTAGTCTGCAGCAGTTTCTACGGAAAATTTCCATATAGAGGTCCTGTAGACAGGACACTACGGGTTAAAGAAGGTAAAATGTAGTGTTAATTTATTTATTTAAACATAAGAAGGTACCTAGTTAGCTAGGATAATCACACCAGGTAAACTCGTAGAACTATGCGCCTTGCTTGCAAGAGTAGGTAGTCCAATTTTCCTACTAACACATTATCAATACATGTAATTTTATTAATAGTTTGATATAATGTAATAGAAAAGTAAAAACTAATGTTCATAACTGAATATTTTTTTCAATAAATGTATGAAGAAACTTGGACTAATATTGCAAGCTAGGAATATAGTTGTATGAGTTTAAGGTAATACTAGTATAATATAAATCAGTCCTCTTGTCTCAGACAGTCTTGGTTAAACATAATATATAAGGCTATTAGGGTTGTAATGGGCCAATCCTTATTTAAATAATGTTATCAGAGATACTTTTAACACAGCCAGGCAATTTACATGAGGAGTAATATTATTATTATAGATTTATGCATGTTTAGTGAATGTTCATTAAAAGATTAAACTACCTAACACAATTATGAAACCAAACTGTATTTAACAGGTTGGTGTATATTATAATATACTTGTTGTTTTTTTATTTTCAGATGATCATCTCGTACTGCCACCCTGGAAGATAGGAGTAAAACATGTTTTCATTATCCATGTTAAATAATTGTTTTTCTATTAAAATTCAGCTGTAATTTACCTTAATGTTTTATTATAACAGTATGGTTAACACAAGTTGTATTTTCTTACTTGTCACTCAGTGGATCCCTGTCCCTCTGATAGGTATTTATCTCTTGATTTTAAACTTAGGTAGAGAGGAGCTACCAAGCGACAAAGAAGTCATGGGCAACTTGTGCTATTGATCCTGCAAATTTAACCATATTTCTGTCATTGCACCTACTATGCACACTATCAACAGCATTTCATCCATGTTCCACTAATATCCCATAAAACAACTGTCACTTTTTAATTTGCTAAGGTACACTATAAAGTGACAACAAGGAACTTGAGGTAACACTAAATTTAATGAATGTTTATGCCACATGGCATGGTTTATTGGCATATACCTATATGTAATTAAACAAGCAACCTAATTATTTAATCGTATGGTGCATTTACATAAACATTTCAAATATACATAAGTAAAAAGATAACTATAGATCCACATTCAAGGTCCCGAGCCAGGCCAGGTGT
Source organism: Tortrix viridana (assembly GCA_963241965.1). Classification (NCBI taxonomy): domain Eukaryota; kingdom Metazoa; phylum Arthropoda; class Insecta; order Lepidoptera; family Tortricidae; genus Tortrix; species Tortrix viridana. Next base: position 38,313,496 of record OY725171.1, on the reverse strand, counting down.
TTGTTTAGCAATCTAATAAAGATAGTTTAATAAAGTTTCACCTACAAATCTAATGTTTTATTGAACTTGCATATTTATTACACAATGTAGGTACAAATGGCAGACTTAATGCCTTTATTGTTCCCATTAAGATGTTTATTTATTTCATAATATAGCATGCCCGCGACTCCGCATGACTCCGTCCGCGTAAAAGTCCGGGATAAAAGTATTCCATGTGTTAAAATCCAGGTGATAAACAATCTGTGGGCCAAATTTAATCCAAATCGGTTAAGTCGTTTCTAAGATTTGCGCGCACAAACTCACACAAATCATTGTTTTGGGTTCTATTGCGTTAATAAAGACCTCCAATAATAGATTTTCTCAAATATCGAGTGGCGAGCGACAATAAAAACTACCTACATAGGTAGAAATGAAGAAAGTATGGCACACGACTCGTCCTGATAGGAAATATAGTTTCGTATAGGTTAGTGTATAGACTAGCATTTGTGGACTACGAGAAAGCTTTCGATTCGATCGAGACATGAGCTGTGCTGCAGTCTCTACAACGGTGCCAAATCGACTACAGGTACATCGAGGTGTTAAAGTGTTTGTACGAAAATGCCACCATGTCAGTCCGACTTTAGGACCGGGACTCTGAGCGTATTCCGCTGCAGCGGGGAGTCAGACAAGGAGATGTAATCTCTCCGAAGCTGTTCACCGCTGCGCTGGAAGATGTGATCAAGATTCTGGACTGGGAAGGACATGTACAAACGGCGAGTACATCACCCACCTTCGGTTTGCCGATGACATAGTAGTCATGGCTGAGACCATGACAGACCTAAACGCAATGCTCGATGACCTCAGCAGAGCCTCTGAACAAGTTGGTCTGAGGCTGAACATGGACAAGACAAAGATCATGTCGAACACCCATGTAATACCAACTCCCGTGGTAATCTGAGGCTCGGCACTCGAAGTTGTTGACGATTATGTTTACCTGGGACATACTGTCCAGTTAGGTAGGTCCAACTTCGAGAAAGAGGTTAATGGTCGAATCCGACTCGGTTGGGCAGCTTTCGGGAAGCAACGCGATATCTTCTCGTCTAATATACCTACCGCAATGTCTCAAGTCGAAAGTCTTCGACCAGTGTGTGTTGCCAGTGATGACTTACGGTACTGAGACGTGGGCGCTGGCGATGGGCGTCATAAGAAAGCTCAAGGTCACTCAAAGGGCAATGGAGAGGGCTCTCGGAATAGGTATCTCTGCGTGATCGAATCAGGAATGAGGAGATCCGCACGAGAATCAAAGTCACCAATATAGCCCTAAGAATTGCTAGATTTAAGTGGCAGTGGGCGGGGCACATCGCTCGCAGAACAGATGGCCGTTGGGGCCGAAGAGTTCTCGAGTGGCGTCCGCGTACAGGAAGACGCAGTGTGAGCAGACTTCCAACAAGGTGGACAGTCGACGTGCTTAAAATTGCAGGAAACCGATGGATGCAAACGGCGCAGGACCGGTCCTTTTGGCAAACCTTGAGGGAGGCCTATGTCCAGCAGTGGACGTCTTTCGGCTGAAATGATGATGATGATGAGTGTATAAAACCTTATGCTCGAGTTTCTTGCGACGCTTCTTCTCAGCAATCAAATGTTGGTCTTGTCCGAAGCGCCTGTAAAAGAGCCTGATTACTGAATACATTATTTGAATTTCTAAGGAGAGGATTGAAATTAGCGGCGGTGATAAAGAAACTAAATAATAAGACTAAATGCGGAGGGCTATAAGCAGGGCCCCCCGAGGGTCCGAGGCTCGGACCCTGACCAGCAAACCTCAACCTCAAAGTCTATCTAGATAATAGGGCCCCATTATTTCTTTTTGCACCAGGGCCTTTAGTGACCTATATAGCTACGCCACTGGCTATAAGACCTAAACAGAGTTAGATAAATACATATATAAACTCTGTGAAGTACAGTCGAACTCATAAGTAGCTGTACATTTTAGTACCTTGTCGCAGTATTGACATACTAAATTCAAACTATTGACACTTATAATACGTAACTGTGACATGGTACTAAAATGTAAGCTACTTATGAGTTCGACTGTACATACTTATAATAAATAGGTATGAGGTAAAACGGAATACATACTATAGTGACGGCTGATAAGTGGATGTGTGGAAGAAGAAAACATGCTTCGCCGACCCTAGATTATATGAAGGCAATGGGAAGATGATAGGTTTAACGAGGTTTCCGGTCATATTACCTACTTACCTATTACTGCTGTTATAAGACAACAATGTTGTTGTTGTTTCATTTAAAGTTGTGTCTGTCTCTTTCTTTGCTAAAAATTAATGAACGTCTCCGAGTGCGGCAGATAGCCCCCAAATACTTAGCTGCACTGTGGGCTCGCTCTCAAACGGAGGCCTCTGCTAGCCCATTGGTAGGTACCCAGGAGCACGGCAGGGGCTTTCCAACTCGGATGGAGCAAGTTCCTTTAATCTTAATGCATATTTAGTGGGAGCAGAACAAATGAGGCTAGATCTTCACGCAAACTCGTTATATAACTGCATTCAGGTGTATAGAATAAAAATGAAAGTATCTACGAAAAACCGGGCAAGTGCGAGTCGGACCCGTGCACTGAGGGTTCCGTACAAATTTGGCTGGTTTTTAGTATTTGTTGTTATTCTATAGGTTTTGTTTTATAATCATACCAAATTTGACGCTTGTATCTTGTACCATTTTTACGATACAACAAAAATAAAAATACGTTGAAAAAAAAACGTTTCTTGTATGGGGTAAACGTTTATAATTTCACTTTTTTTTTTAGTTGTTAGTAAATCCGCCGTAATAGCACATATTCTGAAAAAAAATCTATTACGGTTCAAAAGATACAGCTCTTTATAGTTAGGACAGACAGATGGACGGACAGACGGACAGCGTAGGCATATTAATAGGGTCCCGTTGGGCACCCTTCGGGTACGGAACCCTAAAAAAGAAAGGCATATGAGTTCCATAATCAATCCATTCCAAAAAAAAACAATTAGTAGCTGGGTCTATAAGGGGAAAACCTAACGGAAACTTCATGTCAAAGTATTAACGTTTAAAAGTTATCATTATTATATGTATACATTATAAGCACTGAATCACCAAGAGCCAATACAACTTCAACAGTAGCTTGATGGTTTTGTGTCTATTTAATTCATAACTATGAGAACCACACTACATTGTTTTATTGTACCTACTAAGACATTCAGTGAAGGCTCTCTAAAGTCAAGGATTAGTAACTTTTATTTTTCAATGGAGTTCAGAGAGCATCTTAATGTGGCTCTGAAATTCTGAATCATTAGGACCAACCTAATTAATTACATTCATCACACTAACCACCTGTTTCACAATAGTCAAGTAAATATAGATATCCAACAGATAGGTTTAGCCCTTTCCCTTTCATACACTTGAAAATAAACAAGGAGAGGGCTAACTTTAACTTTAAACTTACATGTCAATAGTGGAACAGGACCTAAGTTAAATATTATATTTATCAAAACAATAAAATAAAACTTTATAACAGACCCTGAATATCTCTTCACCAATAAATAAAACTACTATTAGAATGTGGTCAGTTTATTTTATAAAAGAAAAACACTAAATTTATATATTACATTCACAAGTTTTAAAATCAAAACATACCTACTTGAGATTATTTTTAACTGATTTACAGCTAGCCTAGGTATCTAACTATTAACCAACCTGACCCAAATACTGACCTGTTTCAAAGATGTAAAAGGTATAATTATATAAATAAATTTATATAAAATAAGTGAAATAAATATCATAATATCAGTCCACCTCGATGCACTGCAGGCTGCAGGTTAAAAGCCTCTTCATTTTCACCCCACCTTGCCCAGTCTTGTACTAAGGTCATCAATTTTTTCCCAACTATTCTATTTCTATGATATACCTAATTATATTTTTAACCTGTCTCATGGTAATAAAGGCAGTGATAGTATAAGTAAGTAGGTAACATTATAATGAAAATATCATGCTTAGTTTCTATAACACTAATTTTCTAATAACTCCAGACTTTATAAACCTGTTATTTGGTAACTTGAACTAAATACTTACCTATATTATATTTCCTACAAGCAGTATTTTAAACATTTAACTAATATTGTATGACGATGCAGTTAGCCTAGTTGGTAGTGACTCTGCCTACGAAGCTAGCGGTCTTGGGTTTGAATCCCGGTATAGGCAAATATTTGTGTGATAAGTGTAAGTATTTGTTCCTGAGTAATGGATGTTTTCTATATATTTAAGTATGTAGTTCTCTATATAAGTATGTATACTGTTGCCTGGTACCCTTAGTACAAGCCTAGAGCTTAGTTTGGGACTAGGTCAATTTGAGTGAGATTGTCCGTGATATTTAGGTATGTATGTATTCTTAAATTACAAGCTATCTGTATCTTGTTTTATCTACTCTATGAATTATATATCACTTGATGATACAATACAAAATACAAACAACCTTTTAATTAAATATTGAACAGATGTAATTGAAAAACTAACTGCATCAGCGCTCTCTGAAAAACTAGGTAATACTAAAACAAGTCAAATGTTTTTTTTATATTTTATGTGTAGTACCATAGAACTAATTAACGCACTTATCTTTACAACTCTATACTTACCGCTTTTAAGAAATTAGAAATAGACAAGACATCTTTAGCAGGCCTATCATATTGTAAACATATGTCTAACCTATAATCTTACATGATATTATTACATTTAAATAGTTAATGCAGTTGACAAAAATTGGGTACCCTATCGCCTGAGTTATATCTAAAATTAGGTATTTTATTTAAAAACAATATAAATTAATTGTTTTATCTTGAAAGGTCACTTAATAGGTACATTACAAACTGAATTTACCTGGCCTTGAAATTGATCATCATTGTAAAGAAAAGCCCTTTTATTTAGACATAAGCAAAATTCATGTTTATTTGTCAATTGACAAACGATTAGTCATTGTCGTCAACTGCTTGCTGTCGGTGTTGAAATTCCTGAACACTGACATCTCCAAATACATATCTTATCTACCTTTTTTGGAGTCCTGATTGTTTCCGGCGAACCGTGCCTGTTATCCAAGTTTTCCATTATTGGACTGACGACAACCTACAAAACGAATTTAAGTTAAACACAATATCTAAACACTATAAATGACAGAAGTTGCAGCAGGTTCTTTGGTTTGAAATTACTATTCACACATACACTTTTTACACCACATTTGTCAGGACACGAAACTTTATACATCTGACTGTTATTACTAGTTGATTGTTGTAAAAATTAGTACAAGTTTTCAAACAAATCAGGCACTTTTTATTAATCAAACAATAATAAAACACTACCTATGCAACGACAATGCGTTCATGCTTATGTCAAAATTGTCAAATCCCTCTCATCTCTACTTTATATAGCGACCCGTTTTACGTTTAGTTAAAATAATAATAAATTATTGCTTTACTTTATAATAGGTAGGTAGGTACAAAATTAATTAATAAAATAGCTAATAAGCTTTCATAAAACATAGGTACCAACTTATTGAGGTATCGATTCATATCGGGTTGGATGAGTAACCTACCAAAATAAAATGTTGGTAGATTTTTACTTAAGTAAATATTTAAAATAACTATTATATATTTACATTGGCCTAGTATCTGGCTGTTATTATGATATAATGCTATTTATATTACGGATCAGGAATAAGTATAAAATATAAATTGTAGGTAGGTACTTACTTGAAATTTGCCTGTGTGAAGTTGTACTTTTCGCGCCTTTAGGGTCATCGCGCACAGAAGCATTGTTTTGGTATATATAGCCGTTATAGGTACACATGAGCATGAGCTATTATTTTGCCATCGCTTGGTCGAAACCTCGTATTTTTACTATTAATAGGAAATTATCTAGCACTCATTATAATTTCACATAAACACGACACAAAGCACACCATTTTTAGGCACTTGTATTCAGTGGCAAAAGTACAATTTAGGTAATGTTCTTATTTAAATACGATTGAGATATTATTTTTATCCTAATACACGTTGCAAATTAGGATATTCTTATTTTTTTAACCGATTTATTTGTGAAAACGCACCCAGATGATCGATTTATGGCAGTGCATCCGCCATTTTGTAAAAGGTGAGTCTGACTCAAGTCACCAAATAACCACAATCAATGGAGATGAGATTCTCGTATCAAGTGAAACGAGGATCAGGATTATGGGGTTGAGATTGGTTTATTAATCAAAGCTCAGTCTTGTGACCCATCTTGTAAAGGGTGTATCACCCAAGACGAGTCTATTAATACGGCCCTCAGTCACTTACCTGAACGTAGTTTCTATGCCCCCGATAAGCGACAACAAACACGTGTTCCTTCTTACCTTGTTATTTTGAAAATTATGTAAAAATGGCGGTGAGCGACAAAAATAGACGTAATGTTGCTAATTATTTCGAAATATTGAACGTTGGTGTATTTGTAACCGACTTCAAAAAAGGAGGAGGTTCTCAATTCGTCTGTATGTTGCTTTTTTTTTTGTATGTTTGTTACGCAATTACTCCGTCAATTGTGGACCGATTTTGAAAATTCTTTTTTTTGTTTGAAAGGGTATACTTCCGAGGTGGTCCCATTGTCACGAAATCAGAATCTGATGATGGGATCCATGAGAAATTGAGGGAACTCCTCAAAAGTTATAGGCACACATACAGCGATTTTGGTATTACCTGCAAGACCTTTATAAATTGCATTACAAAAGCACCTCTTGGCGAAGAGGAACTGATGATGAAGACCAGAGGTGACCACCGGAACTGGCTTAGTCGTTAGTGATTGACGCCAGCAATGAGATTTCTTTATTAAGACTATGAAGCTAGTTTTATACTCATTATAACACATATGGTGAAGTGCAACTGATGGTGAAGTACCGGGAGAACTCTTCAATGATTAACGGCCCTGCATCTTGGGCAGCGACATTTTGTTAAGGGTGATGAGAGATTGGTATTAGGATATTGTTTCTTAATGTGATGTTTATGTGCTTTAGTTTATCACATAATAATATTAGGTGCGCATCACTAAAAAGCGAAAAAAAATAATTTTTAACAAAAAAATAAAACCGTCTTCAAAAACCTACTAAAAAGCGTTAATTTATAAAAACCAGCCTCATAGGAGTCCTAGGAATAGCCTATTTAGTGCCGAATAGGTACATAGAATATATCGAAGTCGGTGGCAAGAATCATGGTGTCATTGCTACTGTGTATACCTACTTGACGCCGGCTTGGATAATTTCTATGTACCTATTCGGCACTAAATAGGCTACTCCTAGGACTCCTATGAGGCTGGTTTTTATTTAACGCTTTTTAGTAGGTTTTTGAAGACGGTTTAATTTTTTTGTAAAAATTTTTTTTTTGTTAGTTAATTTTGTGGTCACTAAACCGAAAGTTCTGGGTGGGTCGATATTTCGGGACGTAATCTTTTTATTGAAATAAAAGAAATAATTACTGAAAATATCAAAACGTAGGGCTTATTGTACGTAAACCTATCCATAGAATAAATCTAAACTGATAATATTCATATTGTACCCCACAATGCATAAATATTCAAGTTTGTATTGGGCTATTTGGAGAGGGGACATGCTTATATACGTGTTCTTTGTCGCATTGTTATTTTCTAAAAAACTGAATAGAACATTTCTCATATTACAACCTTTTTTAAGAACCAGCTTAATATATACTTAATCAATCGAAAAATATTTCAGTCACCACAAGTTTACGGGTAATTTAAAATATCACGTTAAACTCGAGGGACACGGCAAAAACGAAGGGTACACTTTTTTGTGAAAACGGCCATATGGAAGAATATATGGCTCAAGGATCAAGAATCAAAAGGAAAATGGTATGCTAGCATACAAACTGACCTGCCAGGAAAGCCTTGGTATTAAAGGATGAAGACTGGAAGCCGAGACTTCATTACAACCATTAACAGATTGAGGTACGGGCACAATTGTGCGCCTGCACATCTGGCAAGATTTTCCATCATTTCAGACAGCACATGCCCTCACTGCCAAAATGGTAGAAACGGCGATATTGAACACATTATCTTCAGGTGCTCTGCATTTTCGTTCCAAAGACTAATTCTCACGAGTGATTTAAGTGAAGTGTTTCAAAATAATACCCCCCGCCGCTTAACTGACATTTTAAAAATACCTGAAAGTTTCGTACCAATTTGTAAATATATTAAAAATACAGTGAAAAAAAATTTGTGCATTTTATAATGAAGAAGAATAAACTCAAAATCATCTTTAAATAAGACAATATAAAACAAAAAAATGGCTTAAAGGACTTTGCATCCAGGCCATAATCATTAAAAAAAAAACAATATACGTCAAATGAAATTAATTTATTTCATAAAAATACAACTTTAGATGAAAATCTAATTACATTACGCGAAGTGTTTATTTAAAAAAAAACCTGTTTTATAAATCTGTCTGGTCACAGCGCGAACGCACGGGTAGGGTTTGCAATATTCGTCCAATTTTAGTATTCGAATAATACGAATACTTAGATTTCCAATATTCGAATATTTCGAATAATTCGAATACTTTTGAAAATAAAACAAAATAATGATTCTAAGTTGTGTAATTGAAAAATATGTAATGTAAAATTAAAATGTAATGACCTTACAACTAAAAAAATAACATCTATGGTATTTTCTTCAAATTAAATAATATTCATTTAGATGATAACAACTTTTGAAATAAAGTAAACAATTTAATAAACCAATCACAGCACACAGTTACAATATAAATTTACTTTGTTTATTATAAGTTACAATAAAAACAAATCAATAACGAGCACTCGTTCCGTATGTATATAAAGAAATGACTAACTATCAACTTTTTGGCAATCAACAAATTCAAACTATACTCAGCGGCAAATCTAACCGCCCACTCTACATACATGTTTGTAAGGTGAGGTGAAAGAGAGAGAGAGAGAGGGCAACTTAGATTTGCCGCTGATTAGTAGTTTATATTAAAATTATAATTTGATTTACTTACATCTTTTCATGTCAGTGAGCAATTCAACATCATCACAGCACAGCACAGACAATTTATTAACACGTGACGTAAACTTGCACTTAACCGTGTACGAGGAATCACCATCACCACACCACACCACAAAAAACATGAACTAATTCTTAAGCTCGCTCTCGCTATCGCTACGCTACCCCTTTTACCAACTACGGTACGGCATTTAGTTCGTTTTAGAAAGATTTTGGCAAGGATAAAAAAAAATAGGTAATTTATTGTTTGTCTTGGATTTGAAGTTATTTTAAATGTTTAAATCTATTTCCACGGAGTTGTTAATGTGGAGGATAATTAATTAATCCTGGCATTTAGTTATAGTGTTTTGCTAAGGTAAATAATTACAGACGTATTTCTGCACTATTCGAAATATTCGTTTTATTCGAATAATGAATATTGTCGAATTCGAATAGTATTTATGGCGATTAATTCGAATTGCAAACCCTACGCACGGGGCGGGAGCCGACGCGCGCGGGCGCAGGGAGCGGAGGAACGCCCGACAGGTTCGATAGGCGCCCATCACATGGTAGGTTTTGCTGTCAGTTTTGCCACAGTCACCGCTGTGACTGACGGAAAACCTACCGTCTAATGCGGTGACTGACGTTTGCATGGTAGTGATTGATCGTTATCTAGATATTTTGATTTTTGCATCATGCAACCATCAGTCATGACTTTTGAGTGAACGTGTAAGGCGTCCATTACACGGTAGGTTTTGCGTCATGCAATGCAATCAGTCATGATTGATGGTTGCATGACGTTGCCTGATGGAAAAATATTGACATTAGACGCTCATTCCGACTGATCATCAGTCACATGCAAGATTTTACCGAGAGCGTACGTGTCAACTCAAAAATAATATGGATTGCAATTGATGGGTTGCAATCTTGAGCAAAAAACATCTTCTAAAGTAGCATTTGGTTTTATCTTTTTTTTAATTGGTAACAATTTTGCCAAATTTTCGTTCCTGAATAATAACTTTTGCGTGAACGTGTAATGGCATTTCGTCAATCACGGTCAATCACCCGCAGTCAGCGCGTGGACAGTGATGGAGTCGGACGCGGCGGATCACGGCGAAGACGCGCCCGCACATTCACGCAGTCTAACTACAAACATATTACATCCAGAGAAACATTTTATTATCTCGTTTGAGACTATTCCTGAGTTGTGGGATACCATACCACACATCCACAATATACAAATGGTATGTTACTTTTTAGGGTTCCGTACCCGCAGACTGCCAAACGGGACCCTATTACTAAGCCTCCGCTGTCCGTCCGTCCGTCTGTTCGTCGCCGGGCTGTATCAAATCATATCATGAACCAAAATAGGTAGGCAGCTGAAATTTTTACAGAATGTGTATGTCCATTGCCGCTATAGCAACAAATAATAATAATAAAATTAAATTAAAAATGAAAGAGGGGCTCCATACAAGAAACGTGATTTTTTCGTTAAATCCGGCTGTATCTCATGAACCGTAACAGGTAGACAGAATTTTTCACAGTGTTTATTTTAATTGCCGCTATTACAGCAAATAATAAAAATAAAATAAAATTTTAAATTAAAGAGAGATCTCATACAAAAAGCGTGATTTTATTAAATTTTGTCACTCCGCGGGCTGTATCTCATAAACCGTAATATATAGACTGTTGAACTTTTCACAGAGTGTGTACCTATCTCTGTTGCCACTATGACAGCAAATAATAAAAATTAAATTAAATTAAAAATTAAAGGGGGTCCCTAAATAAAGGGATGTAATGAATTTAGACAATTACTTACTTTACATATTGTTATAGCGCCTATCTTGTTTCTTTTACGAAAGTATTTAAAAAGTAAATTAATTAAACCTTTTACGATGGTACGGACCCCTTCGTGTGCGAGTCAGACTCGCACTTGGCCGGTTTTTTTATTTAAATGTGGAAACACCTACACAGCGTTGGTACCTAATCATTACCAATGTACTTATCGTACGTACGCATGTACGTTTTATTGTGTTCACAACAAAGATATTACATGCTTATTTCATGTTAATTATTTGATTCAGGAACGAAAATTTGGCAAAATTGTTACCCAATAAAAAAAAAAAAATCCAAATGCTACTTTAGAAGATGTTTTTTGCTCAAAATTGCAACCACAATTCCAATAGAGGCTTTTCTTTTATGAATATCCATATTGTTTTTAAGTTGACACGTATGCTCTTGCTAACATTTTGCATGTGACTGATGATCAGTCAGAATGAGCGTCTAATGTCAATATTTTTCCATCATGCAATTTCATGCAACCATCAGTGACTCATGACTGATTGAATTGACTGACGCAAAACCTATCGTGTAATGGACGCCATAGAACAAAGGCGATGCGAGTCTAGTACAGTGCGTCGCGGATATAATTAGCAAGTAGATATTATGTACACTCAACCTAGTTTGATATAGGTTAAATCTATTACTTTCATTTATTTGATATTATACTTAGTTATTTGGCAAGTGTTGTAAATACGGCTTTTAATTTGATATTATAGGTAGGTATATACTAATAGATTTTATTTATTTTTAGGTTATTTATTATTGTAACCTAGGTTACGTAACGTTTATATTTTTTTTTTATTTAAGGTTCGCCAACAATTGTTGACATCAGTACATTCAGATTTTACAATCATAAGGCTTATCACGGAGAAGAAAACTAAAGGAAGACGCAAGTGGGCGTTCCCGTGTCGCCGAGTGTTTGTGCAGTTGCACAAACTTCGCCCACAGACTATTATCAGTCTTATGTCAACCGACTCGGTGTACATGACGTTTGTGTAATTGAGAAAAAAATAATTATCAATGCAAAAATGCCGTGTTGTGCTATCTCAAGCTGCAAAAATGCAAGCAGAACAAAAACGATGTCTAATGCGGGCATTTCTTATCATCAGCAAGTATTATTTTACTATTTATTGAAATAATACAAATGTTAATCTTCATTGATATAATTCGCGTCCAATATTGAGTAATAATCTACTCTATGCCTTAGAAGTTACAGTTCATAATCATATATCATGCCAACTGCCAACCAATCTAGATTGTTCGCTACCTACTCCGCTACTCCAACTGTCAACAATACTCGCTACTCGAGTGCTGTACTAAGTTTAATCGACATTCATATCGATAAAAGTTTAATCAATTATTATGTTAACCGCGATGTGGAAGAATGTAATAGATACAGTAATTTAAGTGTTAATTAATTGAGGTATAATGTACTACGTACTAGAGACGCTATCTCGAACAAAATGTGTGCGCTCATGTCCTACTGTCTGTGGCATCGCGCATGCGCGGTGGGGGTAATGCGCAGCTTAGGGTTCCAAAGATTACGCGAGCAATAGACGTGACATACCGTTCATTCTGCATACTTGTAATTAATTAAGATATACACTGCGCCAAAGTATAGTTAATGTAGTAGAGAAAGTAGGCCAATTTTTCTAAAAAAATACGTACTCTTCAATTTAGGGCTACCGCGTGTGAATTCGACGCTAGAGGCGCTAGTATAGCGTGAGGTCTCCGAAGTCTCAAATATCACCGTTTGTGGGTGGCCTACGCGGGTTAATTTTAATAAGAATAATGTTGTTGTTTCCACCGGTCCCAAAACGATACCAATGAAGATTGTCAAAAAAATAATAGCTGCTATCTTGAATTCCAAATTTGATATCATTTTTGAAATCTGCGTCCCCAAAAACTAAGAAAACAATACCCATGAAGACTGAAATGCCTGGGTTCGAGGGAGGTACTACCAGGAAATAAAGAACCGAGTATTGCAAACGAAACTTATAATTTAATTTTATTTTTAATATAATGGCATAACCGGACACCAGAAACCAACGTGCAATGGTCTTACAATGGTTGCGTGATGTCAACAGCAGTAAATAAAAGGAATATTACTTATAAGACCTATGCCGGATCTCACCAAGCACTTAACAGACGATTAGAGTGTTAACAGCTGTCAAAATGTATGAACCAACAATCTATTAACATCTAACATAATGGTGCAATTGGCACCTAATGTCTAACCACAATATGTAAACCATAAACTCATAAAAATAAAATAAAAGAAGACAAAAAAAAGAACAAAGCCGATCACGGAGCAGGCTCGAACTCAGGACCGCGGATTCGGAATTGCGCCCTCTCCGACTACGCTACGGTGTTATTAGCAAGCGGTTCGAATCATTGCATTGCTATGCAGGATAAATGGTGTGCGGTGCAAATATGGAATTGTACTTTAATTCCACCAGCGGGCCTAATATGCATGACACAGCGTTATCGTGTGGATATGTATAAAACTTTATCATATTCGTTAAAATTATCGAAAACTCTAACATGGTTCACAACGTGGATAAGGATATCGCGTCGATAACGCGATATATAATGTGTATAAACCAGTGTGACAAGAATTACGCGAGATTACTACTATTTTACAAAAAGGTTGCCAGTGTTATGAAATCAATCCATTTTTGCACATTGTTTGATATTGAATGGCGGACTTTATGTAATGCTTCCGAAATTAGTTGTTTAAATTCTGTCACTGAACGGAGCGGACTCGGGGTACTTTTTTACATGTATGGGTTATCTTGCTTGACTGACAAGTCAATCAGGTTTATTATCTATATTTAAAATATTGAAGTTTTATTTATTTTCGTGAAAATAAAAATTAGATTGAATGGGCACTTTTCAGAAGAAACAACGAAGAAATACAGTTAAAACATGAACCAAGAAAGGTAGAAAAGTGTAAGTTTAACATAGTAAACTGATTACGAGTCTTATTTAGTCGATTCCTTATTGTGCCTCGTTAAAACAATTACTTATGTTGTGTTACAGCCGCTGTACTGTACGGCAATGCAAAAAAGGAAGTTTGTTGAATATATGGCTAGCCACCACTCTTTGCAAACGGAGCATTTAGTGGGCCACTCGGGTCTCAGACACTAGTTGGTCCGAGTTACACAATCTTACGGCAGCTTTGCAGGAGCTTGGGCCAGACCAACCTGTGGCAGTTTGGAAATTCGTAAGTACTTCAATTGTTTTCCATATATATTTACTCGGGAATATTTTTCGTAAAATATTTTACCATAATATTTTTAACAATATAATAATAGGTTCATTGACCTCATTCCCTCTATATAAATATGAAATTTTCGGCAATCATCGGATGTATTCACACCAGCCAGTCAAATTAAAGTCTGGTAAAAACATACAGGTAATTATTATTATATTGTAACCCCCTTACTAATAAACGTTGAGTAACGGCTGAGTAGTTATACAATGCTTTGTCCTTATCTGTCGAATTCAAATGTCACAATGACAGATAAGGACAAAGCATTGTATAACTACTCAGCCGTTACTCAACGTTTATTAGTAAGGGGGTAAGAGTTGAAGTGTGAATATGGATAGCTTCATTCTAAGTAGAAATATAGGTAAGTATCCATACTAAAACAGTGTCTGTTACACTGTTGCAAAATTTTATTGGGTAAGGAGGTAGCTTGAGACTAGGCTATTTATTATACAGGAAAAAGTCAGTTTGACTTTTAATGTTTTTAAAAATAACACTGTTCAATGTGTTTACTTCTAGTATGAAAATGAAATGAAATGCTATACTATGGAAAATAATTATTTATTTAATAGGAGGCCATTTGCCAGGAGCTGCTGGGTGGCAATGAATGCATTGCTATCTGCGGCAGTGTCCAGCTCTGTGCCAAGTGTTCTGAAAAATAACATAAAATTCTGTTATAGCAGATTATCATGAGCAATGGTTCAAGAGCCTACCCCCGAGTCAACAACGAATAATTAATTACATCAGGGATAATTATACTCTTTTTTTTTCAGGCTCGAGGTCACGCAAGTCATCACCAAGGCGGACACAGAAAACTAGTTTAATTTTATTTTTAAGCTACTAGTTTTATATATATGTTTAGTTTTTCTTTTGTTTAGATTAATCACAGTTTAATATATAACTTGCATTAACATTAAAAATTACAAGTACAATAAGATCTTTTAATGCCAATAAAAATTTCTATCCCGAACCAACCAGGGAAATCAAAATCAATTTTATAGCAAGCATAGACTCGGGTCACTTTCACTGGTAGAGTTTTTTACATACCCGAAAGGAAATACCCCACAATATGAAGGAGTCACACACTCGCTCTGCTCGGGAATCTGGATAGTACCGCTAATATGCGGCAGTTTACATCAGCTATCTGGAAATTATTTATTAAATTAAAACATAATAACTAACCAAAATAGAGGGATGTTAATTATACAAGTTTGACGCCTATGTCTGTGTGTTTGTCTGTGGCTTCGTAGCTCTCAAAATGATGCCCACTATGCCCTCGCCTACCTAACCTACCTTACCTTTATGTAGAATGTAATCCATCACCGTTGTGCGGCTGCTGGAGTTCTGAATCCAGTTCGGCACATAAATAGAGTGCCATAATATAATATATCCTTACCCACTTTATAGGCATAAGTGCCGAAATTTGGCCTCCGAAAGTTCGAAATCCCTTTTTCCCTGCAGTTTTCTTCGTTTTTTTTCAGCTTGCATCGTGAGACGATATTGACATCCTACAAATATTGTTTACAAATTATAATACGAATAACGCCATTTTTGTAAGCAACTGGGTCGTTTTTGATAAGTAATAATATTAAAAAACCAATACTTACGCTAAAATGTATGTATTTTTCAAGTTTTAATTACTGCGAGATGTTTATCGTCACCAACACGGAACTTGTATAAATTTATCGAATTGAGATGTCAAAAATTGATTAAAAGTGGCGTCCATGTTAGGTAATTCGATATAATATGTCGTTTTATCATTTATCGCTGTCAGAAATGGATAATACAGTTTAACCGACACCACCATGTTAGCATACGTCGACAATGATAATTTATCGAAGATTTCGTGATAAAAATGGTTTATCGCGTCGATAAATGTGGCCATGTTAGGCCCACAGTACATGATTTATAATAAACCTTGTTAAAAGGGCGTTTCCATAGGCTGCAAACAGAAATTTAAAAAGTCACACAATGCCTTTGGAACGAACCGAATGACTTGCTAATTTATTTAAGCCTAGGACTTACCCCTTGTCACAAATACACTTGTCTCACACACTATTCACTATGAAAGTGTAATAAGTTAATTAATTATTTCAAGTAGTTAATCGAAAAACCGTGCACTTAACAATTTTTAATGATTTCCGTAAAATAATGTTTACTCTATATCAAGACGTATCCATTTCCCAATGCCTTTTTTCCACCCACCGTCATCTTTTACAAATTAAAAACTTGACAACTACCGCACTACAGTTGCACATTTCAAGACCCGTAGCGACCTCTATCGAGAGAACGGGAAAGTTACCATTACAATATCCCCCTTCCTCCGAAGAATCCGACCCGGATTCATGACATGCGTTTAAGATCAGATGAGTGCCATTTTCCTAAGTCTTTGCCTCTTAAACTGACTAGCCGATAGACATCTGTGGATATCTTTTCAGAGACAATGGCTTTATCAAATTTGGGGAACAATTTAGACATACAACCTTTTGCAGTATTAGACAGCAACTTAGTGCGTTTCCAGACCATGTCACCCTCGCGATATTCACAAGTGCGACGTCTTTTATTATAATGTTTAGTGTTGGTTTCATGTGCTTT
This sequence comes from Tortrix viridana, assembly GCA_963241965.1. NCBI lineage: Eukaryota > Metazoa > Arthropoda > Insecta > Lepidoptera > Tortricidae > Tortrix > Tortrix viridana. Next base: position 38,296,740 of record OY725171.1, on the reverse strand, counting down.
TTTTAGCCTACCTTGTATGTCTTTATAAATGTCGTCTCTTATCTTTAACTGCTGTTCAAATTTCTCCCTGTTAAAAAGTATTGGATCACCGTTTTGCAGGCGACTACTTTTCCCGCCTTGGACGGATGTTTCTCGGCCAAAGAATAAGTATGATGGGGTTTTCCCAGTCACTTCATGCACCGCAGTTCGTAAGGCGTGCCCTATGTGAGGTATGTACTTGTCCCACTCTTTGTGGTTGTCCTTTACATATGAAGCTATGGCTGTGCCAATGACTTTATTGACCCTCTCCGTGGGATTAGATTGTGGGTGATAATGGGGGGTGTACCAAATATCCACATCATACGTTTCAGCAAGTTCTTTGAATTGATTCGATATGAATTGTTTACCGTTGTTGCAGATAATTACGCTTGGAGCACCATATAAGAGGATTACTTGCTCTTCCAAGATCATAACGATGTTAGAAGTTTTACCATTTCGTAAAGGGAAAAGTAACGAAAATTTGCTAAACCAACATGAGACTACTAATAACATTTAATTTCCATGTTTGGATCGCGGGAACGGTCCCATCAAGTCCATTGAGACGATCTGAAAAGGCCCTGTTACTTCTCTTTGCCGCCCCATTAAGCCACTGGGCGGCAACTGTGTGGCTTTATGTCTCGCACAGGTCTCACACTGCCTAACGTACTGTTTAATGTCACTAATTAGGGATGGTCAGTAATAGTGTTGTCTCACTCTATTTACTGTTTTTTTAATACCTAGGTGACTGGCAGCTGGATCGTCATGACATTCACTCAGTACCTGTCTTCGTAGGGTCTCTGGCACCACTAATTTCCAACAATACGTGTCATCGGGAAATTGCTTTAACTTTAAGTATTTCCATAATCTATCTTGGCTTATCTGCCAGTCCTCAGAGTGAACACCTTCAAGTACTTTCTTTTCCTGTGCCTTATACCATTCATCTTTGTTCTCTTGATTAATTTCTAGCATAAATATGTCTTCTGTGTTTAATGCTCTTGATCGCGTCCGGTGCTATGTTCTGCTTGCCTTTCCGAAAAATTATCTCGTAATCAAATTGTTGAAGCCGCATGGCCCATCGCGCTAAGCGACCGTGCGGATCTTTATTTTTATGAAGCCACTGCAGAGCGCTATGATCTGAAATTACTTTAAAGTGGCTCCCTTCAATATATGGCCTAAACTGTTCTACGGCATGAATGACGCTCAGCAACTCTCTTTCAGATGCGGAATACCTTCTCTCGCGATCCGAGAGTTTGCGGCTTGTGTATGCAATGGGTCGTTCACTACCGTTCACCATTTGGAATAAAACAGCACCGGTGACTGTGTTTGACGCATCACACTGTACGGAGAACTCTTTGCTGAAATCTGGAACGCTCAGAATAGGCGTCGAGGTCAAAGCCGTCTTTAAATCAGCGAATGCTGTTTCTGCTTCCTCGCTCCATGTTATCTGTTTTCCCTTTTTCCCCGCTTTAGTCAGCTCATGTAGAGGTGCAGCTACTGTCGCAAAATTTACTACAAAGCGCCTGTACCAACTTGCTAACCCTATGAACCTTTTAAGTTCTGTGAACGTTGTTGGTCTGGGATAATTTAATATCGCGCTTACCTTTTCGGGGTCAGTCCTTAATCCTTCTTTATCCACAATATAACCCAGATACTTGAGCGATGGACGCGCAAACTCACATTTGTCTGTGTTAATTGTAAGGCCCGCAATTTTTAACTGATCTTTTACCCACTTCAATCCATATAAATGTTCTTCGAAGTCATTGTTGCAGACTACTATGTCGTCCAAATATGCAAATATTTTACCTTCAAACTCTGGCGGAAACAGACGATCCATGAGGCGCTGCTGAGTTTGAGAAGCATTGTTTAAGCCAAAAGGCATTACTTTGAACTGGAAAAGACCTTTGCCGGTTAAACCAAACGCTGTTTTCTCCTTGCTTGATGAATCTAGAGGTATCTGCCAAAATGCCGAACGAAGATCAATAGTGGAGAGAAACCGCGCATTTCTTAAACTGTCTAAGATGACTGAGACCCTAGGTAGAGGATAGGAATCCCTTGTAGTGACTTTATTAAGCTGCCTACTATCTAAGCATAATCTGTTTTGTCCAGAAGCCTTTTTCACCAATAATACTGGTGATCGCCATGAGCTAAGTGATGGTTCAATTATGTCTTTGCTTAGCATATCATCTATTTCTTCCTCCAACTGTTTCATTATTGGAGGTGCAAAGGGGTACTGTCTCTGACACACCAACGGATGATCCCCTGTATCGATACTGTGTTCAATTAGGTTTGTTCTACATATAGCGGTACCAAGATCATTTTTAATTTCCTTAATCACTGTTTCCAATGCCAGCTCTTGGTCTGGTGTTAGTTCGGCCCTCGATATCACAGGCCCAGGTAAATTTATTTCCGTAATTTCTTCGTAGGCCTGTTTGTCGGGCAAATTGTTATGGTTACTAATTGACAAAACGAAGCTTTGAAAAAAATTCATGCCTAATATGATTTCGTGATTTAACTTATCCATGACATGAAATTTCATGACCTTATATTTATTTAATTTATTTAATTTTATATTTCTCTAAGAATACGATTGGCAGATATACGATACAATCTACGCTATGACACGTGCCATCTGCAGTAGCTAAGCTTTGGCTCGGAATGCTTTGCGCTGTAATGCCCAACACAGATAAATTGTCATAAAACCTTTTTGAAATTACTGATACTGTTGCACCGGAGTCCAAAAGTCATGTAAATGATTTACCTAGAATCTTGAACGCAGCATGATAACGTTTATCTTGTGTTTTGATATCAATTTTACAAACTTCCCCTTAATTTTATCCAGAGTGATGGCATATTTGGGTGCGACCATGTTACCATTTTCAATCAACTGTGTGCCTTCTCCAATTCTTCTTCTTCGTCTAGATGCTGCATAGTCTCCATAGAAGCCAATGTTTCCTGAATATTATTTAAAATAGTCAAATGTTTATCCACATGATCTCTCTCCGTAGGTATAATTAACTTAACGCGACTTAAAAGATGACAAAGGCGGGTGTGAATACGCTTATAGCTAGTACGGTCCGGTTTACCACTAAATTCGCTAAGTGCAAGTGATAGTGATTTATGCTTTAATTCACAAGTAGATATTTCTGACCTGGGGTTGTCAATACAACACGTAGGCACCTTAAACGAGATAGATGATTCACCACTTGATTCTCTATTCAAGATCTCCCTTAATATTTTGCGCATAGGCACTACTGTCTGAACATTGTGGATATAGTTGATTTTATTTAAAATGTCGGAATCCACTTGAGAGCTTATCTTCCAATGAATGGCTTTGTTATCTATTGTGAAGCCCGACCGCTAATTAGCAGTGCAAAATGAAACGCACAAATAACAAAAGATTTCATATGAATAGCAACTTTACCGCTTAAAGAAGAAGGTTCAAATTGCAATGGCAACGCATTCGAGATAGTACTGTTTGTACTGTTGTTTGTACTGTTACACAAACAAACTTCCTGGCTGCCGCTTTCAATTTGAAACAGTACTATAGTAGACTACTACAGTACAGTACAGTACAGTAGAGTACTACAGTAGTAGTAGTAGTAGTAGTAGTATTGCAAACGAAACTTATAATTTAATTTTATTTATAATATAATGGCATAACCGGACACCAGAAACCAACGTGCAATGGTCTTACAATGGTTGCGTGATGTCAACAGCAGTAATTAAAGGAATATTACTTATAAGATCTATGCCGGGTCTCACCAAGCACTTAACAGACGATTAGAGTGTTAACAACTGTCAAAATGTATGAACCAACAATCTATTAACATCTAACATAATGGTGCAATTGGCACCTAATGTCTAACCACAATATGTAAACCATAAACTCATAAAAATAAAATAAAAGAAGACAAAAAAAAAAACAAAGCCGATCACGGAGCAGGCTCGAACTCAGGACCGCGGAATCGGAATTGCGCCCTCTCCGACTGCGCTACGGTGTTATTAGCAAGCGGTTCGAATCATTGCATTGCTATGCAGGATAAATGGTGTGCGGTGCAAATATGGAATTGTACTTTAAAACCCCTTCGTCGGGGTCGGGACAACCACACAACTCAACCAAGGTCAAGAGTGTCCTTGATCGGGTTGAACAAAAAATTGATCGTGTAGACGTCTGTTGGACAACCAGCGTCCCAACAGCCTTGGTTGGAAGTGCTGCGCTTGCGACCAAAGTCAAACAGAGGGCGTTGAGTCGGCCGCCCGAGCGTTTGGAAGCTTGTCACCCAACCGCGCGTAGTCAGTCAGTTTTAGACGATCCAAGCGAGAGGACGTATGCGTCATGGAGAACGAGTGCGAAGTTTTGACGGAGTTCTCAGAATTATATAAAGATCTTATCAGAGATTACAGTATCTTTTTTTTTTCTATTAATGGTCTGACCATTTCTAATAATTTATAGTCTCTTGGTCCATTCTAAGATAATTATGAAAATCTTCTGTAGGTAATCGATAAAACGTTTAAATGACTTCAGTCTTTTTCTGTTCTTTAACCACTGTTTCAGCCATTTTCTTTTTTTCTTTTTAGGGTTCCGTACCAAAATGGTAAAAAAAGAGCCCTTATAGGTGAGACTTCGTTGTCTGTCTGTCTGTATGTCACAGCAGTTTTTCTCAACAACTACACACGCTATCAACTTGAAATTTGGCATAGTTGTATAACTTGCTTGCCCGCATCTGTTTTTAGTAAAAAAATATGAAATTTATGAAATTAATTTTATAAATAATTGAAAAGGGGTCCAGATTGGGGGGTTGAAAACGAGAAAGTACTTTGATTATAGCTAGTGGGGTATCATATAAAAGGGCGCAATCTGCACATTTCAAAACAATTTTTTTTATAATTTTCCGTGACGTACTTTTTGAATTATAACCAAAAAACGTCAAAAAATTACTGTTCCTCACTTATCTCCGAAGTTTATGAACCGAAAAAGCTGACAAATTCCTTACTTATAGATAATTACTTATATTTTACGGAAAAAATGAAACGAAGTGTTCAAAATTTATAGTTTTCGAGAAATTGACAATAAACTTTAAAGATCTGTACTAAACTTTAGGCAAGTCAAAATGGACCTTATTACATAGGTACTCGTACAGTAAAGTACACAAAAAGTATATTTTTGAAGTACGGACTTAAATGTGGAACCCTCGGTGCGGGAGTCCCACTCGTTTTTTTCCTCACTAGCAGATAGAAGGGCTATGGCATGGCTACTCCGACTTTTTGGTATTTTGAAAGTGACATAGCGAACGGCTAGCAGTGACGTGTTCACTGCTAGCCGTTCGCAGTTGAACTGAAATTGCTTCCAACCACACGACCGTGTAGAACAAACTGCAAATTCGGTTGACTCAACCAAGGTCACGGTGGTTGGGCGGTTGTCCCGACCGTCTAGAAGGGGTTTAATTCCACCTGTCCATGATTTATAATAAACCTTGTTAAAAGGGCGTTTCCATAGGCTGCAAACAGAAATTTAAAAAGTCACACAATGCCTTTGGAACGAACCGAATGACTTGCTAATTTATTTAAGCCTAGGACTTACCCCTTGTCACAAATACACTTGTCTCACACACTATTCACTATGAAAGTGTAATAAGTTAATTAATTATTTCAAGTAGTTAATCGAAAAACCGTGCACTTAACAATTTTTAATGATTTTCGTAAAGTAATGTTTACTCCATATCAAGACGTATCCATTTCCCAATGCCTTTTTTCCACCCACCGTCATCTTTTACAAATTAAAAACTTGACAACTACCGCACTACAGTTGCACATTTCAAGACCCGTAGCGACCTCTATCGAGAGAACGGGAAAGTTACCATTACAAGCCTGTTTCAAAAAACGTCATGGCCGCCATCTTGAATTCCAAATTTGATATCATTTTTGAAATCTGCGTCCCCAAAAACTAAGAAAACGATACCCATGAAGACTTTTTCAAAAAACATTATGGCCACCATTTTGAATTCCAAATTTGATATCATTTTCGAAATTGGCGTCCTCGAAAACTCGGATAAAGATACCCTTGTCGACTTAAAATAAACATCATGGCCACCATCCAAATACAAGCCATGGAATAAATATTTCTCTTCTATACTGAAAACGGAATAAATTTCACGTCTGCGCCGTTCATGTATGATTTACGTTGGTAAAATGGCGGCGATAGCATCGCGCTTAGGGTTTGCAAAATCCGTCGAATTTGCCGGATCCGAATAATTCGGATTTGGGGACACGACGGATCCGGATATCCGGATAATTCGGATAATAAAGGATCCCGGTTTTAAATAAAATATACTTTCATTTACAATAAGATTTATTATGGTTTAGATGCACGCACATCGCACGTAGATTTTAAACATATGCAATCAATCATAAAGGCTATTTGCAAAAATAAATGCCTACTTATTAACAAATGTTATGTTATCTAAAAGTTAACAATTTTCTTAGGAACAAAATATAACACCAGTCACACCACGCTTTAAAATATCAATAAAATCAACATATATTGAGTAATCTAATAAAAAAAATCTGATTGTTTTGCAAAAGTGCAAGTGTCTTATCTATATAAATCAACAAGAACAATAAATCTACCTATCTATTAAAACTTATTATACCTACCAAGAGAAGAGACATAAACAAACTTATAGTTAGACATTTATCAATGTTACCATGTAAGTTACCAATAACAATACAATACAAATGGGTCTACATCAATCAACACTCAACATTTAGGGACCAGAAGGAGATACACGTAAATCAAAATTATTATTTAACATGGTACATGGGTAAATACTGTACAAGTATTTATTTCAGTTTCAATTGTTTAAAGAAGTACAAGAGTTTTATAATTCAATATCACTTATCTATCAAATAATAGGCCACTGATTAAATAACCAAACATTTCCTAAATTACTTATTTAATCCTTGATAGTATGACCGTAAAAAACTCAATGCATCTAGAGAATCAGTTTTGAGTCGTGTTCTGAGATGGTTACACAAGTACAGCAGCAGAAAATACTCTCTCTGCCTCCACGCTGGTTGGAGATATTGTCAATAAAGCGTCATTAAAGCGTCAATAAAGCACGCTGTAAATTAACACTCCTTCTGCCGCCGCTGTCAAATAAAGCCATTTCAACCTTGATTTTCGTATCCATATCGAGAGTAGAAGTCGACTCTTGGTGAAATGTCGGATCGGTTCCAGCAGCTATCACTTTTTTTATTTCGTGTTTTAATTGCTCCTTCAAATTTATAGTCATACTACTGGAGGTACTTGGGAGTATCTCAGCCTCAGGTTCAGGCTCAATGTATGATATGAATTTAGTTGGTTGATGTAAATCACATATAAATGAATATACATTTATGAACACTATAAATATTCACGGTTTATTTTAATTTTATTGCAAGCACTAAAGTCGCCTTATAATATCCGTAGTATCCGAAATATCCGGATCCAAAGGGTCGTCGGATCCGGATAAAATTTTCGACGGATATCCGGATATTTCGGGTATCCGGGTATCCGGATTGCAAACCCTAATCGCGCTGACCACTCGTTAAAATATTTTCTAAAATTAGGTTAAAACAAAATCGCTTGTTTATTTACCGATGAAATGTAACACTTTGACTTTTTTGTCTTACGTGAATGACTAAAACAATCTCTTAATACCCAGGAAGGCATTTTCACGTAAAATTTGTTCGCGTGTAGAAACAACCACGTCACAGCAAGCGCAAAGACTGCCTGAGACGTTGCGGCCCACTGGACCGCAATGCATAGCGCACACATTTTGTTCGAGATAGCGTCTCTAGTACGTAGTACATTATACCTCAATGTGTTAATTACAATTTACGACCATGTCAAACTGTGCAAACGGTTTTGTGGGACATATGTTCCTATGTTTTAACTTCATCTTTTTTAATAAATAAATAATAATAATAATAATGTAAATTGTAATTAATACCTACTTACGGTTACATAGCCTGTAAAACGTTTCTGCACTAAAGATGAAAGTGGAGATCCAGTGGTGGCTTAGTTTATGTTTAAAAAGTCTTATCAACTGTTTTAGATTCCCAAAAGATCCAAATGTAAAAAAAAATGGATGGATGTCACAGGAAGAGAAAATTGGTTCCCAATGTTTTCTAGCACTATTTACTCAGAGCAATTTTTAGACAACGATTTCTGGATTTCGCCAAGAGGGAAGCGTTTTATCCGCGAGAATGCAGTTCCAACACAGAAAATCGTATTAAGCGTGAGTATTTTGACTATTGTGTTGAAGGTTTGTTATGTGTACGAAACAACGAAACGAAAACGAAAAACGAAACGATCGATCGATGTAAACGAAATTCTTGGCGTAACCGGTTCACTGGATGGCGCTGACTCAGCACACAATCATGGCAAAATGTATTCAGTGCTACGTTAACTGTCCTATGCTAATTGAAGTAAAGCCAAATAACAAAAAAGCTTAGAAATCCGGTGATTGTAAAAAGATATTACTAAATTTACTACATTTTTATGTTGATTAAATAATAAACATGTTAAATATTCTGTAAATATTTTAAATTGGCAACCTGTGTTTCATTACCACCATCATCCAAAGGTATTTTTTTAATCCATTCGGAGTTCGCGAACAAATTCACGGACAAACAGGAATTCTAAAAAGGATTGAAATGTGTTCTGTCAATGATTTAAGACCCCCAAACATTTTTTTCAAAAAAAAAATTAAAAAAATTAAAATTTCAGCTGTTTATTTCTTATTAAAAACAAAAAAACATTTTCTTAACCTCTAAATCTTAAATAATAAAGATTATTGCGAGTTAAGTTTACTTAATATTACAGATTATTTAACATCACATTCTCTTCTTTCAGATTAATTAACATATCTTTTAGTTTTTTCTTTTACCTACCAAATATCTCTTTACGGTGCTCTTTGTTTGCTTATTTGTTTTATTTTCAATTTTACTAAACTGAGTAAGGATATGGGCCTGTAATTTCCTGGGCTGTCTTTGGGGCCATCCTTATGAATAGGAGTGATCGACGCTGTCTTCCACTGCTCAGGAAAGCAGCCAGAGCTAAGGCTTAGATTATAAATATGAGTAATGGGCTCGATGATGATATTTTTCACATGTTTTATGAGTTTATTGCTGACCCCGTCTAGACCTGGAGCACTGTCACCTTTTAATTGCATGATAATGGCTTCAACTTCGCTGAAATCAGTCGGCTGCATAAAGGACTTGTCCAAGCCACCGGTAAATTGAAGTCTATTTGCCAGAGTTTCCTCTGATTCTCCTGATTGAGAAATAATATTATTAGCTAAATTAAGACATACGGATGAAAAAATTTATTGCAATTGTTAAGAGACTCTTCAGGATCAGATGTGGCTATGAGATCAACGGGTTGAGTATTTTGTTTGTTGGTTTTACATATGTTTTTAATTACACTCTACAGTTTCTTTGTGTTAAGATTACTAGCAGAGAGTTCGAGTCTTTCGTGTTGTTCTTTACGTTTTTTTAAGAGATTGTTCAAGAAGTTCTTGTACCTAGTGTAACTTAATTGTAAAATCTCATCATTCGGAAACTGTTTTGATTTTTTATGTAACCTATCGCGATGTTGCGCACAACGAAACAACCCGGGAGTCATCCAAGGTTTCAAGGTAAATCTAGACCTGGAAATCCTCACTTGCTTGGAGTTTTTCTTTACGGCGTTTTGAAAAATAGTCATAAAAGTGTCCGTAGCTATGTTCACGTCGGATTTACCTAAAACTTTATACCAGTCGGTCGATGAAAGCTCCAACGCGACACCTTCGTAATCGATAACGGTCTTTATTCTATTTGGCTTAGGGCAACAAGAGGACAGGGGAGAGATTTCGATAGCGGCCGCCTTGTGATCCGTCACGTTAAGGTCACAGACCAAACCAGCCACTGAGCGATTCGTTTTTATGAATATATGGTCCAAACAAGCATCTTCACGTGTGGGTAATGTAATTGCGGGTGCAAGTCCATGTTCGGCAAGAAGTATACGACCCCTATTGTTAGGTGTTACATTATAATATTGCCTTAGCCTGTTTAAGTACATGAAATCTATTAATATATTACAAAATCCTACAATATGTTACAGGTTTTATACCGTTTGAAAAACAAAAATCTGCAATTTTTCATAAGGTTTAATTGATCGCGGCCAAGTATTTCAACATTTGACGTGGATGGTTTAATAGGTACAAAAATAACACAGTAATTGAATAATGAATTAAATTAATACTTTTTAATAGTAGTGTTTTGACAAACTTACTGATTATTCCCCTTGAATCATTTAACATTCTTATATTACACTATTATAAAGTTGTAAAGGAGTATATCTTTACAGTCAGCATGAAATCATAACATAAGTCATACTTATACGCGATTGAGCGCGGTTGTTTTGTTGTGATAAGAGCTTAATTACAAAGATTAACATAGTTAATTAAGTCTCCTTGCGAGATCGAATCAGGAATGAGGAGATCCGCAGGAGAACTAAAGTAACTGATATAGCTCACCGAATTGCAAACCTTAATTGGCAATAGGCGGGGCACATTGCTCGTAGAACCGATGGCCGTTGGAGCGGAAAGGTTCTAGAGTGGCAACCGCGAACCAGGAGACGAAGTGTTGGCAGGCCTTCCACAAGGTGGACCGAGACGATCTGATAAAGGTCGCGGGAAACCACTGGATGACAGCAGCAGAGGACCGATCGTTGTGGAAAACCTTGCGGAAGGCCTTCGTTATTATAGCAGTGGAAGTCTTGCGGCTGATGATGATGATGATAATGAATTAAGTTTTTGCGAGAATAAGATTATACCTAAGCATGCATAATATGCATGTCGATCATAAGTTAAGCAGGCTTAGGTACCTAATAGTTGTGTGATAAACCACTCGGCGTCTGATATTCATTGAAATATTTTTAATATTATTGTAAATAAATGTTGACAATGTACTGTAAATTTTGGGACTGCTGTGACTTTAAAAAAATGTCTTCCTGTTTTTGAGATGACATACCTAATCCGATTCATCAAAATGGATGCTGCAAATCCTGCAATGTTTTCACAACTCAATTCGTGACGAACTGCATCCACCTAAGCCAGACGGCGTTCTTAATTTTTTTTGGAAAACTTAAAAAGATCATATTACCAATTTGTTTTATTATGTAAACTAACGATAGTAAAGATGACATAAAATTTAATTTCCTATACATTCGAAGTAGTCGCTTGTAATTCACATTTTTCAACGATATATTGCATAACATCGGCCATGACATTTTAGTATGGGAATACTTAAATTACAATAACTTACTAATGAAAATAAATATCGCTTTGTTTTGCATCTGTGTGGGTCATGCACCAATTCACAATGCAACTTGGCATTTTTGCAGCATTATTTAAATCCGGTAATCATTAAAACCGAATTATTTTTGTTGTAATTATAAACAACTGTTTGACACTACGTCAGAAAGTCGACTGATAGACGGTTGGGCACTAAGTATTAGCTCCACCCCCGCCAGAGTATAGATAGAAAAGTAGTTCAACTCCGGCCCTTTAGGAGATTCTGATACCTATTGCCGCTCGGGCGCCTAGGGTTGTCCAAACCTTGTTCTTCAATTTTAGTCACCTACCACTTGGCCATACTTTGATCTGTGATTTATAATCATAGTAACTTTTATAAATTAAGTACACAAACCTGAAGTAGGTAAGTTTAAATTTTGTTAGATAAGTACCTACCTACCTAATTTAAATTATTTTACTTGCATATTTGTTAAGTGTTGACACTAGATAATATGTTTATACTCTCATCACACAAATATTTGCCCATACCGGGAATCGAACCCGGGACCGCTAGCTTCGTAGGCTGCCCACTATGCCATCCAGGTCGTCACATGTCACGTCACACACGGCAATTTTAATTACGTACTTAACACGTATTTATTTCACCTACATTATAAGTATACCTTAGGCGCCTGCCTGGTACGAAATACCTAATTAATTATTTACATTAAACAGTTGCAGCTTTTATTAAATCTGGATATACTTGTAGTTGTACCTACCTAAGCTAGGTTTAAGTTTAGTCGTGTTGAAAAGTATGAAAATGTCACGCTTACAATAAAGTAGATTTAACAAAAGCAGCAAGAGGTCTACTTATAAATATCAAAATATAAACCGCATATCTACTTCACAAACTCAAAATAGGTAGGTACACCTTTCAGACTCCAAAGGTATCTTGAAAAAACGATAGCTCCGGATTTTGCGTACCATTTTTTGTGCACCCGTACACTGAACAATAAATACGACCTCTCGGTGACGACATTGTCGCTCGATATTAAATAGGTACGCGCACCTCACCCAAACGTGACCGAACGCAATGACGCTGCGGCCCCGACTCGAGCAGTACGAAACAGTCCCGAGATGTAATTTCGTGTGCGTGGCTAGCGCCGCCCACAGCCGTACGGACGCGTACGCACACATGCAAGCCGCGCGATATACCTTTGTTTGAAGTTGGACTACTTTTCTATCTATACTCTGCCCCCGCCGGCACTAAGTCAGTGGGGCCGATTTTCTGCGTCAGTTAGACTTCCTCACTTATCATATTTCGATGATTAATACCTTGATATCGAATTGGTTACACCCCTATAACAGGTTGGTAATTAGCGCTATCTACCATCCGATATGTGTCTTAATTTAGTTTTAAGACTTGATTTGCTATTGAGCGCTAGATGGCATTAATGATGTTCAGGATAAAAGATTTCGTATGAAAACTCCAACGCCGCCGCGGCGCATAACTGAGTAGGTTCCAACGGTAATTGAGCGTTGCGGGAGGGGACATGTGACGTGACAGAACTGTGTCGCTATACACGTGACGGATATAATTAATGAATATATCTCTTACGTTATTTACAAGTGTGTACCTAAATTGAATTGGTATAATTGCGTATGATAATATAAACTGATAAAATGAGTTAAAATATGATTAAATGTTTTGAACTGAAATTTTGAACTTTAAATCCATAAATGCATCCATATTAAAACCATAAGGTGGTTATTTTTACCCGACTGTCCGAAGGAGGGTTATTGTAGTACTTATGTACTTGGTTTTATATACATTAATGTCACCTTTATGCTCAGTAGAGTTGTGATCTGATTTTCTTGCCTTAAAATATTCGTATACTTTATAAACAGCTTGTTTAGTTTGAGCCCTGATCGGAGGACTCATCTTCGGTTGTAAAATCTCATGTGCGATTTGTTTAAAGCGGCCAGTCCAAATAACTCGTGTTGACAACCGCGATGCCGACGCCCGACTGAAGTCTCGCGTCATTTGACATAACGAAAACACAACCTCCCGCACCGCTCCACTACCGCAGGAACCTCCTCAGTTAAACGATAGACCTGTAGGTAGACATCGAATATTCAGGACAAATGCATTATTTCAAAATCAGTACACAATATTACATTATGATACGAGTGTGCTAGAGTCATTCTCACGTCGATTTCATATCAAATTTACTTGCCCTATATAGTTTGTAGTATAAAAAGCATTTAAATAATATTATCATAAAAAAAGTTGAATGTTTAATTAATTGAGTTAACGGCTTTCAAATACTTCGTATACATTAGAAATGTGAGGCAAGTAATTTGATATCAAATCGCGGACGTGAGAATGACCGGCTAAGTTTTTTTTTTTTATCATATATGGGTTTGCGTTTGACCTCAGTCTCACCTGATGTTAAGTGAAGACGAGGTCGAAGATGGTACACGCTTACCCAGAAAATGCCTATTCACTCTTGCCTTGAAAACACCAAGGTTATAGGATTCCGGGAATACAGACGCAGGGAGAGCATTCCACTCCTTGGCAGTGCGAATAAGAATAAGTTGATCATTAATCGAGGCGGGATTATGCAAAATGCAAGCCCGAGCTGTAAGCGTGGGCGTAATGGAGCCGAAAGTGTAATAAACAATGCTCACGCGTTTCATACGACGTCTGTTAACACAATTGCGAGGAAAAAATAATAAATCATATAAACACTTATCCGTGAAACATTGCGGCGGAAATTTTGTTTTTTCGCGCGCCGTAGTTTTGGTGTTTAGATTAAGCGCGCGCTGGTGGAAATAGAGACACGACCACTGACGAATTCGCCAAACAGACAATTGGGTCATTATCAAATTTTGTGCAGGTAAACTTGTCCCAACCTAAAAAAAGTTGTTTCCGTTTACACTACCCATTTACTGTGGTTATTTGAGTGAAATGATGAATGATTTGCAATCAGCTATATACCATAGATAATTATTGATTATCGGAAACGAAAAAAGATACTTAGCTCCATACAAATAGTAACAGAGTTTTCTGCGCAAAATTTGATAATGATAATTACTAAAAATATGATCAACTTAATGTTTATGTATTTATAACTAAAACTAATATTAATTAATTGTTAAAATAAATAATTTCATGAAAAAAAGAATATTTATTATAGATACTTTAACTAAGACAGTCAATTAATTAGCAAAATGTTTAGTATTTTTAGGACGTCACAACTCTTTGCTGAGATTTAAATAAACCGTACTTAATGTAAAAAAACACTAGTTGGTAATGTAAAGTAAAAAGCACGCGTGTTTAATATGCTGCATTATGACCTTAAAGACGCTGGATTAAGGGCCACTTTACGAGCAAGTGTGTTAAAAATGTATTTAAGGTGACATTACAATTTCATGAACATCCCGGTCACTTGCCCTTTAATAAGGTAAGTACGTTTCACATGAAAGTAATCTTCGTCCGCACTTGGTTTACTTGCCAGACGTTCAAGTTTTCGTACTCCTCGATGCAAGTTTCCACCTGCAAAAGACACATGAGTGAACTTCAAAATGGACACAAGAGCGAAGCTGCGTTAGTTGAGAGTTGCGCTGGACCTCGGGGATAAAAGCCCCCAGAACAGAAAGTACGCGATAGCAGTCGCAAGCATTACCACAAGCAAAGTTAAAATGTACGCTATAGATAGATGGGCATTTTTCAAAAAAGTACGCATAGTTAAGGACTAACATTATTAACAACGGTAATGTTTTCCATTACGTCACAAAAATTAACTATAATGAAAAAAAGAAAATACACTTATTGACACAAAAACGACACGGTTTACAGTGAGTAAACAAAATATTAAAACATAAAACCAATTGTTTACTGTGCCGTTGCGTCAATAAGGGAACCCACTCGGAACGATGCCGCGGTACGAGTAATCCACTGCGCGGATTTTCAGTGGGGCCCATTGCCACGAGCGCCGGGCGTTAGAGCACTATACAGATATAAAACAAGTGGTGGTATCTCAGACAAAACTCGAGTAGCAAGTGCAACGATATTACTAACGGGCGAGGATTAAACCTGCTTCGGTTATTGAATTTGAGATGCCGCCTATTGGCGTATAAGGGCGGTATATAAATGTATGACAAATTTTCGTGATGAAATGGCAAAAATACCGTTGATAGTTTTTTGGGTTCCGTACCAAAATAGATAAAGATAAAAGATATTTATTCAGTAAGTAGGCCGCACGGGCACTTTTACACGTCAAAATCTAACAGCGCTTCCCAAGAGGAGACCACTGCTGAGAAGAAGCGCCGCAAAAAACTCAACAGTTAGTCAATTTTTAAATAAAATTTAAGACAATATTAATAAAACTATAAAAATAATATAAAATATCTGCGTAATTCTGCAGGAAAACATGTCAGAATTATTACGTAAAAAAAAACATATATAATACATACATATCTACACATATGTAACGAAATAAAAGAGTTTCGACATGTCTTCGTACATAAACCGTGTCCCCTAGACAATAATAATATACATAGTAAAAAAAGGAACCGCTATGGTGAGACTTCGTATAAAAATATGAAGTTAATTTTATAAATAACTGAAAAGGGGTCTAGAATGGGGGGTTGAAAAATTAAAGTGATTTGATTACAGCAAGTGGGGTGTCATCGACGACTCGCACTTGACCAGTTTTATTGTTCTTTACTAAGCGTACTTTTATTGAAAAACGCCCAGATACAAAGTAAATACTGTTTAAATAATTATTATACAATTTGATACGAAGACTATAAAAAAAAAAATATTTTTTATACTTTGATATTTAAAGGTTATCCTTTGATTTTTTTATTGTATGGAAATCTGATATATTAATACTTTATGACAATTTAAATCGTTTATGTAGATGGGTATAAAGGTAGAGGAAGATGGAAAAAGGTGTGACTGGGTAGTGTTGAGAATGATAAATGTATGAAAGATGCGAGTACTGAGTTAACTGCTGATAGAGAGCAGAAGAGTGTGCCGACTCCTCTTAGTGCGGATTTAGTCATAATGAATCTCAAGGAAGGCACGCACTTCATTATGAAGGACAGTGGTGGCCCGCTGAGTCTCGACTGGAGCCCCAGAGGCGCGCGTACCTGGTCGGGCTTGAAGCCCTTGTCGACGCAGCGCTCGATGACGTCGGCAACCTTCACGGTCTGCCCTGCGCCCGCCAGCTCGCGCACGAGCGCGAAGATGCGGTCCGTCGAGCTGATGCCCCTGTGCACGCCAAAAACCGTCACACATCACTCGCTCATTAACACTTTACTACAGTGCAATAGCTCTTAAACTCTTTCGGGCTAGGGTAGACTCGGTTAGACTTAAGTAGGTTTGCAATAGCCTTCTACAACATTAAAACATAATATAGGTAAAAAACATTAAGTACAGTCCGTGAGCTCCTTAAAAAAAACCTTCGGATTTTAGAAGCATACTTCGGGTATTGACGATGACATGCGATCGTGATATGCGGTTCTGTTCTGTTATCAACTTGTAAAACTTTTCAAAGTTACCGTAAAAAGTTATGTAAAGAATAACAATACGTACAAAATAAACCTTACTGTAATAATATTACGCTTATTTATCTTTTTCTAATTTTAATACAATGACTTTTTGTCATGATACAAATAAAACGAAATCAGCATTTTCGAATTCTTCCATCGTTAATTTAAATAGAGAACACCTCACCTTCACACACTACTTTTGTTTGGAAGTATCACAGACCAAGGAAATACTATAGACGTGGTAAGGAGCGTGGCGCGTGTTACCTCGCTTATGATCAGACGCTCATGTTATTGTCAAACGCAGCTCAGTTGTAGTACAGACGCGGTCGACGAATTAAGCGACTTAAAAATAGTAAAATTCCGTGCTGTGCAGATTTATCTTGACAAATAAGGGACTAAGATCTTAAAGGTACCCCAGGAGTGATTTCATTTTACCTGTAAGCACCAATTTACTATATTTATTAATATTTCGAGAAAATCCAGTAATCTATTATGGTATTTACTTATAATGCGTTAGTACGACAGTAACTGCTTACATTGCTAGCGAACCATTGCTGACGTTTTTGGAACAACGCGCGTATTGCGCAATGTATTGCGCGGCAATAGTTACGCTCGTTACACGCTAAGTCTTTATTGCCCGGGTGACACTTCACCGGTTCGTGCCGGTGCGGCCGGCCAGCCGCTATTATTTCGGAGTCTTTAAAGCGCTATACATAAGAACTACTATCTTAGCGCCATCTAGCACTGAATCGCTAGATGGCAGCTGCGAACTGGTAAACGCTATCTAACGTCGAGTAACTGAACTGCGATGGAAAAAAACGACCTTTCAGCATTTTTCGACCTTGCTAAATGAACATAAAGCTTAATTTTGTGTTAATAATAAAATTATGTTATGGCGTCTTTAGTTCGTAAGCTGTAACCAATTATGAGAAAGTTGTTTTTGTAGTAGTTCGTAGAGCGTAAGCGTAAAGACGCACACATTTTTAAAAGTGGCGACACCGGTTCTCGATTGAATTTGCGTTCATGGCGTGTCTCCTTCTTTCTATGATCTGTGGGAAGTATATAGAGCTGTTATACCCACCTGTGTATTCTTAGAAACTACATTTATATATATTTTTTAAAATTAATTGTAATAACGGAAAAGACATGTCTGGAGGCGGTTAGAACATTAAAAAAAGTGTATTTTCACTAGCAGGCGGCTCTGTTAATAATCAAATTAAATTATATTATAGACCCTAACAGTAAATAATATACACACGTCGGCAGTGCCGTCGTCCCGGAAATTACTCAGAGGTATCGCTAACGGCGTGTAGGTACATGAAAAGTCAAGTATAACCTAGTAAGTAGGATATTCACCAGCAACTTGCTCTTCTATACGATCTTTTGTTCGCCCTTCTTTTGTACCGTGTTAAATATGCACGTAATATACACGTGACACGACCTATTGAGATCAACCTTGACCTTAGTCAACATCAGAGTCATTTGTATTAATTATGATTCGGTCACTATAGTCGCCTATAACATTTTCGTATTTTCGAAACTCTCCTTTGCACTTCATAGCATGCAGGCAAACTTTTCTCCACTCTTCTGAACCAATCATATTTACTTTCTCTTGCAACAGATTCCTTATCATTGTCATATTCATGTCAACGTTGCGTTGGGCTACGTATTGCTTCAACTAAGTTTGGATTAACTGGAATGTCACATGTTGTTAACCAATTTAACATGTCTCGTTTCCGGGTATTAAAGTTTGGAGGCTTTTCTATGTAATTGTTATGATATGGGGCGTTGTCAACTACTAAAACAGAATTTGGTGGTAAATTTGGAATAAGTAGTTTTAACCATTTTTCGTTATTTCGTTTCGTTCGCCATTGTCACTATCGGCGTGTGCTATAATAAGACGTTGGCCTTTGGAAATAGTACATTATTGCCTAGGCGCGGAAAGTAAGGGATTGCCTGACGAGTTGGTTAGCAGGCCGAGCAATAACGAGGCCTGCTAAACTACGAGTCAGGCAATCCCCCCGTTTCCGCCGAGGCATATATAATGCTTTTCTCAAACATGTGAGGAAATGATACTAATATATTTGTAAAAAGTAAAATTAATATTAAAAGTGATGTTAATCATATTAGGACAATTTGTAAACGAAATTGTTATGGGTTTTCCAGGAACATTTATGTTTGTCTGTTGAATTTGAGATGTTGATATTTCAGGGCTTGTGGTAGACAAATGGACGTAACTTAGGGAAAAGGATCCAATTCAACCATTTCACACTTGTAGAATTTGACATAATATTGACAGCAATAGAATTCAAATTTAATACCGTGAAGTGCCGAGGACTTGATGTTTGTAGCTTTTACACAACAACAGTAAGTTCTACGTTTAAATTTCAATAAGTTTTTGTTTTTAATTTTTTTTTCTAACCATAGACAATTTTAAAGAAATTTAAAAAGAAGAAAACACACGCACTGTGCTACGAAAACGAGCAGTTGCTTTGGCTGTATGAGATTTATTTCTTGGTCCTTTCTATTCTGTATGCATTTGACAGCACTTTAAAAAAAATATCTCAGAGGACAAAAATGGATTTTCATACGTTTATTTTACTCCTAGGAAGAAAATGAGGCCCTTCGCGTCTTCGTTTTTCAAAAGAAATCCATCCTTTCTGAACATGTTTGAGAAATAGATTTTTTAATTCCTGGGTTGCTAGAACCTGACCAACTTTTTCCTAAGTGTGTATGTATGATTCATCCATATATACTATTTTTCTTACTTCATTTCTATATTTTTTAATTTCGTCCAAGTACTTTATCCTTTTTAGTCGCACATCATGTTTTTCCATTAATGTTTTTCTGTTATCTTTCGTTTTACAGTACCGAAAGCTCATTTTCCGTAGAATGTTTCTTAATGTGAATGTAGATCCCTTGAAATTGATTGCTTCTATTAATTTGAGTCGCAAATATTTCAGATTTGGCAGCTCTTTGAATTTTGAATGAAATTCATAAACTATTCTTCTGAATACGTCGTAATCAAAACTGTCCAGATTCAAAGAAAATTCCTTTTTAAGTCTACTTCTCTTGGGTGTGTCCAATGAATTTTTTTGTCTGCTTCGTTTAATTTTTTTTTAATATACTTTTCGAAATCCCCGTTGCTTCTATAACTCGGTCTTGAACCTTATTAAAATATTTAATATCAACACTTTTCTTGAAACTTTCAGCGTTTTAAAAAAAATATTAATATACATTATAAACAATTTCCCGTGATTGGCCATTTACAGAAATACCCTGTTTAAGTTGACTCCCCATAGAAATCAATTTCCGAAAAATAACAAACTAAATAAATAAGTAAGTGGTGGTTTTAACTGCTCTATATAAGTCAATGAAAAACAACGAGTGCACTCTTCGCGTGATGAATGGCTACTAAGTCAAAAAGGCAATTGTCATTTTCTACTACACGAATCCTTCCGATTCCCCCCGAAACCCGAAGGTTTTTCTAAGAGCTCACGGACTGTAAGGCGTGCGTGAGCAGGGACCTAAGCAATGAGGGCTATCGTTTTAGTGCGACCAGTTGGCGCCACTGTAGAGTAAGGTCCTGAAGTTATAGCTTTCAAAGTTTGTTATTACGGGCGTGAAAACAGTTAACATTTAAATCACATTTAATACCTTAAATATACCAATATACCAATACACACACACATATATATATATATATATATATTGCTAAATATTCACAATATTATTCTAATTACTTAATTAGAAATAAACTCTCGTAGAGCCCACCCACAACCTCACGCTATCTAGCGCCTCCAGCGGCGAATTCACACGCGATATTTTTCATTCCTTCAGAAATGTGTTCAGGATGCTCTGACTGACTTCTAGGAGGTGAGCCGGAGAGGGGGGAGGGCAAAGAGGTGCCATTTTTAGGTTTTTCACTTATATCTCGAGGATGGTGCGTTGTAGAGAAAGCCACACGCTCCGGAAGTGATTTTTTTATATTTACCTCACGTTTTTCACCAAACATTCCTTTTGATAACGTTTTACCTATTTATCTGAAAAATATATTATCGGAAAAGAAGTTGTAGAAAACTTAATAGTCTTTAAGAATATATATACATATGTTATTATAAGCCTAAGTATTCGTAAAAATTCGCCATTTCCGAAAAGCTGTTTTTGTCATTCCTGAGGCACAACTATTGTGTGTTACAGCTATGTATCGGCTAATAATATGTGTTTCCACACTTGAAAGCAGGTTATTAAATGCAGACGACGAAAATAATTTTACTTGAAAAATTAAAAACTGTATTTTAATGAGCATAAAACAAGTCGTAGTCATTGTTCTCGCTCCTTACACTCTCAACTTTATCTTTTTTGGGCTTGACAGCCCTGGCAAGGCTTCTTCGTCCAGGATATTCTCATCCTCAGTCAGTGGTTATTTTGTTTTTAAGGTTTAAATTCAATTGTGAACAACCCTCACGATCGTAACAGCTCGGGTGTAAAGGTACAGGTCGAGGTTGGGGCTTGGTGTGTAGCCGTCTGTAGGCAAACCAATGCTATAACTTTCACAACCCGATGACGTAGATGACGTCTTGAATTGGAAACGTGGCAACCGCATCTCACTCTTCATAATGCAAACCCGGCGCGAGTACAATTTAGTGTATTAGAACGTACAGTTTCGGGCATATCAACCAACAGAGATCACCTGGTAGGATCAGCCAGGTACAATTAATAGTGAAATTAATACTTGGGGGATTGTGCCGTTTCTGCTTGGTCGTTTCTGGATAAGGTTTATTGACTTTCGAGACACTAATATTTACCTCTGCACGTTCTCATCGACATTCTGCAACGATTGTTTAGACATCTCCACCAGGCGAATAGCTTCGGTAACGTCTTCCTTTTCTACTACGTCTGAAAGCCTGTAAAATATTATAAAGTACTACATTATTATAAAATAGGAAAAACCCATTACTGGAACTCTCCAAGGGTTTGCACAGTAGTACAGGTAAAACTGGAAGTCTTTAGGGTAAACTTAGACCCAAGTCCAGTAGAAGTCTGTTGGTTAAAATCTTGAGCGAATTAAGGTATAGCAAGGCGAGAGTAGCTTCCACAGTTCGGCGTGTGTGGGTCGTTTCACAAGAGTCACCTGAGCCGCGCCAAGGCAGTGGCGAGGCGCAGCACGGCCAGCAGGTTGCGCGCCGACGTGAACGTGGCGTCGCGCGCGCCGCGCGCCCGCCGCCTCAGCTCCACGTACGACGCTGCGAACAACGCATATTCCCCGCGTCACTATTTCGTTCCTATGGCCAGGTCTTATAGAAACGCCTTTGCGCTCATATGCGTCGTTACTAACGCGTACGTCACTTAGCTAACAATACCGCTTAGGCCATTGATATTCTACGCGCGATAATTAAAAGCTAATCCAATGACATACACAGTTTAAATAATACACACGGCGATTTTGACTTGAGCGGTGGTATTGTTAGATAAGCGACGCGTAGGAATTTACGGAGTCTCGTCATAGAGATAAGGGCATTTATTTATTTATTTATTTTCTATCCTTGGTTGACTTACAGAGATAAAAAATTAATTCTTGATTTAATGTGACTTTCTCATTTCATTCTGATAGTAAATATAATTCTAGTTTACTAAATAATAAGAAGACACTTATTATTTAAATAAAATTGAGCTTAAAATCAATATTTTAAGATAAGGTAGGGTTTTTTGATCCTGTTAGTTAGGAATGGTTTTATCTTAAGTAAACATTTTTAACTTTATTGAATCAAAGTGTTAACTCTTTCGGCGCGAGCGCCTCCTAGCGCGCTGCAATGCTCACACGCGCGGGCCTCACTGCGCGCTGCAACCCGCCCGCGCGCACATACATTTTGTTTCCTACTAAAAACCATGATGCACCCTGTGCATCATCGCGCGCCGTAGTACCGCACACTTTTTGCCGCCTCGAACAACAAAGGAATGGATGGCGTCATGCGCTGTTTAGAATAACCAAACACAAAGTGTTTATTTTCGGGTAAAAGAAAAAAATTACTTTTATATTTATTATGAATTTTTTTTTGTGAAATGAAAAATTATGACTTATTTATGATATGAATATGTGTTGGATTACGTCGTTTTGTCAGTGTTGCAGGTGCAGATATATATAGGCACATGCATTGTTTTATTATAACCAAAATGTGGGAGCGAAAGCCGCGATGATAAAAGAACCCTTTCTGCGACCTATATTTACTGATAACGATTTTCAACCGGAAATGGGATTTTACCTGCAATGAAACGCCTGTGCGACTCACCTTGTTTAAGTTTACCTACTCCGGTTTAAATAATTACGTACTAATTTAATTATTTTTTGTTTTGATACCGGCATCGGCTTGCAACCGTTTATTGACAGCAATTGAAACTTTTGAACTTATTTAAACTTAGCATTCTCCAAATAAATGTAAAAAAAAAAAAATCCGCTCACTCATTGGTTTAATATTTATTGATCGGGCTCTATGCAAATTCTACAATTTACTTCAAAAATTGGGCTCTGAGAAATTACATAATGCATGATTCAAAGTTTAATTTAATAGGAAAACCTGATTTTGTCGTAAAATCGCAAACTGTTGCTGAATTAATTATGCTATCGAAATGGTTTTGTTATTGTTTAAGCGGCCAAACAATTGAAAAAGTTCATTATCGTTATTCTCTTTTTTTTTAATTCAAATATTATTAAAAAAGTAAATCTATATTGTTCTTAAAATATAATAATAAATTAGGTAACTGTCTATGACTAAACTTGATCGATGGTTTTTTCATCAGCATATCAATGATTAAGTATAAAAATAAATAAAATAACACTTCGATAGCCTTTTCCGTTGTGAGAGAAGATTGAAGTG
The DNA here is from genome assembly GCA_963241965.1 of Tortrix viridana. Taxonomy (NCBI): domain Eukaryota; kingdom Metazoa; phylum Arthropoda; class Insecta; order Lepidoptera; family Tortricidae; genus Tortrix; species Tortrix viridana. Next base: position 38,272,967 of record OY725171.1, on the reverse strand, counting down.
TAAATACGATCTGTTCCTAACTTAGTTTTTGCTATGTTTACTATCTATACTGGGTGGACGCTGGAGCAGGTAATTCGAACAATAAACATTTTTTTACCTGAACGAACCCTTTTGGCTTCGGGAAGTCGGCTTGTCTGGTAGAGTGGGAGAAGGTACACTCCACCACCACTTGCATAAAATAGCGCAAAATACGACCAGTTAAGAAAATTAGACAAACAAATAAGTTTTAACGAGCTGATAATAATATATTAGTATCGTCGCCTCTCCAGTGCTTATTGTTAGAAGCATTTATTATCCTTAGATACAGCCCGTAACTTTCACTGATCAGATAAATTTTTTGCTCATACAAATAATCCTACCTAAATAAACAGGATCTTCTCCATTGTTCTCAAGAACAAAGGAAACCGCAACGTTGTGGTCAGGGACCGAAGATTTAATTTCACTTCATAAAATAAAAACTAATATAACGTTATAAACATTTCTTGGTTTCTCTGATTATTGTATAGTGTTATCCACGAAGACGAGAACCGCGCGTGTTAAAGAAAAATCAACCTTGAGGCAGTTGCAATAACGTCTAATATCGTACAACGCGGATACTATTTGTTACATTTTAGACTCGCTTAAAAATAAATGCAGTACGCTCCGGCGCAATGAAGCACCGTGGTTATCATGGCATTTTAAAATGAAAATATTAATATAAAGTTTATTTATTTATATGAAAAAGAACTTTGAGGCCTACGCTTTCGGTTTGTCAAATAAAGAAGACAACTTTTAACCAAATACAGATAAATAATGATAGTCAAATTTCAAAGTAATATTTTTCTGTTTATACCCGGGAATAAACAAAATATATTTATGACATTACATTATTTACTTACCTATTAATCTAAATCAACGAAAAACTACTTAATTTTTGGGCAAAATAGTACATTTTCATGAACATTTGTGATGAAGCACATGTGCATCATACGCGCTCAAGGACCCGCAATCCCATGAAGCACATGTGCATCATGCGCGCGCGAGGGGGTGCAATCCCATGAAGCACATGTGCATCATGCGCGCCGAAAGAGTTAACAAAAAAAAAATTAACAATATTTCTTTAACGTTTTTAACTACAGGCAGTAATAGGCAGTTTGGTTACGGCTTGTGTTCAAAGTGAACCGTATTTTTAGTTGTATTATCAATACTTTATTGCAAAGTTTTTATTGAAAAACTCATAAATAAATAAATAAATATCAGGAACAATCTCACACAAATTGACCTAGTCCCAAACTAAGCTCTAGGCTTGTACTATGGGTACCAGGCAACGATATATTTACTTATATAGAGAAATACATACTTAAATATATAAAAAACATCCATGACTCAGGAACAAATACTCGCGCTCATCACACAAATATTTGTCCATACTAGGATTCGAACCCGGGACCGCTAGCTTCGTAGGCAGGGTCACTACTATATGATAGGGGACATCTTAAAAATGGCAAGTACAACTTTAGATAGAAATGCCCATAAGCGAAATACATTAAAACACACAAATAAGTGATGTGGGTTTTAAACAATAAACATTCAGAATTATCAAATATATTTTTATTTTTTACTTAATAATAAACTCTCACTTACGAAATAATTCGAAATGTACGCGCGGAGATTCAGAAATAGGCATTTTGTATTTAAGGGAAATTTTTTGTACTGTATTACATAACTACGTATTTATTATGAATGTTATGTGGTTATATGGTTTAACATTCAATATAAAGCTAGTACGAACAAAACAAGGTGAATTCCCGAAATATGCATTAAGATTGTTACTTCTGTAACAGTAACAGACCCTTCGTGCCGGACGGACAGACGGACTTCGCCGGACAGAAATACACTAAGGGGTAGTTTTCGGAGTTTAACGAACGGGTTAGCGTTAAGAACTTCATGTTGGTCATATAATCCTATTTCGACGGACGTAACATAGGTCTATTTCAGACCGTCCTACTTCCACTTGTCATCTGTTAACTGTGCCATTTGTAATCTTCTTCTTCCTCTTTTTACCCGACTGAGCGAATCCAAAAGAAGGGTAATTATTGATGTTTGTATGTGACCAAAAATCGGCTGTTCCACTGTAGCTCCTAAATTATTGGACCTATTTTAATTAATGGTGTATCATATGATTCGTCACAAACGTGAGTGTCACAGGCTATATAAAAATTGAAAGGGCGCGTCATACTAGTCGCCAGTCGGGTTTTAGTTTGCAACTTTTTTTTAATATTTAAAACCAATCATGTTTTAAATATTAAATAAAATGTAAGTATGTGGTTTGTGTACTGACCGACGATGTACTGAGCGAGGCGCGGCGGCACGGCGGGCTGCTTGCGCCGCGTGAGCGCCACGTAGCGGCGCACGAGCCGCATGGGCAGCGCCGCCGCCGCCGCCGCCGGCTGCGCGCCGTGCTGGTGGACGTACGCGATGTGCTTCGCCAGCTCCAGGTCCTTCTCGCTGCACAACCACACCTCGTTCACAACGCTGTTCCTACTACAGCTCTTACATGAATTTATACCAGCCGTCGAAAGGCCGCTTTCCATAAGAAAAGAGAGAGAAAAATAGCGACTTTGTTTATTTAAGGATATACTCGTATGTATCCTGAACAAGAGGATACGCGTCAAAGCTAAAGTTTGCTCAATTTAATATGGCTTTAGGTGTTGTAGTGACATTTGTATTTGACAGAAAGTGACGAAGCATACTTTAAGTAATGAAGAAAAAATGTTTTGAAAAACAATAAACCGACTTTAAAAAAAGTAAAAAATAACACTTTTTCGAAACATCATAGGTCAGTCAACCTGAAGTCTGTTTTTGGTTTCATATATTGTTGGACGCCGACTTCAGTTTCACTTTTACTTGTTTTTACTTTTGTTGGAGTCAGTTCATTGTTTTTTAAAACATTTAATTTTCATTTAATAATTTTTAGTGACCCTAATCGCAAAAATACGCGAAATCACGCAGAATCTACAATGTTTTAAGTTTGACGCAACGCCGCATGAAATCTATAGTTTAATGTTAACTAAAACCATCACAAAAGTATGAAAATAAATTGTTAAAAAGAACAATTCTAATCGGTAACGTACTTATTGAGATAATCACAAAGATAAGCAGAATTACGCGGACTCTAGGGTGTTATAAGCTTGCCACATGCAACGCCGCGTGAAAGTCATTGTGTATTATATCTAAGAACCATTTCAGAAGTACGAGGGTTATATTCCTAAAATAACTTTGCCAATTGGTAGATAGTAGTTTTTGAGATAATCGCAAAGATACAAACATACATACGTACGTACGGGTCAAATCCAGAACTTTATTGTGCATTCAAGCTTCTGACCGCGACTTCGTCCGCGTCGTAATCGTTTATTGCTATTCCCTCAAGAACTCAAGAATTTACCGGGATACAATCTATCTCCTTGCCAATTTTCTTTAGGATCTGTTTAGCTATTTTGTCGTGAAAAGGTAACAAACAATGATAATATGATTAGTATGGATAGTTGGGCACGCACCGGTTGGGCTGGTCGCGGATGAGCCACAACAGGTCGAAGCGCGACAGCAGAGCGGCGGGCAGCTGGATGTTCTGCTCCACGGTGCGCTTGGGGTTGTACCGGCCGTACGCGGGGTTGGCCGCCGCCAGGATTGACACGCGCGCGTTCAGGCACGTCATTATACCCGCCTGCAATAGTAGATTGTATTACAAGGGAGCAAAATGCAATATTTCATCGAGGGTTAGCGTGTTGAATCCCGAACGAAGCGATGGATTCTACTATGGAATCCTGAGCGTAGTGAGGGATTCAAACCGCCACGCCCGAGATAGAAATAATTTTGCTACCGTGTAATACACTCTTCTTTTCACTTCTCCTATGAGAAAAACTATTCATCCAATGAGTAAGTAAAAGATAATAAATCATTCCAATGAATAAGTACGTAAAAGATCAATCATACATTTAATTTTAAAAAAATACATAAAATAAACAAAAAGTATATTGATACCATATTTAAAAACAATGTAGGTATATATAAATACATGGTGTGATGCAGTAACGCGTTCAAGGAGACAATTTTTATTAAACCTTCAGCGCTCAATGAAGAAAAATAGCGCGCTTTTTGAACTCCTAATGAAGCAGTCACCTTGAACACCGTTCTGAAATTTGTTTTTTTTTTGTAGTGTTCTGTGGTGTCTCTGGTGTATAGTACCACAGAATAAGTACCTGCATAGAAAGAAGGAAAACGGAAGAATACCTATAAGGACATCTCTTTCTAAATTGTTATGAATGCTATTAATAGAAAAAGGTCAAATATGTATACGTTTTTTGCTGTTTCTTATTGTCCGGTTTCTAAGCAGGTACTTATTCTGTGTGTAGAACGCTTAGTATATGTCATATTTTAAGTTTTCTTATATCTGTGGTTTCACTAAATGAGGAACTTGACAATGGCTTAAAGGACTTAGCATCCAGGCCATAATCATCACTTGACAGCAGGGAGCAAAAACGATTTTGCTCCCTCTCGGCAGGGCAGAAATGAAAAATTAAAAAATATAAATTAAGAGGGAGCAAAAACGAGTTTTGCTCCCTCTAAACGGGCTACAAAAGCCTTTTTTTCGAATAGGAGAAGTGAAAAACAAATTTTACAATCGAGTGTTCTTATAAGCATTTATGTATTACTAGCAGCCCGCCAGCGGCTTCGCCCCCGCTGCAAATTTCCGACTTTCCCGGTGGATTTTCTATTTTCTTTTTTCATACAAACCTTGTCCTCACAATTTTATTACAAGCACAACAAAAAAATAATAAGACAAATAAGTGCGGCCGTTCTGAAGTTATGCGCGAACATACGTTTCTTCAATTCATTTTTATTTATATAGATTTGTTAGTAAATAAGATTTAAGTCCTTAAGAGCCCGTCTCACAATCGACAAGTAAACCGTAAAAGTTTGTATGCCACTTAAAGTTAGCCCTCTACTTGTCTATTTTCAAGTGTACAAAAGGGAAAGGGCTTAAATTAAGTGGCAGATATCGTCGGTGATACTGCAATACCGCGCAACTAACAAATTTAATAGGTTGTAAAATGCACCTTACTGACTTACATTGTAAGGTGCATTTTGCCCTTTCTTGAATTTGTTAGTTACGCGGTATTGAAGTATCATCGACGATATGCTTTGGGTCTATATTGTCTTTCATAAAATTTTAGTTCCGTTTTTAAGATTCCATAACGTTTTTAGTCATAAATATTGTTAGTCATAATATTGATTGTCATAATATTTGAGGGTATATTTTTGTATTTCCGATTTTTCCTGGTCATATTTGTCGAAAGTCATAAAAACTTTATTCATAACTTTTTACATCATAATGTATTACACCTCATAATGTTAAAGGTAATAATATTGCTTGACATAGTGATTATAAGGTCCAAACTTGTTTATCATAAAAGTAAAATACATGTTGGCGCCACTGTGTCCGGGGGACACACAACGCGTGACGCAACAAAATCAACCGACACACAATGAGCCTAGTGCTGCCATCTACTCCGGAAGTCGCGCTGTCATTAGACTGCGGTAAGGTTGGCTGCACTGACCTACGACGCGCGCGCCGGAAGCGGGTGCGGAAGGCCTCCCCGCGCGGGTAACCGAGCCTTTATAAGGGCTGGACTCGGCTGCCCGGGGATTCATTCCATAAAAGACAATCCTCAGTTAACAGTCCAGCAGATAGCTCAGTGTGCTAGATTTAAGCATTTACTGTGTAAATTAGTTATTTAGTGTTTTGAATTAAACAGTGATTTATCCAGTTGAGTATTCTTATTTATTGTAACTTCAGCAAAACTTGCATCAGAAGTGCTTCAAGAGAACTCCAGCCTACAAATGGGTCGTAAATCTCGAGCCCGGGAACGCGAAAGGAAAAGGAGAAAGCGCACGAGGTCCTCGTCCTCTTCAAGTTCAAGCAGTAAGTCCAGTAGAAGCTATACACCTTCACCCGCACGTAGAAAAGCAAAAAAATATGTTGATAGTCAGGGATCGGGTTGCCATAGTACGGTTTTGAATTCAATGGTACCAGAATTTGACCCACTTTCGGATAAAGTAGATAATTGGCTCAATATTGTCGATTTGCATGCAAAGACGTTTAGTTGGAAGGATGAGTTGATAATTTATCAAGCTGTTAATAAATTAAAGGGTACAGCAAAAACATGGTACGACTCATTTTTAAAAAATGAAAGTAGTTGGGCTAGTTGGAAATGGAAACAATGGAGGGATAAAATTTCTTTCACATTCCAAACAAGACGTAACATGTTTAAATTACTAAAAGAAATAATTGACAGTAAACCAGTTACGCAACAACAACTCTATGAGTTCTATTTCCAACAGAAATGCAAAATAGACAAGTTAAATCTAAATTTTTCTGATAGGGACATTATTTCCATCATAATAGGGAACATTGATGACTCTAACATATGTGCGTCGGTAGATGCCGGTAACATAAATACATGCGATCAACTTGCATCATTTCTTCACGGTCGTGTATGTAGTTCTCAAAGTACCAGCTACGGCCCTATCATTGAGCACAAGGCACCTCAGCCTCCCTCCAAAAGACATGACCTTGGAAATACGATAAAATCAGAGCAGTCGAGTCGTGTTGCCGCGCCAAGTCAGGTACCAACACCTGCTAAAACCATAAAACAAATAAGTTGTTTTGGTTGTGGGGGTAATCATAAGCGTAACGAATGTACAGAAGTGTGTAACTATTGTAGTAAGAAAGGGCATTCAGAAAGTTTTTGTCGGAATAAAAAAACAGCTGAAATGAAAAAAGAAGTAAAGTTTGTGTCGTCATGTGAAACCAAAAATAAATTTCATAAAACTGCTTGTATTGGAGGCTTTTCACAGCAGATTTTTATTGATATGGGTAGTGATTGTTCTTTAATAACGTTGGATTTAGTAAACCAACTCAATTTGACAAAACTTAAATTGAAAAAACCAATTCAGTTACAAGGCTTCACAAACGGTTCTATGGTTTTAGTAGACGAATATATAACGACTTCTCTGATTTTAGACGGTATAGAATTTGAAAAAGTAGATTTCTACATTATCGATGTGTTGTCAGGTTGTGACATCTTAGCTGGTAGAAATGTGACCGAAGATGCATCAGTTATGTATATGCGAATAGGAAATGAACTGATATTTCAGAAAACCGCGGTTGTGTCTGCAGTTTTGTCTGATGAAGTCCAATTTAACGTCCCGGATAGCTATCAAGGTATTCTAAGAGAATTATTTGCCAAATATCCAGAAACAGTTGCGACTGATTTATGTTCGTTAGGGAATGTTAAGGATTTCGAGATAGAAATTGAACTTGAATCGAAAAAACCAATTTACTCAAGGCCTTATAGGTTATCAGAACCTGATAGGGTATCATTACGTAAAATAATCGATGAACTGCTCCAAAACAATATAATTCGCGAGAGTAAGTCCCCATACGCCAGCCCTGTGCTGTTGGTAGATAAAAAAGGCGGAGAAAAGCGTCTTTGTGTAGATTACAGGTCATTAAATAAAGTAACTACAAAAGAAAAATATCCCATGCCCCGCATAGAAGACTTATTAGATAGGTTAAAAGGGTGTAGATATTTCACTAGTCTCGACATGAAAAGTGGGTATTATCAGTTACGTGTAAATGATAATTCGATAGACAAGACTGCATTCATAACCGAGGACGGACATTATGAATTCCTACGCATGCCGTTCGGGTTGTCTAATGGACCATCGGTTTTCCAGCGCATGATGAACCAAGTTTTGGGTAATTTGCGTTTCAAAAATGTAATTGTTTACCTAGACGATATTTTAATTGTTTCTGAAACAATTGAAGAAAATTTGGCAACATTGGAATCAGTGTTACAAATATTTAAAGAAAACGGATTGACACTAAATTTAAAAAAGTGTTCGTTCTTGTTAAACAACATAACTTTTCTTGGATATGAGGTCAATGGCGATGGTATTAAGCCTACGCCAAAGAAAATTGAAGCGATTAAACATTTTCCAGTACCCAAAACTGTTCATCAGTTGCGCCAGTTTTTAGGATTGGTCAATTACTTCCGCAAATTTATTAAAGATTGCGCAATAATAAGTAGCCCGCTAACAAAACTCTTAAAAAAAGGCCAACGCTGGCAATGGACAGACGAACATGACCGTACTGTAGAACAACTAAAAGAAGCATTAACTTGCGAGTCTATATTAGCTATATTTGATCCCGAAAAAGAAACTATATTATATACAGACGCGAGTAGGGAAGGTATAGCTGGGATATTGGTACAAGTGCATGAACATGGTGAGCGGCCTGTGTATTATTACAGTAGACAAACTACTAACGAGGAAAAACGTTACCACTCATTTGAGCTCGAGCTCCTTGCTATTGTGACATCACTACAAAAATTTCGTTTACATTTACTAGGCCGAAAATTCAAATTAATAACTGATTGTAATGCAGTCAGATATTCCTTGACAAAAAAAGAAGTGCTGCCACGAATAGCAAGGTGGGTGCTCATGACCCAAGAATTTGACTATGAAATTTGCCATAGACCCGGTAATAAAATGCAACATGTTGATGCACTTAGTAGAAACCCAGCCTTTAGTGGTGAAAGTTGCGAACAACAAATAATTATGTCCATTACCGAAGCTGACTGGCTTTTGAGCGTTCAGGAACAAGACCCAAATTTATGTAAAATCCGAGACATTTTATTATCAGGAGATGCCGATGCTAATAGGAGCGTTTTCAATGAATACGAACTGCTCGGAAATAAAGTTTACCGACGCACTGAAATAGGTCGTAGATGGGTTGTACCTAAAAACTGTGTCTGGCAAGTAATTATGTACAATCATGATAAGATAGGTCACTTTGCTGTCGATAAAACGTTGGAAAGAATTAAACACAAGTATTGGTTTCCTAAAATGAAAAAAACTGTTACTAAATACATAAAAAATTGCTTACATTGTTTATATAACAAAAATAAAAGTGGTAAAAAGGAAGGCCAGTTATTCCCAATTCCGAAATATGCGCGCCCTTTTCACACTCTTCATATAGACCACGTAGGTCCATTTGTTAAATCATCAAAAGGTAATTGTCATATTCTGGTACTAGTAGATGCATTTACAAAGTTCGTCTTTATATCCGCGGTACGAGATACAAGCACTGCTTGGGTCCTAAGAGAGTTGGATAACTTATTCAAAATTTTTGGCAACCCGAGGAGACTAGTCACTGATGCCGGTCCTGCTTTTACGGCTAAGGCTTTTCAAACGTTTGCAATGATAAGAATATTCGTGCACACACTATAGCAACTGGCATGCCGAGGTCGAACGGGCAGGTTGAGCGCTACAACAAAACGATAGTCGAAGCTCTGCGTTCACTGGGAGCGGACAACAATTATACAAACTGGGACGATGTTCTAACAACCCTACAACAAGGCATTAATAGCACACTGCAAAAGACTATAAATGCAGTTCCCAGTGAAGTTTTTTTTGGGTACCGCCTGAGGACAGAGAGTGACATATTTTTACCCGATCAAGAAGAAGTTATAGATGTCACCCAACTTCGACATGACATCGATGCCCGAATACAGATAGATGCCATGCATCAGAAACAGAGTTTCGACGCTAAGCGTTGTGCTGCTAAACAATATGAGATTGGAGACTTAGTTCTCATAAAGGTACCTAGTCAGAATAACAATGGCAGTAGTACAAAACTGTTACCAGTTTTTAAGGGACCTTTTAAAGTCACAAAGATCCTTGGAAAAGATAGATATCATATAGTTGATATTATGGGCAGCGAGCGTTCACACAAAAAATATGCTGGCACCACTTGTGTAGAAAACATGAAACCATGGATCAGGATTGTGGATTGGGATGAGGATGTTGGCGTTATTGGTATGTACATAAGAGTTTAATAAAACGGCATAAGGTAAAGTGATTAATTTAATTCATAACATGTTTTATTATTTTATTTGACAAACTAATAACATCAGAATCTATTTGGTTAATAACAATCTAAAATGGGCAATAATTTAATCACTAAATACTTTTAAATGGTTTTAATTACTTACCGCAATTGGGTGTAATGTTCTCATTACAAACACAAGTGAGGTTCGACCTTGAGCTTGTCTTGAGTGAAGACGTGGTTCATACACCGTTGAGCTAATAAACTGGATAGCTTCAGCTACCATGTAGACTGCGAGTCTGAGCATTGTGGTTTGAAGTCAGGAATCTTGCTTTTGTATGAACTTTCAGTCGGTCACTTAGTGAGAACATTATTGTCACAATCATTACCTGTCCATGACATGGAATCACAAATGTTACAAGTATATACTTAAGTTACGTTGTTTACTTTCAGAGAGCAGTGTGTCTAGGGACCGACACAGTTCAGGAGGGCCGGATGTTGGCGCCACTGTGTCCGGGGGACACACAACGCGTGACGCAACAAAATCAACCGACACACAATGAGCCTAGTGCTGCCATCTACTCCGGAAGTCGCGCTGTCATTAGACTGCGGTAAGGTTGGCTGCACTGACCTACGACGCGCGCGCCGGAAGCGGGTGCGGAAGGCCTCCCCGCGCGGGTAACCGAGCCTTTATAAGGGCTGGACTCGGCTGCCCGGGGATTCATTCCATAAAAGACAATCCTCAGTTAACAGTCCAGCAGATAGCTCAGTGTGCTAGATTTAGGCATTTACTGTGTAAATTAGTTATTTAGTGTTTTGAATTAAACAGTGATTTATCCAGTTGAGTATTCTTATTTATTGTAACTTCAGCAAAACTTGCATCAGAAGTGCTTCAAGAGAACTCCAGCCTACAAATGGGTCGTATGGGTGGGTGGGTGGGTGGGTGGGTCCAGTATAAACTGACACGCAATAAGTATGCACTTTCGTACTTAATGAGTGTCAGTTTATACTGGAATTTGTTTTTATGTGATTCTCGCTTTGTGTGATGTGGTTTTCGGATTTTCTCCTTTACTTGTGCTATAAGATATTGCTTCTTGCCAAATTTCATGATTCTAAGTCAACGGGAAGTGCCCTATAGGTTTTGATTCCCTTGAGATTCCCTTTAATATGTGACATAAACGGCCGTATCTTTTGATTGCGTTGACTTAGATGTTTGATTTTTTCAGTGATCCAAGGGATTTCAGACTTAAGTATTTGATATTAATTTTAACTTGATACCTCTACGCATTCCTGAGAAAAAGGGTCATGACAGACACACAGACAGACAGACAGACAGACAGACGGACAACAAAGTGATCCTATAAGGGTTCCGTTTTTTTCTTTGAGGTACGGAACCCTAAAAAGAAAGAACATTTGGAGTCATAAAAATTAAATACTTATGTACTGAGGCAATGAAACGGTATGAATAATAATAATTAGTGGTTTAAAATATAGGCTTTAAAATATTTCTGTTTAATCATCAATATGCCTTTGAACGTTATAGATATAATTTTTATGACTTATGAAAATTATAATCCTTAACATTATGGACTATTCACTTTAGCATTATGTTTTACTTTTTTTATGACTATCGATAGTTATGAGCATAAATAGTATGACAATCAATTTCTGACTTTCAAAATTCGATACAACAACTTTATGGGTGACAAGGGGATCCCTATGCTTTACCCGACGATTGCGAGACAGGCGGTAAAGGTACCTAGTTCAAAAGTTATATTTTAATGTTAGTATTTGTATCTAGACCTCTTGTTTGTTTGTTTTTGCCCGCGAAATCGTCCGCGTAGGAGTCGTTCAGCGCTACTCCCTCGGGAACTGTCAATTTTTTCGGGATAAAAATCAGCCTATGTGCTATTCCAGACTATAATCTATCTCTGTCCCAAATTCCATACAGATCCCTTCAGCCGTTCTGGCGTGATTGAGTAACACACATCCATCCATCTATACATCTAAACTTTCAGTAAAAAAAAAAGATAAAAGATATTTATTCAGTAAGTAGGCCGCACGGGCACTTTTACACGTCAAAATGTACCAGCGCTTCCCAAGAGGAGACCACTGCTGAGTAGAAGCACCGGACGAAACTTACCGCAGTTATTTTTTCAATATAACTTACTAGCTTTTGCCCGCGACTTCGTCCGCGTAGAAGTCGTTTATCACTGCTCCCTCGGGATCTGTTCAATTTTCTGAGATAAAAAGTAGCCTATGTCCTTCCCCGGAACACAGGCTATCTCCATAGTATACCAAATTTCATCGAAATCGGTTCAGCGGATTAGCCGTGAAAGCTGAAAGCTTTAGCGTGAAAGACAGACGCAAAAGTATTTCTACTTTCGCGTTTATAATATTAAGTATAGCAACCCGCCCTCGCTTCGATTCGGTTATAAGTATAAGTTAAAATATAACCTATGTCCACCCTGAAACTTCAGTCTAAATATCAGTGAAAGAATTTTAGAAATCAGATGGATAGTTTCGGAGATTACCCCCTACATCCAAACTTATTAAGTACTCTTCCTCCTCTTCTTAAGTAAGTCGTTTATCGTTTTTACTCTGGACACTATCAAATTGTCTGCGATAAAAAGGTGCCAATCCAGGATAACAACTACCTGTGTGACAATTTCATCCGAATCCGTTCAACTATTTAGGCGTGACTAAAAAAAACATCCCAACATCCATACAAACTTTATTTAGCGTCGTCGTCGAGACCTAGCTAGATCGAATTTTCGCCCCCGTAAACCCGAATGTCGAAATCTTTATCAAAATCGTTGGAGCCGTTTTCGAAAACGTGAACTGAGTACAAATATGCGGAGAGTCCAGTACCTTTGTTAAAAAGTACAGATAAAGTTTTCATTATCGTACGTATGATGGGATAGAAACAAATTTAAACCATACGATTTTTTAAACCCTTTTCACCTTGCTAGAGGTATAATTTCCAAAAACGCGAAAACTGATATTTTATATATGAAGTAGTCTAGAAACGTATTTCCAAAATAACCAAACTCTTACAAATCTACACCCACAATTTCACCCCCTTAGGGTAGTATTCCCAACATCATCGAACGTAATACTTTTAGTTTGTAAGCAGTAGCCAAAACCATGTTTCACGTTCCTAACTTTAAAATTGACCAAACATTACACATTTCACCCTCTTAGGGGTAGTTATCCAAAATCACCGAACATTGTATTACTTTATTTGTTATTAACAGTAGCCTATACACCCATAAAAACTTTCACCCTTCCCGTTTCACCCCCTTAGGTGTAGTTTCTCCAAAATCACCTAAAGTGGTATTTTTTATTTATTCATAGCCTATACACAAATTTCCATGTTTTTAACTTCAAAAAGGACCAACCTCCAATATAAACTTTAACCCTCCATTTCATCTTCTTAGGGGTAGTTATTAAATTTCTAACTTCAAAAATGTCTAAACTGCCATGCAAACTACCACCCCCCATTTCATTTCCTTAAGGGTAGTTAGTCAATATCACCAAAGTTGTTTTTTATTTGTTAACGGTAGTCTTTATAACAATTTCCACGTTTCTAACTTCAAACTTGACCGAACTCCCATACAAACTTTCGCCCCCGTTTCATCACCATAGGGATAGTTTTTACAAAATCATCGGAAGTTGTTTTTATTTGTTAACAGTAGTCTTTATAACAATTTCCTCGTTTCTAACTTCAAAATTGTCCAAACCCCTATACAAACTTTAACCCCTTAGGGGTAGTTTATCCGAAATCGCTGAAGGTAGTATTTTTTATTTGTTAACAGTAGCCTGTACACAAATTTCCATGTTTCTAACCTCAAAAATGACCAAACTCCCATGAAAACTACCACCCCCCATTTCATTCCCTTAGGGGTAGTTATCTAAAATTGCCTTAAGTCGTTTTTTATTTGTTAACAGTATTCTTTATAGCAATTTTCAAGTTTCGAACTTCAAAAAGGACCAACCATTACCCCAAAGGAACTACCACCTCCCATTTAATTCCCTTAGGGGTAGTTTTTCCAAAATTGCCGGCGGTACTTTTTTTTATTTGTAACCAGTTCTAACTGATAGTTTAATATTTTGAATACTTTTTGCTACTTTTTGTGCAAAACTTGTATGTGTCTAACCCCATGCATTGTCCTTACTCATCTACTTCAGGGTTAGCTGGAAGAGATCCCATTTAAGGATAAGTTCGCCTTTGTACTTTAAATTTACGATGTCAATGTATTATTTACTTATACTTTTTGTGCAATAAAGAGTTTACATACATACATACATACAAACTTTAACCCCCCATTTTAACCCCTTAGGGGTAGTTTATCCAAAATCGCTGAAGGTAGTATTTTTCATTTGTAAATAGTAGCCTTTATACCAATTTCCACGTTTCTATCTTCAAAAATGGATGACTTTCATACAAACTTCCAACCCCCCTTTTACCCCCTTAGCGGATGAATTTTGAAAAATCATTTCTTAGTGCACCCCTAGACCTCATAAGGACCTTACGTACCAAATTTGGAATCTCTAGACCCAGCGGTTTGGGCTGTGCGTTGATATGTCAGTCAGTCAGTCAGTCAGTCAGTAAGTCAGTCAGTCAGTCAATGAGTCAGTTTCTTCTTTTATATATTTAGAAGATTATGACAATGATACTACTTATTCTAGCATTATATAGAACTGTAAAAATAATATAAAATATCTGCGTAGTTTTGCAGGAACGACAAGTGACAATTTTCGTTTTAATTTTATTACAGTAGATCCATATCTGGTATCCGTATGGAAGTGTTGGTAGGATACAGGTATCCATTAATAGTACATTTCGATGCTAGTGCGGAAAGTATGTCATTACTTCACGAGTACCGAGATATCTTGCCACGAGCCGTAGGCGAGTGGCAAGACTCGGGACGAGTGTAGAATGACATTTCCGCACGTGTATCGAACGACGATTTTTAACACAGTTGCGAAAAAATTAATCAATTTCAAACTCTGATTCACTCATTTTATAAGCACCTTTTTGAAAACTTAAGATTGGTAAACAAACTCTTTGTAAGTTCGATCTTTCGCAGTGAACATTTTTGACATTATGAAGAGGTGTTTGTTTTAGCTTTTATTCGACTAGAATGGATTTTGTTACTATTTATTATTGAACCCACGTCAATGAAAGTTTTTTTTTTCAAATGCATGTTCTATAACACATGAACAATTGTAAATATAAAACATTGTACTATTATTACTTAAATATTGTTATTTACTATTATTCGTGTATCGTATATTTATAAAAACAATACCGAATGTTGCCTTTGGAAACTAAAAATATGCTTACAGTAAGAAAAAACGCATGGCTTAAAGGACTCTGCATCCAGGCCATAATCATTTAAAAAAAAAACTCCTCTTCATAATGTCAAAAATTTTGACAGGCGTTTCGGCAGCTGTTCCATTCCATTCAGACAACTTATTAAGAACGGTTTTTCAATATTCAATATTAAAAAATAAACGTGTTATAATGATGAAGAGGTATGTAATAAAATATGAAATATGTATATTTTTCGTATTCTTACATTGACAGTAGGTTTTTATGTTGATTACGATGTTTATAGGAAATTAATATTAACACTCATCAATAAGTAGTCATGAATTGGAACAAGAATAAATTTTAAAAAATTGGAAAAGTAAAAAGCACTAGTTCGCGAAAACCAACTTTCCGCACGATATACAGCTACGAAAAGTACCACTTTTTGAGCAACTGTGTTAAAAAAGTTCATTTTAGTGATAGAATTTATTCCAGCGCGTGGTAGTTCGTCTGTTTACTTCGTCCACGCTGCTTTTGTCATTGAAAGACATTTGTTTGCCAATGTTCAAGTAACTGTCTACGTATTCCAAAAGCTTGCCATTGAGGTAGAGGGTTCTTTTCGACGGTTGGTTATAAACTTGGTTTTGCTCTCATTAATTATTAAACCTATTTTTTGGCTCTCCTTACTAAGTGCATGTAAAACAAATACGCACATCTAATTCTTCGTCTTCGTCGTATACATAATCGATCCAAAAATAGAAATCAACCTTCTGAATATGTCACGGGAACTCGGGACCATCGTAATAACCTTGACTAACTGACATGTCCGTCACAAGATGCGTCAAAATGACCATTTTCTATGGATTGACGTGAATTTCACGTCTCTTGAGGCGGGCGTGTCACTCAAAATCAGGTTATTATTATTAATACGGCCCTTAAAGCGCCCATACTCGACATCCAACATGAGAATTTCTCGACAGAAAAATAATTAGGTTTTGGGACCAGGACAATAATAATCAGTACCTATCAATGTGGTATTATTAAAGTAAATTCGTTAGATGGGTTAAGTTCCGGGCGTTTCAACCGCCGTCATTAGTGTTTTAAATATATTGACGAAATGACACTACAGCAACTTCTGATGCTAATAGAAACTACACCCCCGGTTCTGCTTCTGTTTACATGGGAAGTTGCTGGTAGGTGTCATTGATTTCGTCAATATAATGAAAACACTAAATGACGGCGGTTGAAACGCCCGGAAATTTACCCAGATGCACCTGGAAACAGCGTGCTTTTCAATGTACATTCGTACTTACATATATATTCCGTTTGTTATGTAATCTTAACGAATGAATAGGTAGTACCTTGGCTATGGAGATGGTCTGCTGCTCCATGACCTCGTGGATGGCGGTGCGGTCGGCGTCGGCCATCTTGTCGAACTCATCGATGCAGCACACGCCCTGATCGGCCAGCACCAGCGCGCCGCCCTCCAGCATCATCTCCCCGGTGAACGGGTCCTGGGACAAGCGCACTCCTATATACAAAAATGATGCAGATATTTTCACTATTAAATACAAGTCGATGTCTCATTCTATGATTACCTTCACGTTTCTTTGTAGAGAGCACTTTGTCAGCTTTTACACTAACAGATACATCTGTCTAGTTAAGCATCTAAATTATTTACCTGATCTGTCTGATATAAATTGTATGTGGTCTCCGACAACAATTCCGCTAACAGAATGAGAAAAAGTAGCCGCCATCTAGAAAATTTTTAGTTACTCGACTGATGGCTTCCAAAATAGATATCTGGGGATCTATTTGGTCTCCAATATCGGTTCCGTTAACAGAATGAGAAAAAGTTGAACTTTTTAGTCATCCGACGGATTACATCCAAAATCAATATCTAGGGATCTGTGGATCTGGTCCCAATATTATGAAATTAGAAACTGATGATGGGATCCATGAGGAATCGAGGGAAATCCTCAAAAGTTATAGGCACACACACATACAGCGATTTTGGTACTACCTGCAAGACCTTAAGAAATTGCATTACAAAAGCACCTCTTGGTGAAGAGGAACTGATGATGAAGACTAGAGATGACCACCGGAACTCCATAGTCGTAAGTGATTGATGCCAGCAATGACATTTCTTTATTAAGAACATGAAGCTACTTTTATATTCATTATAATGCATGTGGTGAAGTGCAACTGATGGTGAAGTACCGGGAGAACTCCTCAATGATTAACGGCCCTACATCTTGGACAGCGACATTTTGTTAAGGGTGATGAGAAATTGGTATAAGGCTATTGTTTCTTAACGTGATGTGTATGTGCTTTATCACATAATAATATATGGTGCATCACTAAAAAGCGAAAAATATTTTTTTTTACAAAAAAATAAAACCGTCTTCAAAAACCCAATAAAAAGGGCTCAATAAAGACCGGCCTCCTAGGAGTCCTAGGAATTGCCTATTTAGTACCTAATAGGTACATGAAATATATCGAAGTCGGTGGCAAGAATCATGGTGTCATTGCTTTTGTGTATACCTACTTGACACCGGCTTGGATATATTTCATGTACCTATTTGGTACTAAATAGGCAATTCCTAGGACTCCTAGGAGGCCGGTCTTTATTTAACCCTTTTTATTGGGTTTTTGAACACGGTTTTTTTTTTAAACAACGAAATTCCTCCGCAACAATAATGCGTGCCATTGTGTAGCTTAAAAATATCAACCCCTTATAAACGGATATTACACCAAGGTGTGAAAGTGAAATGCTATAATGAGAAGTAAACTAAAAATAATTTGATTTGAGTGACATTAACAAAAATATAAAGTAAGGTTTGCCAATGATGTTATCTAGTCTGGAACTGGAGTTAAGTAATTCAGATTACTTAAGTACTTCATTACCGAGGAATCAAGAATACATTAGTGGTTTACAATACCGATTCCAAAGTAATGGATTACAAATGTAATCATAGTACAATGTTACAGTAATTTTATTACCTATACGTAATCAATTACTGAGGAATCACGATTACTGTAATGTAATCTTGTAATTAATTACAAAAGTAATTGATTACGTCCAACTCTGGTAGTGCATATGTGGGTAAGAAAATGTTGATGATTCCACAAGTCCAAGTACTAGTGCTAGTGAATCGAAAGAACAAAATATTGCGTTATACCCAATTAATTCCTATTAATAAAATTTTTATTTTCAATATCATTATTTTTTTGACATTTTAAGTTTTACTACTTATTCCTTTACATAATATCCACAATGTGACTCAAGTATCAAAATATTTCAACCCGCTGTGCTGCTTGAAGAACGAGGACAGTTTTACGATTCGCTTTTGTTTGATATTACCAAAAAGATCTTAGTGAAGATTACAGACGGCCAATTCATATTTCCTGAACTATACTACTTATTAGAAATAAAAAGTTAGAGTGAAAGAGAAAAAAGATGTCATGTGTAAAAGAAAAAGGAAAATATATATGCATATTGCTTATTTAATTAACCATATAAACATTAAATCTCATAAAAATCACTGGTTTAGTATTTTCCCATCTTTTGGGAATATTACTGGTAACATTGGAATAATACTGGGAATATTCATAAACAGAAACTTACTGGTAACGGGAATATTACCGCGGCCCATCACTAACTGGGACTATCAAACTTTCCGAGGGGAAGAGTATCCTTGTGTTAATCTAGGATAAAGACAATTTGTGTACCAAATTTCATCCAAATCCGCTTAGCTGTTTAGGTCTGATTGAAACACAAACGTCCAAACATCCATGCAAACTAAAAGTATATGTATAATGTAGGCGTGAGCGTGTGCCCGGCAGACCTTGACGACGGCGGCGGTGAGGCCGACGCCTGAGGAGCCGCGGCCTGTGGTGTACTGGCTGCGCGGCGCCAGCCGCGCGATGTGCGCCAGCAGCTGCGACTTGGCCACGCCCGGGTCGCCCATTAGGCACACGTTGATGTTGCCGCGAATCGCCATGCCGTTGGGCCGCCTGCGCCGACAAACGAGTTCGGTCAAAGGGACACATCCACAATATTTCAACGTGCCAGCTAGAGCACACAAGAAAGGACCTATACTATAATTCATCTTGAATCTAAAATAATTATCGTAAGGATGAGTTTGTCATGCCATATAGTATTTATTTTATTGCAAGAAGAAGGCAAACAAGCACACATGCCATCTGATCTGATAGTAAGTGGGCTCTGAGGCCCATCGACATTGTCAGTCGCAATCACAGTACTCCAGCGAGCACGAGCGAACAGCGGGCACCTGTCGACGCCGCCGACGAGCAGCAGCAGCAGTGCTTTCTTGATGTCCTCGTGGCCATAGATCTCGGGCGCCAGCGAGCGCGCCATGCGCCCGTACAGCTGCTCCTCGGCCAGCAGCGCCAGCTCCTCCTCGCTCAGCGCCTCGGCGCTAGCGCACTCGTCGCTCTGGCTCAGACACGCCACCTCCTGCGTACACCACACCGTCACGTCAGAAGGCGCTACACATTCGACGATGATCGACTCTGGTATAATTTTAATTACCTTAAGTAAAGTGACACGTGTCATAGTCATTACTTACTATATTACAGGATCAGGAGATTACCTTTATTGCTGTAATATTTTTCCTTATTACCCGACTGAGCGAAGCCAAAAGTAGGGTAATGATTTTAACAGTTCATGTAAGTACATATGAATGTAAATAACTAAAAATCTAATGTACGTACCGCTCTTGCTCCTAAACGACTTTAATTAATGGGATGGCATATGATTCAATCGTAAAAACGATAAAATATACAAGCGTCAAATTTGGTATGACTATAAAAATAGAACAAACCCTATAAAATAACAACAAAAATTAAAAACCAGCCAAATGTGTACGGAACCCTCAGTGCGCGAGTCCGACTAGCACTTGCCCGGTTTTTAGTATTTGTTGTTATTCTATAGGGTTTGTCCTATAATCATACCAAATTTTACGCTTGTATTTTTTACCGTTTTTACGATACAACAAAAATAAAAATACGTTGAAAAAAAAAACGTTTCTTGTATGGGGACCCCCTTTATTATTTCACTTTTTTATTTGTTAGTAAATCCGCCGTAATAACACATATTCTGAAAAAAAATCAACCCGCTATCTATTACTGTTCAAAAGATACAGCTCTTTAGAGTTAGGACAGATGGACAAACAGGCAGACAAACGGATGGACGGACGGACAGCGTAGGCATATTAATAGGGTCTTGTTGGGCGCCCTTCGGGTGCGGAACCCTAAAAACGAAAACTTATATTTAAAAATTGTAAGGGTGCGTCACACAAGCCGCCAGTCGGGTTTTAGGTCGCAACTTTCGAATTATAAGGCAATAACTCCTTATATATTATATATTAACTATGCATTATGTCAATCGACAAGCTGTAGAACTTAATACATAAATAAGTTTTATATTTTATCCTATTTTAATTAGAAATCTATCCTTTGGCATTGGCCCGCGAAAGCAAAGCAAAAACAATGGCAAAGGAAGGTTTCACCGGCGGCACCGGGATGCAGTGCTGAACCCAGCCAACTACACTCAAACTCAAATGCAATATCTAAAGCAGATTCGATTGTATTCCATTAGTAATTGGAAGGAAAGGTGCGAAAGCAAAACTGACGTGGGCCTCGAGGTAGGTGTCGGACAGCAGGCCCTGCGCAGGGTGGCGCGCGCCCAGCAGCGGCAGGAACACGCCGGCCACGGTCACGTGGTCGCCCGGCTGCGCGCGCCGCGTCGTCTCGCCGCGGCAGTACACCGACAGCTGTCGCGGGATGTGCCCCACCGGCACCTGCTCCGACTGCAAACACGCACACACGTTACACTTCACCACATCCTAATATACGACCAACTCAAGCGAGCGTATCTACAAGGTACGATTATTGAAGTTTTAACAGTTGTGCTACGAGATTACATATAGCTGAGGGCAAAGAATGCACATTCTACCAGACTTCAAAAAAAACCGTAAGGAACGCAACGCAATCTATATATTTAAGTATGTATTTCTCTATATAAGTATGGTATATCGTTGCCTAGTACCCATAGTACAAGCCAATATACATAAATACAGTAAATAAATAAATAATATAGTAAATAAATAAAATAAATATCAGGGACAAACTAGCTTAGTTTGGGACTAGGTCAATTTGTGTTAGATTGTCCCTGATATTTATTTTATTTATGTATATTCTTGTACACAAGTAGATCGCCCCGATCTTCGGTTATTGCTTGAACACAGCCAACATTAAATAGTTATTAATTGTTATGCAAGGCTGCAAAGTTGTTACTTGTCGCGAGAGCCAGTATTGATTGAATCCCGAGTAAGCGCTACGCTCGTGGTTCAAAAATTGAATCCTGGGCACATTATGCTCAAGATGGGATTCAAGGCCTCGAGAGCCTCAAGACCCAAATAACTTTGCTGCCGTGCGAAACACAATTTTCCACCTCACCGTACCGAGGAAACACTGGGTGCTAGGAAAACAATTCCACGAGCGCCACATCAGCTGTCGTGACAGCTACAACATTACTTTGCAACGCTAGCCAAAAAAATGGTCTTTTGCGCGCAGATTTTGGCCGACAAAGAAAGCCTTTGCAAGCAGGTTAGGTGAAAATAATTTAATAAGACACTACGAGTATGTAATATGACGACTGGTAAATCTTCTAACTGGTTGATGTTTAACTGGAATATAAATTTAATGACACACTTTTAGATAGCATCAAATATTTTTTGCTATTATTTTATTTGCCTAAGAATTACCTCTTTTTCGCAGTCGATTGACAACTTTTATAATATCCCATCGTCAGCTGACTAGCCAAAATGTATGGGATGGTCAATTTTTTTTTCGCGATTTCGGGGTTGGTCCCATAGTGAAAGATGATCAGTATGACTTACCGTAAAACGGGGTAAATTGGAACGGCGGGGTAAATAGGAATAAATATCTGCTTTTCTAAACCGGTCTGTTATTCCATTACTAACAGACCGAAGATCAAACTGTTGTTGATTTCTGAATAAGCGAGGTATGTTTTGCTACTGGCTACACAGCATTTAAATCAGTCAATGAAGTTTCAGTAAAAAAAACACGTTGAAAGTGAGGTCGTCGTGAACACGCGTTTTATGCATCATTAAATTTCAAGTTTTAGATGAGTCATATTGTGAAAAACTGTTAAAATTGGTGTAATATCGATCATAGTAGTGGATTATGATTTAAAGAAATAAAAAAGTAAGTAAATAATTGCAATGTTTCATTGGAAATCTTAGTTTTAGATAACCACTTGTTTTTAGGTCATTTTGTGGATAATAGGAACGGCGAAGGGGGAAATTGGCACGCCAACAGGTATAATTGGAACGACGCGGGGGTTAATAGGTTTGACTATGGGGTTAATTGGCATGGCCAAATAGGGTTGTCAAAAATTAAAATCGGCCCTTACATCAAAATATGGGCTCGGGGACTTTTTTGTGAGTACCTCTTGTAATGAAGAATATTTTAGTCGAGTATGAACATCCTACTTGTAACAGTTTTTGACAATACCAATTTAAAAATAAACATTTTTTTTATGTGGTTGTGAAGTAGTGACACCCAGGGGTCGGAAATCAGTTTGAAATTGAAACCGATTTCGGCCTTTGACCCCAAACCTGAATGGATAGCGGTTTGGGTTAAGGTTACCGGTATCAAAACCGGTTAATTGAAAAACCGGTTTTACACAAATTTCGTTCTGAAGAACGAAATTAACCGGTTATTTTGGACTTGACACTGCAATATATACAGATATAGCACCGAATGCTATTTATTTTACAAGATTTACTCGTCTACATAGTTATATCTATCTATCTACATTCTATACATATGATAAAGCTGTAAATATGTTTATTTGAACGCGCATCACGTGAAAACTGCTCAACAGATTTAGATGAAATTTGGTATGGAGATAGCTTGAGTCCCGGGAAAAGATATAGGCGGAATATAATAGTACCCAGAGCGAAGCGAGGGCGGGTCGCTAGAATACAATATAAACACCTCCTAACCAATTTTTTTGAGCGTTAGGTTGTCCTCGTAATTTAAGTAAAATTGATAAAAAAATGTTTTTTAGTTAGCTATTTAGTTAGTTCAAAATCAATATCCTGGGGATCTGTGTGGACTCCGACAATGAATCCGGTTACACACACTACAAAATCGATATCTGGGGATTTGTGTGGTCTCCTACAACGAATCCGTTGACAGAATGAGAAAAAGTAGCCGCCATCTTGAATTTTTTAGTTATTCGGCCGATTGCTTCCAAAATCGATATCTGGGGATTTGATTGGTCTCCGACAACGAATCCTTTGACGGAACGAGAAAAAGTATCCGCCATCTTGAACTTTTCAGTTATTCGTTCGATTGCTTCCAAAATCGATATCTGGGGATTTGTTTGGTCTCCGACAACGAATCCTTTGACGGAATGAGAAAAATTATCCGCCATCTTGAACTTTTCGGTTATTCGTTCGATTGCTTCCAAAATCGATATCTGGGGATATGTTTGGTCTCCGACAACGAATCCGTTGACAGAATTAGAAAAAGTAGCCGCCATCTTGAACTTTTTAGTTCTTCAACCGATTGCTTCCAAAATCGATATCTGGGGATTTGTGTGGTCTCCGAGAACGAATGCGTTGACAGAATGAGAAAAAGTAGCCGCCATCTTGAACTTTTTAGTTATTCAACCGATTGCTTCCAAAATCGATACCTGGGAATCTGTGTGGTCTCCAACAACGAATCCGGTAACAGATTAAGAATAAGTAGCTGCCATCTTGAACTTTTTAGTTATTTGACAGATTTCTTCCAAAATCGATATCTAGGGATTTGTGTGGTCTCCGACAACGAACCCGTTGACAGAATGAGAAAAATTAGCCGCCATCTTGAACTTTTTAGTTCTTCAACCGATTGCTTCCAAAATCGATATCTGGGGATTTGTGTGGTCTCCGACAACGAATCCGTTGACAGATTGAGAAAAAGTGGCCGCCATCTTGAACTTTTTAGTTATTCGACCGATTGCTTCCAAAATCGATATCTGGGGATTTGTGTGGTCTCCGACAAGGAATCCGTTGACAGAATGAGAAAAAGTATCTGCCATCTTGAACCTTTTAGTTATTCGACTGATTGCTTCCAAAATCAATATCTGGGGATTTGTGTGGTCTCCGACAACGAATTCAATGACAGAGAGAGAAAAAGTAGCCGCCATCTTGAACTTTTTGGTTATTCAACCGATTGCTTCCAAAATCGATATCTGGGGATTTGTGTGGTCTCCGAGAACGAATACGTTGACAGAATGAGAAAAAGTAGCCGCCATCTTGAACTTTTTAGTTATTCGTTCGATTGCTTCCAAAATCGATATCTGGGGATTTGTGTGGTCTCCGACAACGAACCCGTTGACAGAATGAGAAAAAAAAGCCACCATCTTGAACTTTTTAGTTATTGAACCGATTGCTTCCAAAATCGATACCTGGGGATTTGTGTGGTCTCCGACAACGAATCCGTTGGCAGATTGGGAAAAAGTAGCCGCCATCTTGAACTTTTTAGTTATTTGACAGATTTCTTCCAAAATCAATATCTAGGGATTTGTGTGGTCTCCGACAACGAACCCGTTGACAGAATGAGAAAAAGTAGCCGCCATCTTGAACTTTTTAGTTATTAGACCGATTGCTTTCAAAATCGATATCTGGGGATTTGAGTGATCTCCGACGGCAAGATACTGCGTTTTAATTATTTTTATGAGTTATTTATGAGCTTGTAAACTATTACTTAATTTTTCGGTTTTGGCCAAGCATTTTTGTCCGTTAGATAGTCCTCGACCCTATATAGTACGCTTTAGACATCAACGACGCCGCGTTTTCAAGTAATTTTTAAGTGGTGGAAGAGTGTTGAGAATGGACATTCAACACGTACTCTTTGACGGCTCAGGTTCAAAATTTAAGTTTCTTTAATTTAAAGGTGGACTGGACTGTATTAAATTCTTCGAGGTTTAGAAACGGAGGGCTACAAAAATACTGAGGTTCTAAGGTTAGGTTCGGTCTTAAGGTTAATGAAGTTCTTGAAGTTCAAAGGAGAAGTTACTTACACGGCTTTGAATTTTTCGTTCGTTCGTTGCCGATCACACAAATTCCCAGGAATCGGTTTTGGAAGCAATCGGTCGAGTAACTAAAAAGTTCAAGATGGCGGCTACTTTTTCTCATTCTGTCAACGGATTCGTTGTCGGAGACCACACAAATCCCCAGATATCGATTTTGGAAGCAATCGGTTGAAGAACTAAAAAGTTCAAGATGGCGGCTAATTTTTCTCATTCTGTCAACGGGTTCGTTGTCGGAGACCACACAAATCCCTAGATATCGATTTTGGAAGAAATCTGTCAAATAACGAAAAAGTTCAAGATGGCAGCTACTTTTTCTTAATCTGTTACCGGATTCGTTGTTGGAGACCACACAGATCCCCAGATATCGATTTTGGAAGCAATCGGTCGAATAACTAAAAAGTTCAAGATGGCGGCCACTTTTTCTCATTCTGTCAACGGATTCGTTGTAGGAGAC
This sequence comes from Tortrix viridana, assembly GCA_963241965.1. NCBI lineage: Eukaryota > Metazoa > Arthropoda > Insecta > Lepidoptera > Tortricidae > Tortrix > Tortrix viridana. Next base: position 38,247,130 of record OY725171.1, on the reverse strand, counting down.
CACACAAATCCCCAGATATCGATTTTGGAAGCAATCGAACTAATAACTAAAAAGTTTAAGATGGCGGATACTTTTTCTCATTCTGTCAACGGATTCATTGTCGGAGTCCACACAAATCCCCAGATATCGATTTTGGAAGCAATCAAACGAATAACTAAAAAGTTCAAGATGGCGGCTTCTTTTTCTCATTCTGTCAACGGATTCGTTGTAGGAGACCACACGAATCCCCAGATATCGATTTTGTAGTGTGTGTAACCGGATTCATTGTCGGACTCCACACAGATCCCCAGGATATTGATTTTGAACTAGATAGCTAACTAAAAAACATTTTTTTATCAATTTTACTAAAATTACGAGGACAACCTAACGCTCAACAAAATTGGTTAGGAGGTGTTTATATTGTATTCTAGCGACCCGCCCTCGCTTCGCTCTGGGTACTATTATATTCCGCCTATATCTTTTCCCGGGACTCAAGCTATCTCCATACCAAATTTCATCTAAATCTGTTGAGCAGTTTTCACGTGATGCGCGTTTAAATAAACATATTTACAGCTTTATTATATGTATAGAATATAGATAGATATATATAATTATGTAGACGAGTAAAACTTGTAAAAGAAATAGCATTCGGTGCTATATATGTTTCTATTGCAGTGTCAAGTACAAACTAACCGGTTAATTTCGTTCTTCAGAACGAAATTTGTGAAAAACCGGTTTTTCAATAATCGGTTTATATACCGGTAACCTTAACCCAAACAGCTATCCATTCAGGTTTGGGTTCAATGGCCAAACCGGTTTTAATTTCAAACCGGTTTCCGACCCCTGAGACACGGTAACTGCGCAGTACGGCGAGCGGCGACATCAAGGTCGTAGTCTGAGTTTAACCGGTTAATACAGGTTTATCGGAGTTCTTCAATTTCGTTCTTCCTATTATCCGGTAACCTAAATAATTTCGTTCTTTTTAAACCGTTCCTTTCATTAACCGGTAAACGGACGAACAAAATTAAACCGGTTTTTAGAACGATATTTACCGCTATTTAGAAACCGGTTCCGAGCCCTGGTATAAGTTAAAGTTACTTAATAAATTCAATAAAAATAAGATCTCACGAAAGATTTTTTGATTTAGTAACTATTTTAATGATTTTTTGAGACTTGTTTAGTAGGTATACCTAGGTAGGTACTTAGCTTTGGATAGATTGAGTGACAGACAGCCCTAGGCAAAATTCCAATTAACCCCACTCTCGTACCTATTAACCCCGTCGGGGGTTAATTGGAATCCAATAGAGTTTTTGTTGAATATTTCAAAATATGGCAATAATTTGGGAATCTAAGGCTACTAAGCAACTAAAAGAGCTTACCACACATTTTTATGTAGTAACTTAAAATACCCTATGAATTACGGAAGACGGTTAAAATTCCAGTTGATAGTGAAGATTGGACCAATTTACCCCGTTTTACGGTACTGATTTGACCCCTAAAATTTTGTAGACGAATTAAAAAACACCCGGTATAAATAGTCCTGTGACAGATTGAAATTTTACATTTCACGCGAACGTTGTTCCAACCAAACGATCAGTCAACTAACTTTAAAAAATACGTATCTATAGTAAATTAGTTTCAAACAACAATAATTATTGTTTTACGCATTCATAATACCAAATCTGCAAAACTATGCAAAAATTTCATGGATATAATAACAAAATAATTAAACTAGTTTTACACCCCATACGTGAAACGGAGCGTCAGGAGTGTTTAACAATGACTTGGTTGTTCGACCGAATTGTTTCACCATTTTGTAAAATCGAGTCACTTGCGTCAACGCTCTCAACTGTCAACGTTAGTACAATTGCGTCTGCCTTTACATGTAGTTGTTTTTAAAAAATCGATTACAATTCCGTTATAAACCTTAACGATAATCGAATAAATGTATGCGATTTTAATTAGCCACATTACTAAACTTGCCAAATGACATATGTCACAGGACCATTAATAAATGAAAATTATTATAGTTTTTATTTATATTAAGAAAAATAAATGAAGGTACATGTTACGAAAAAAATATTCATACACTTCAAGGAAACTTGTTATAAAAAAAAAAATTCGTACTAATCTCCAATCATAATATTTAAAGAACAAAATGCAAGAAATATCAATTAGAAATTTCCGGAAGAGGTCAAACTGGCACACAGAATTTGTGAGATCTATTAAAATTACGAATTTATAGTACATTTCGATGCTAGTGCGGAAAGTATGTCATTACTTCACGAGTACCGAGATATCTTGCCACGAGCCGCAGGCGAGTGGCAAGACTCGGGACGAGTGAAGATTGACATTTCCGCACGTGTATCGAACGACGTTTTTTAACACAGTTGCGAAAAAATAAATCAGTTTCAAACACTGAGTCACTCATTTTATAAGCAACTTTTGAAAACTTAAGATTGGTAAACATTTTTTTTATGGTTTTTTTAGCTTTAATACTATCCCATACTGTAAAGCTACATTTTGTATGATAATTAATTTAGGTTACGTAGGCTTCCTTAAATTAGGTCCACTTATTGTAATTGATTTTTTACAAATTAGTGTAGCGCGCGACTAGGTTAGGGTTTTTACGATGTGTTGATGCATCCACCGTATAGCCCCGACCTTGCTCCATCGGATTTCCACCTGTTTCGGTCACTTCAGAATTCTTTAGGAAGCATAAAGTTAATATCAAGAGAACACTGTCCAAACTACCTGTCAGATTTTTTTAATCAAAAATCTCAGAATTTCTACAGCAATGGAATCATGGCACTACCCACAAGATGGCAACAAGTCATCGATCAAAACGGCATGTACATACATTCAGTCAACAAAGTATCGGGAATGGATGATTTGTTTATGGTTCCAAATTCAAATTTTTGTTTTTTTTGTTGTTGTTAGATTGGCACAACTGTTTTCTATTTTGGCGCGGAGTTTGAGTTGCATCTGTTATTTATATTAAATACAGTGCTGTTTTTAGTTATATCATATCTAGTGTGTATTGCGAATTTCATAATGGACAAAAACATTGAACAAAGAGTTTGTCTTAAATTTTGCATCGCCAATGGAATTTCGTGTTCGGAGTCACTGAAAATGTTACAGAAGGCTTACGGTGATTCGACTTTATCAAAAACACGTGTTTATGAGTGGTACAAAGCGTTCAAAAGCGGTCGAGATGTGATGGAAGATTTGCCTCGCTCTGGTAGGCCATCAACGTCTGCAACTGAAGTTAACATCGCAAAAGTGAAGGAAATAGTGACTGAAAATCCTCATTCAACTTTGAGAGAGATAGCCGCCGAACTTTCTGTATCTCACGAGTCGATCCGTACTATTTTAACTAATCATTTGGGTATGAAACATGTTACCGCTCGGCTAGTCCCAAAAGACCTGAATTTTCTCCAAAAACTCAATCGCATGAGAGTCGCTGAGGACATGCTAGAACGAGTCAATTCCGACCCAACATTCATGAAACGCATTGTTACTGGTGACGAGACGTGGGTTTACGAGTTTGACATGCAAACTAGTCAACAAGCTTCGGAGTGGCGCCTTCCAACTGAACCGAAACCGAAGAAACCACGCCAAAGTCGATCAAAAGTCAAAGTCATGTTGACTGTTTTCTTTGACTATCGCGGTGTTGTGCACTCGGAATTCTTGCCGGAAGGTCAAACGGTAAATAAAGAATATTATTTGAGCGTTATGCGGCATTTAAGAGAGCAAATTCGACGAAAAAGGCCAGATTTGTGGAATGAAAATTCTTGGATTTTGCACCACGATAATGCGCCTTCGCACAAGGCCATCATTGTGAAAGAATTTTTGACCAAACACTCAACAAATACCATCGAGCAACCACCATATTCACCAGATATGGCTCCTGCCGACTTCTTTCTTTTTCCTAAACTCAAATTACCACTTCGTGGCACCCGTTTTCAATCGGTAGAAGACATAAAGGAGAATTCGCGCCGAGAACTGAATTCAATTCCGGAAACAGCGTTTAAAAAATGTTTTGATGATTGGATTATTCGTTGGCGTAAGTGTATCGTTTCTGAAGGAGCATACTTTGAAGGTGATAAAATAAATTTGGATGATTAACAAACAGTTTGTGTATTATTGATCTTTTCCCGGTACTTTCTTGACAGAGTAGTATTATAAATAAATAAAAAAATATAACTTAAAAAATTGTTTTTCCTTTGTACGAAAAATACGAAAATACTTTTGCCCCGACCTAATATTAATCAAAACACGCCACATATATTTCTTTCATTAAAACTTAGCGATATTTTTATTCTTTTCTTGCGGTTTCCGAGACCAAAATAATCTATCCTATGTCGTAATCCAAGACAAAAGATGTGTAATGAATGGCACTGCCAATAACCAAGTTTGGCTTATGTGTACGCGAAAATGCAGGGGATTGTCGAGCATAATAATGTAAGTAGCAGGGAAATACAATGAGTGCCATTTGGAAAAGGCAGGGAGGCAGTGTTCAGTGGGAGCAATTTAATTCAGGAGCAAAGAGGGTGGCGTAATTAAGTAGATACCCGTACTCAACAGTGGGTGGACGCAGAGTGTGATCGGAGGGCGGACGTATAATATTAATAAAATGTGTAGCGACTAACGTGTTCTTGTATCTTTAGCTCCTGGAACTTGAGGAATCGCGAGCCGCGCGTCTGCAGGTGCAGCTGGCCGGAGGCGCTGTTGAGCCGGCAGGCATCGGCGGCGCAGGCGGGCGGCGGCGTGAACTGCAGCGCGCGCACCGGCTGGTACGTCTCCGCGCCACACGCAGCGCAAGAGTACGTCGCCACGGCCAGCAGCGGCTTCACCTCCGTGCAACGCGTCACGATGCCTGTCCACAACACCACACGCTTATAGGTATACAGGATGGAAAAAACGAACGCCACATGGAAAGGGCAATGGAAAGGGCTATGCTCGGCGTATATCTGCGAATCAGAAATGAGGAAATCCGCAGAACCGAAATCACCAACATAGCCCAGCTAATTGCGAACCTTAAGTGGCAGTGGGCGGGGCACATTGCTCGTAGAACTGATGGCCATTGGGGCGGAAAAGTGTTGGCAGGCCTTCCACAAGGTGGACCGACGATCTGGTGAAGATCGCGGGAAGCCGATGAATGCGAGTAGCACAAAACCGGCCGTCATGGAGATCCTTGGGGAAGGCCTATGTCCAGCAGTGGAAGTCTTTCGGCTGATATGATGATGAGTTCTGGTTGTAACCAAAGGTCAAATATGCAGCCACCCTCGAGTGGCATATGAGTGAATAGTACTGCATAGAACCCATAAGGAACCCATTACAAACTAAGTGGAGAAGTACTAGCACCTATTTTTATATTCCGGTGGAGCGGCAAGTGAGCCCCAATTCTGTACGCGGATACAAATTAGAACTTGGGGCGCATATTGTACTTGGTGAACGAATAAGTAAGTGAAAAACCGTTCAATAGCTGGTGGCTACTGCGTGATAATAATAAAGCATACATTTTATGTTATAATTTTTGTAAAGTGTGACAGACATCATTTTGGAAAACCTGTTTGGGTGATTACCTAATTATACTTCAATATAGCAACAGTCTTACGCAGATATCTTAGCATTTAGATAGCACAAATCCTTGCAAAGTTTATGATATTGTGAAATATATATCATGTCCCTTAAAAGATTTTCACGCGCCTCCAATTAGATAATGATTGATTGTAAATAATTAGAAAAACAATAACCTAAAAGTCCACTTTTATACTTTTGTCACAAATCTGTGAATTGTTGTGTTGGATTGATTAAACTGTAGTTGTATTGTATCAGACGACTACCTAAACTTCTTGAAAATGCGTCAATATTATAAAATAGCATTGAAATATTTTCATATTTGAAACTGCCAATTGGGTAGGTAAAGTTTTTGGAAGAGGTGTAAATTATATTTTTTTTCGGTAGTCGTCATCCTAAAGATCAAGGAACTGCGGCTCTTTTTTTTTATTTCCTCTAATATTCTAGAAATATTTTTTTTAGTTAGTAAGTTGACATTTGCACACTTTAATGACCGACAAGCTTGTTGCCTTCGTACTTAATGAGAAAGAAAAAAAAAACTGTCACTTCTATAACTGTCATTGTCAATCAAAGTAAACAAACGATTCAATTCAACGACTCTTTTCTGTTTGCTTGCGTTTCATGTGATCAGTGTTTTTAGAAATATTTTAACGACCTCAGAACGAACTCCGGACTTTCGATTTTGCCGCTTTGCTCCTGCTTTGCTCGCTTTGACCTTTACACGATATTTGGACTACGATTTATTTCCGACCCCTTTGGCACTGCTTCTTGGACACCGATTTCTTTCTTTCACGACGACTCTTTCCCTGCTTTTCGATAGCCACGAGAACACGTTTGAATCGTATACACGCAATGAATTCAAGCAATCCCACACGGACTTCGGAAGTGGATTATTACAAAGATTTACTTAGATGCTTGAAAGAATTGAATCGTTTGTTTACTTTGATTGACAATGACAGTTATAGAAGTGACAGTTTTTTTTTTCTTTTTAATAAAGTACGAAGGCAACAAGCTTGTCGGTCATTAAAGTGTACAAATGTCAACTTACTAACTAAAAAAAATATTTCTAGAATATTAGAGGAAATAAAAATAAAAGAGCCGCAGTTCCTTGATCTTTAGGATGACGACTATCGAAAAAAAATATAATTTACACCTCTTCCAAAAACTTTACCTACCCAATTAGCACTTTTTAACGATTAATTTAGAACCGTGAAGTCTAAATAAGTGTAAATAGCTTCCTTTGGTTATTTATGTCTTCACTATAAACACTTTTATGGTTGAAGGGGCATATCAGTGTACACTAGAACTCGAGGTTACAACATATTATGGGTTCCAAAAGAACTGCAAAATGAACCGATTTGCCTTCAAAGGTAATGTAATTCTCTGATATGCTACCCATTTAAAACTACAGGTACAAAATTATTGTTTCCTATCACTTATTGCTTGCAGTTGCTTATGAGTGAGTTTAAGACCCTATTTGGAACATTTGGTTCGAAATTAGGGTCAAATATTCCTGATTGGCAGCTTTGAGTTCCAATTTCGACTGTTTGCCACCATAAGTAATATAAAAGAAGCAAAATACAATCATAAGTAACTGCAAGTGGAATGCAGTCCTCATATGCCACTTCTAGATGCATTTGCAGCTGAAAGGTTTATCTATTTCAACTTGTTCCGATACAAATTCTGAAATTTCATCGTCAGCGTTATCAACACCTAGTAAAATTCGCAGCAACTCCTTCGTACGATAAGACTCCTCACACATTTCGTCGACACTGTACAACACTATTCAAGATGATGTAGCGCCTCTGACGTCACAGATTAGCGTCCACAGCCGACGGGGGCGCATAGGACACTGATAAGCACTTGTTTACTTGAGGTGTGCAAAACCAGTTTGTCGATTGTTATTATTAACTAAATGGTGAACTATTATTGTACCATTTCTGCGTGCAAAGTATATGGGATACCATTGTTATATAATATTTACGTAATTTATGATAATTTTGGATTATGTAGTGTAATAATTTATCATGGATAAATGACTCTGTAATAGTTATTCTTACACTTTTCCAAACATAAAACGCAGCGGGCGGTCGCATCACTATGTGTCGGCTGGAGCCGTCGTTGGCGTAGTAAGCACTGACAATTACTGCATTAAATCACAGTCTCAAATAAAGTGGATTTATTCATAATTCTGCTATTATAACCAATGTATTTTAGATTTAGACTAATATAGACTTGCAAAGCAATTATAAAACTCCATCAATTTTCTTGTAAAGTTTTTTATTAAACTTAATTTTGATGTTAAACTTTGTGTCGGCCGTAGCCGACGTGGCGTCAGAGGCACTACTTTCCGTTGTCAGCCAGAGCCGACTGGGGCGTTCAAAAGGTTAAGTATGTATTTCTCTTCTCTTTATATATATAAATCAGGGAACAATCTCACAAATTGACCTAGTTCCAAACTAAGCTCTAGGCTAACGATATACATACTTATATAGAGAAATACATACATTAATTTGTTATTACTTTGTTGTACAATAACCCCCTTACTAATAAACGTTGAGTAACGGCTGAGTAGTTATACAATGCTTTGTCCTTATCTGTCATTGTGACATTTGAATTCGACAGATAAGGACAAAGCATTGTATAACTACTCAGCCGTTACTCAACGTTTATTCGTAAGGGGGTAAATGTGCCAAATTTCAAAAAGGTTAAATAGGTTTCGAGTTGTGAAGGGGTCAAAAGTAGCTCGAAATGGTTGATGTAATATTACACACGGCTGCTGCGTTGCCAGTTCCTTTTTCTTTGAACTTAGCTGGACATGCTGCCGCGTGTCTAGATTATTTGACCGTTATGCTAAATCACAATATTCATTTTATTTTTATGCCATACGTACACACGTAAACGTACATTTCGTTAGTAGTTAAATGAAAATATGCAAATTGTTTTTAGACTGATTGAAACGCACCCTTTTTAGTGGGGTAGTGATGCATAGAAATAAGAAAAATATTTGCACATTTGTTTTGGCAGTGTTACCTTGTCTCTTTAAAATATGGTTGCCTTTCTTGCTTGGGACAGTTATTTCAATAAGTCGAAGTAAATATAAAAAGTACAAAATTAAATTATGTAGTGCTCAATTTAAGTACATACATTCAACCACCGGTATTTACCTCTGACTGTCATCAGTTTACCAATATGCTCAGCCCTTACTTCGCGAATCGGGAGGGACTTGGCACTGGACAGGTCTCTGAAGTACACCTCGCTAAAAATATAAAAAAAAATATAAATAGCTAAACAATAAGTTTTAAGCTAAAGATGTATTGTTGTGTAACGAAAGTTTCCCATATAGTTAATATGACTAACTTTCGCTACACAAAGGACGCAATCGTGATTTTGTTTTCATTAAGCCTTTATCTAAGTATGTAAAATTTTATTGAAAACTAGCTTTCAAAATAATAAAATGCTAAAATGCTAGCTAAAATGTAGGTAGGTACAAATAAAGTTTTCATTACGTATCATAACGGGATAGACTTTCAAAAAAAATAGTAATATTTCCTAACATTTGTTCGCTTTTTATTTTAGTGTTCGTTTAATTATTATGTGATTATGTATTACATGCAGCACATATACACTAAATTAATGCCATTAATGCTTATTGCCAATTCTTCATCACTCTTGACAAAATGGGGCTATCCATTAATCGTTGAAGAGTTCTCCTGGTACTTGGGGTAACTTCCATTTCACCACATTTATTAGGTCGGGGCTAAAGTATTTTCGTATTTTTCGTACAAAGGAAAAACAATTTTTTAAGTTATATTTTTTTATTTATTTATAATAATAATATGTACATGCCGTTTTTATCGATGACTTGTTGCCATCTTGTGGGTAGTGCCATGATTCCATTGCTGTAGAAATTCTGAGATTTTTGATTAAAAAAATCTGACAGGTAGTTTTGACAGTGTTTTCTTGATATTAACTTTATGCTTCCTAAAGAATTCTGAAATGACCGAAACAGGTGGAAATCCTGCATCAACACATCCCAGCCAAGCTCTCTCAATTTTTGCTGGGTGGCTATAGATGAGTGCGGTCTGGCGTTATCATGATGAAAGACTACGCCCTTTCTGTTTATTAACTCCGGCCGGTTTTTCTCAACGGCTTCTTTTAATCTCATGAGTTGCTGGCAGTAGAGGTCAGAATCGATAGTTTTACCCGGCGGCAAAAGCTCATAGTGGACAATTCCTTTCCAATCCCACCATACACACAGCATCACTTTGTTCCAAGTTAAGCCGGGCTTTGCCACTGTCTGTGGAGCTTGTCCATGCTTCGACCACGATCTTTTTCGGACGTTCTTATCGTAAGTAATCCTTTTTTCATCACCCGTAATCAACCGTTTTAGAAATGGTTCGGATTTATTTCGTTTTAACAATAAATCGCAAATTGAAACACGTTGCATTAGGTTTCTTTCAGTGAGATCGTGTGGCACCCAAATATCGAGCTTTTTCTTGTACCCAGACTTTTGTAAATGACGTAACACTGTTTTGTGATCAATATCCAGTTCTTCAGCAATGTCGTAACTACTAATATGTCGATCTTGCTCCACTTTTTCATAGATGGCATTGATTTTATCAATAACAGGGCGTCCAGAGCAAACCTCATCTTTCACACTAAAATTTCCAGACTTAAAACGCTTAAACCACAATTGTGCTACTCTTATTGATACCGCATAAGGTCCATAAACCGCACAAATTTTATTCACGGCATTAATCGCATTTTTGACTTTTTTGTAATAAAACTTTAAAATGTACCGAATTTCTTTGTCACACACGTCCATTTTGATAGCTCAAAAACAATTGAAAAATGCCGGGAACCAGTTTTTTTTTTAATTTCATTGTATTTCAGAATGTTGACGTTTAATGGTATTAAAACCAGCCAGGTACATTTAGTATAGACGAAGAGGTTTGATTACAACTTATACGGTCCAAATACGAAAATACTTTTGCCCCGACCTATTATTACTATGGGTAAAAGTAGCGTGTTGTGAAATACTTATTATTAAGGAGTTCCATTGTCATGTCTGGTCATTAATATCACTTTACCAAAAGGTGCTTTTGGAATCTAAATTTTCTTAAAGAAGTTTGAAAATCGCTGTTTAAGTCCCTTAAATGTTTGAAGGGTTCCGTCAATTTCCCTGAGATTCCATTATCAGATCCGCAAAATTTTCCAAAAACGCCAGTAGGTTTAGTAGTCGGGAAACCAATTTTCATATAGGTATTAATATCTAACTGCAAAAATAACCAAACTCTCTTACAAATTGCCACCCTCAACTTCACCCCTTAGGGGTAGTGTTTCCAAAATTACCGAAAGTAGTACTCTTGATTTGTAAGCAGCAGCCTAAACATCAATTCCCTTAACTTCAAAACTGACTTCACTCCATGCAAACTTTCACCTCTCATTTCACCCACTTAGGGATAGTTTTACGAAAATCACCAAACGTTTTATTTTTTATTTGTCAACAGTGCCCTTTATACCTACCAAATTCCACGTTTCTAACTTCAAGAATGACCAAACTACCAAATAAATTTTAACCCCCCATTTCAGGCCCGTAGGGATAGGTTATCCAAAATTGCCTATAGTAGTTTATTTTCATTTTTAACAGTAGCCTATTGTGGTGTCTGTGACAAACCTCATGTTTGATCTGTGGGGTGTGCTGTCATGTGGAGTTCTGCAACCAGCCAGTAAACGGTTACTATGTTATCCTGGAGTTTTATTATAAACATATAACATACATAACACCTATATAACAATTCCACCTTTCTATCTTCAAAAATGGATGACTTTCATCGTCGATTTTGATGAAATAAACCCATTTAAGGGTGATGATAATGAAATTGAAATTGAAATAATTTATTGGTAATAAGGTATTACAGGTCATTATACAAATTAGGTACTAAATTGTTACAATATATTTGTAAAGATAATTAAATTAGATTCTAGTTACAATGTCGTATGTCATCCTTATTCAAGACGTTCATTTCGTTATTAGGTATTTAGATATTTATTATTATTAATGCTACCACTACTCACAATTAATTACGATATGGGTCAACGAGATATATTTTCTATAAATTCGTCAACAGTGTAGCAAGCCATATTGATTAGGAGGTCTTTTAATTTCCTTACGAAGCATTGGTCACTTTTGGCTTCTTTTATTGAGCAGGGCAGTAAGTTATACAATTTAGGGCCCATGACAGATACAGCTTTGCGAGACTTGGCCAGGCGCTTCGGGGGTACGTACAGTTGGTGGCGTCGCCTGGTGGGGAAGTTAAAGCACTCAGCGTTTGTAGGCATTTCGTTAACTCTGCTTCGTGTATACTTACAAATTTCTAGTACGTAGAGACACGGAAGAGTGAGCACTTTAAGCCTAATGAAAAGCTGTTTAGCAGGATGATCTTGACTTACGCCCGCTGTTATGCGAATGGCACGCTTCTGCATTAAGAATACCCTTTCGCGATCTGCCGCAAGACCCCAAAGGTCGACACCGTACATCATTACAGAATGAAAGTATCCGTAGTAGGCTTTCTTTAGATTGTCGGTGGACAGACTTGGGCCCAGTCTAGACAAGGCATAGCATGCGGCAGACAGTCGACCACAGGCAGCATCGATGTGTGCTGACCATGTGAGGCCGCGGTCAATTGTGAAGCCCAAGTACCGTGCAGCATCCACCTGAGGTACCGGTATACCGGTACCTCACACCACACCACACACCACACCATCACACGATATGTCCAATTTGTGGTATTGTAATAATCGAAGTTGGAAATGTATTATGTTGGTCTTATCAATATTTAATGACATTCCATTACTTGAGAACCAATTCGACATTTTTGTCATGACCTGGGACAATTTCTGTTTTAGCTGAGAGTAGGTGTCAGCGGCAACGATTGCACAGGTGTCGTCGGCAAAAATAGTAAATTCGGCTTCAGGAGCTGCGGTCGTCAAGTCGTTAACAAGAACGAGAAAAAGAAAATTCCCCATTATTGAACCCTGAGGAACCGCAGAGTCACCGATAAATTCAAGCTCAGATCTGACACCGTTTACACAAGTGGTTTGCTTGCGATTAAGTAAAAAAGACGCGATCGTTTTGTAGAAGGAGCCTCCCACGCCATACTTCGTGAGCTTGTTCAGAAGCAGCGAGTGGTTGACCAGCTCGAAGGCGCGCGACAAGTCGCAGAATATAGCTGCAACCTGTCGCCCGCCCTCCATGATAATAAATGATAATAATTTAAGGGTAGTTGTTTCCAAAATCACCTAATGTTGTTTTTTTATTTGTTAACTTAACAGTAACCTAAATACAAATTTCCACATTTCAAACTTTAAAAATGACCAAACTCCAATATAAACTTTAACACCCAATTTCATTCCCTTAGGGGTAGTTTATCCATAATCACCGAATGTAGTATTTATTAATTGCTAACAGTAGTCTACATATATACCAATATCCACGTTTCTAACTTGAAAAACGACCTAACTCCCATACAAACTTTAACCCCCCATTTCCACCCTTTAGGGGTAATTTATCCCAAATCGCCGAAAATAGTTATTTTTATTTGTTATTTTGATTATATGTAGCAAGTTTCAAAGGTCAAACTTCATTGGTTTTTATTTTATAGTGGTATGAAGTCCAGTAATTTTAAACATAAAAGCCTCTTTTTTTCATCTTTGGATGAGATTTAAAAAAAATGCTGAAACAGGTATTTCTTTATTTTTATTAATAAGTATTTATTCTGAGTTTCATGATCCTAGAACAATCTAAAGAAAAATTTTCATACAAACTTTACCCCCTTCTTCTAAAATTTTCCAAAGTATCTATAGCCTAGATTTGATTCTGATTTTATTTGAATAGATTTATGAAAATTCCATTAATATCCGTTCAGTAGTTTTTACGTGATACGTGGTCAAACAAACAAACAAACGAAAATTTAAAAAATGGTTTTAATTGTGAAATATAAAGCCTCTTTTGTATGAACAAGTAGTAATTTGTATCTAGAATATCAGAATAGAAATATGTGTCAATGTTTTGTTTTCAAAACAATCATTGCTTTCACCGTCCATCTGTTTACATCTCAATTATATATGATTCTTTGCTAGCACTGCGTTTACTTATTTTATATGGCCCATAACAATGGTTATGGGCCCAGGAATGTAATATTAGTTGAGTGTAAAGTTTAAAGCGAAAAGTAAAGTGATTTAGAGTAAATTCAGTGTATGTGTTGTACGTAGAAAAACGCGTAGATAACACGAAAAGGAACCAACATGGGTACCGTACGAATTGAATCTTTAGCTAAAGAAAATTAAGAGAGTTGGCGACTACCGGCGGAAGCATTGCTTATAAAAAATGATGCTTGGGATTACGTAAATGGGATGAAGATCAAGCCGGCAGAACCAGCTGAGGCTTTGATTTGGGAGGCTGCTGACTCTAAAGCAAAAGCTGATCTTATTCTTTCTATAAGTCCAAGCGAGCTAAGACATGTAAGAGGTTGTCTGACTTCCAGGGATGTATGGCTAAAGTTGAACTCAATTCATGCATCGAAAGGACCTGCTAGGAAAGCCACGTTGCTTAAACAGTTGACATTACAAAAGATGAGCGAAGGTGATGATGTCGGAGAACATATGACGAAATTCTTTGAAGTTAAAGACAAACTGAATGAGATGGAAGTGGAAATTCACAAGGATTTGCTATCGATCATGTTGTTGTACAGTCTTCCAGCGAGTTTAGAGAATTTTCGTTGTGCGATCGAATCGAGAGATGAATTACCTGATCCATATGTACTCAAAGTTAAGATTTTGGAGGAGTACAACTCTAGACACCATTCTAAATTGGAGGTCCTGCTAGTAAAAGGAAAGCCTTATTGGAAAAAGAACGTTAGCACGGATAATAAGGAATTAAAGTCGCAGTTTAAGTTTAAATGCTTCAAATGTCATCAGTTTGGTCATAAAGCATCTAAATGTACCCAGGCTAAGAAGAAATGTCAAGAAACTGTAAAGTGTGTACATAAAGATAATTATGTAGCTAGTTTTGATACCAATTTTATTACATTTAGTTGTTTTTCAGATGAATGTAATGCTATTTGCAAAGAAAATAGAGGTTGGATCATTGATAGCGGATGTACATCTCATTTGTGTAATGATGCACGTAAATTTGTAGATACCATGTTGCCGGCGAACGGTAAATTAAATTTAGCGACTAATTCGAGCACAAATATACAAGGTAAGGGTACTGTAAGATTATCGACATGCAACGATGATTCTAAAACTATAATTAGTCTGCCAGATGCGTTATTTGTTCCTAATTTGTAAATTTAGCCTTAAAAAAAAGTAATTTAGCCTTAATCACTGATAATTACGGTAAAATCAAGTTAACCGCAGAACGCAGGGTTAATTTATATTATGTTCAAGAACAATGCGCGCGAGCATCAGTGATTTCTTCTGAATTGAATGCTGAAATGTGGTCATGGCATGAACGTTTAGGTCATTTGAATGCGAAAGATCTTATAAAAATTTTAAAACATTCTGGTAAGGATTTAAAATTATCAGATATGAGTGATTTGTATAATTGCGATGTTTGTGCGAGGGGGAAAATGACTGCTCTTTCATTTTCAAAATCTAGCGGACCGTGTGATGAGAAACTTAAAATCGTTTATTCCGATGTGGTTGGATCTATGCAAAATACAGCGATAGGTGGTGCGAAGTACTTTGTCACATTTATTGACTGTAGTACGCGATGGTGTGAAATTTACTTATTAAGTAAGAAGAGCGAGGTTCTTACTGTTTTCAAGATCTACAAGAACTACGTGGAGAATTTGACGGGTAAGAAAATTAAATACTTCCAAACGGATAACGGAGGAGAATATTGTAACCGCGAGTTTGATTTATTCTTGCAAGAGGAGGGTATAGCGAGAAGGCTTACGATTCCTCATACTCCACAGATGAACGGAGTTGCAGAAAGGATGAACCGGACACTCATCGAGATGGCAAGATGCATGCTCCTTGCATCAGGATTATCTTCAGGTTTTTGGGGTGATGCTGTAGTGACAGCATGTCATGTGAGAAATCGATGCCCAACTAGTAGTCTTGAAGGAGGGATACCTTTTGAAAAGTGGTATGAGATGCCGATTAAGCTGAGTTATTTGCAATCATTTGGATGTAAAGTACATGTGTTGGATAAGCAACAGGGCAAAGATAAGTTTGTAGCTCGAAGCATTGAAGGAGTCTTTGTTGGATACCCAATAAATACAAAAGGTTATAGAATTTGGTTACCTCAAGAAAGAAAAGTTGTGGCAAGAGACGTTAAATTTCATGAAAACTTAAAACTTAAGAATGAGTGCAATGAAAAAAGTATTAACAACGATCCGTTTGAAATAGAAAATAAAGTAAAAGCCAAAGTACAAAAGCCGAGAATTGTAGAAGTAGAGATTAATAAGACATCTGCGGAACATATTGATGTAAAAGATTTACCGGTTATTGTTCAATCGGATATAAATGTACAACCGGAGCCAGATGACAGTTAGCCTGAGGAAACGCCTGAAGTTGGAGAGCGATTGTTGAAAAGAGCTGCTGGTAGACCACTATTAGAAAAGGGTCATGTAGGTCGCCCAAAGAAAATATATCGTATTGTTGAGGTAGTTTCAGAGCCAGAAACGGAATCTCAAGATGTACCAGTCGGGCAGCAAGCAGAAACAGGATCTTCAGACGAAATCATAGGCATTTCACAGCAAGTTGACGAATTCTTTGATACTCATGAATTTCTTGAAGCGGCAGATATGAGTCTAAAGGATGCTTTAACCAGTAATGAAAATTATAGTTGGGAAGAAGCAATTTTATCTGAAATAAGAAGCTTGATAAAGAACGATACATGGGATATTGTGAAGAAGCCAGAAGGGCGTGATGTAGTCGGCTGTCGTTACGTGTTAACAACGAAGCTAAATGATGACAAGAGCGAGAAGAAAAAGGCTCGATTAGTGGCAAAAGGGTATAGTCAACGCTACGGCATTGACAATCAAGATACGTTTGCTCCTGTAGCAAGATTAGAAACAGTCAGACTTTTTACAGGTCTTTCAGTTGAATTGGACATGTAAATACATCAGTTAGATATAAATACAGCATATTTAAATGGTTATTTAGAAGAGGAAATTTTTATGCAAGTTCCACAATTGTTGAAACAAAGTTTGCGTAAAATAATGAAGCAAGAGAGAGATAGCGAAGTTTTAAAACCAGCTGAGAAAATGCTGCAAGACCTCGAAGCTGGAGGTGATGTACGCAGACTAAAAAGTTCGTTATATGGTTTGAAGCAGGCTGGTCGTCAATGGAACAAAAGATTGGACGAAAAGCTGAAAAACATGGGTCTTCAACAGTCTTTAAACGAGCCATGTCTTTATTTTAAAAACGACAACCTTTTTGTTCTAATATATGTCGATTATATTCTAGTAAGTTCCGAGCAAAGATATTGCATTGAAAAGTTTAAAAAGGAACTGGCTGGTGAATTCGAATTAAAAGACTATGGTATTGCGAAGTACATGTTAGGTATTGACATTGTCAAAAGTGGCATGTCTACAATTAAATTGTCGCAAGAAAAATACATAAAAGATATTTTAAAGAAATATGCGATGACAAATTGTAATCCAGCGATTACCCCAATGGAATTAGGTAAGAAGTTTCAGCCTAACAATCATGACAATAATAAGTGTGATGAGCGATGGCCGTACCGGGATCTAATTGGTTCCTTAATGTTTCTAGTTTCGGGGACGAGACCAGACATCGCGAATGCTGTAATTAAATTAGCGCAGTTCACAAATAAACCAAATAAGGAGTGTTGGAAGGCATTGAAACGTATACATTCAGTCAACAAAGTATCGGGAATGGATGATTTGTTTATGGTTCCAAATTCAAATTTTTGTTTTTTTTGTTGTTGTTAGATTGGCACAACTGTTTTCTATTTTGGCGCGGAGTTTGAGTTGCATCTGTTATTTATATTAAATACAGTGCTGTTTTTAGTTATATCATATCTAGTGTGTATTGCGAATTTCATAATGGACAAAAACATTGAACAAAGAGTTTGTCTTAAATTTTGCATCGCCAATGGAATTTCGTGTTCGGAGTCACTGAAAATGTTACAGAAGGCTTACGGTGATTCGACTTTATCAAAAACACGTGTTTATGAGTGGTACAAAGCGTTCAAAAGCGGTCGAGATGTGATGGAAGATTTGCCTCGCTCTGGTAGGCCATCAACGTCTGCAACTGAAGTTAACATCGCAAAAGTGAAGGAAATAGTGACTGAAAATCCTCATTCAACTTTGAGAGAGATAGCCGCCGAACTTTCTATATCTCACGAGTCGATCCGTACTATTTTAACTAATCATTTGGGTATGAAACATGTTACCGCTCGGCTAGTCCCAAAAGACCTGAATTTTCTCCAAAAACTCAATCGCATGAGAGTCGCTGAGGACATGCTAGAACGAGTCAATTCCGACCCAACATTCATGAAACGCATTGTTACTGGTGACGAGACGTGGGTTTACGAGTTTGACATGCAAACTAGTCAACAAGCTTCGGAGTGGCGCCTTCCAACTGAACCGAAACCGAAGAAACCACGCCAAAGTCGATCAAAAGTCAAAGTCATGTTGACTGTTTTCTTTGACTATCGCGGTGTTGTGCACTCGGAATTCTTGCCGGAAGGTCAAACGGTAAATAAAGAATATTATTTGAGCGTTATGCGGCATTTAAGAGAGCAAATTCGACGAAAAAGGCCAGATTTGTGGAATGAAAATTCTTGGATTTTGCACCACGATAATGCGCCTTCGCACAAGGCCATCATTGTGAAAGAATTTTTGACCAAACACTCAACAAATACCTTCGAGCAACCACCATATTCACCAGATATGGCTCCTGCCGACTTCTTTCTTTTTCCTAAACTCAAATTACCACTTCGTGGCACCCGTTTTCAATCGGTAGAAGACATAAAGGAGAATTCGCGCCGAGAACTGAATTCAATTCCGGAAACAGCGTTTAAAAAATGTTTTGATGATTGGATTATTCGTTGGCGTAAGTGTATCGTTTCTGAAGGAGCATACTTTGAAGGTGATAAAATAAATTTGGATGATTAACAAACAGTTTGTGTATTATTGATCTTTTCCCGGTACTTTCTTGACAGAGTAGTACTACGGTATTTAAAACAAACTTCGAGTTATGGTCTGACACACAAAAAAAGGTAAGTCGGCTGTCGGCTTTTGTGATGCGGACTGGGGCAATTGTTTATTAGATAGGCGCTCATATTCAGGATATGTATTCATGTAAGGGGGCGCGAGTATATCTTGGAAATCGCAAAAACAGAGAACCGTTGCAACCTCGACGGATGAGGCGGAATATGTAAGTTTATCATTATCTATAAAAGAAGCTATGCACTTAAATAGTTTGTTTAATGAAATCGGGTTACCGCATTTTGCAAAGGTAACGCTACATGTCGATAATCGAGGGGCTATTTGCTTAGCAAAAGATCCAGTCTACCATTCTCGTTGCAAACACATTGATATTAAGCATCATTTTATAAGAAATGTTCTTAGTAGTAATAAAGAGATAGAGTTGGTGCATTTACGGACTGAGTTTATGCTTGCTGATGTATTAACAAAGGCTTTACCTAAAGAAAAGCATAATTTTTGTGTGGAGGGCTTAGGCGTCACATAGTTTTAAATTTATTTTTAAAGTCTAGCTTTTCAGCTATATATATATATATATATATATATATATATATATATACAAGATATCAAAACAAATATTTGCAAATTGTAATCTTTGTTTGTTTGTTTCCTAAAGTGTACACGATTACAATTTTAGTTATATTAGCCATTATCTCTAGAAAATATTTTTTTAAGTTTATTTTTAAACTGTGGCAGGGAATCGTTAAATATATCTAAATTTGCAACTTTTTTTATTACATCATATTTTGACATCATTCTTACTAAAGGCGCTGACTTGCCCAGATTGGTTCGATAGAAACGGGTTTTGAAAAATTTATAATCTTTGTTTGATCTAAAACAGGGTCTGGAAACCGTAAAAGATATCTTCGCTAAGATCTGAGGCGCGTCAAGTTTTCCGTTTACGATCTTATGCAAGAAACATAGATCCAAAAGGCTTCTACTGATCATAGTTGGGCAAGTCGTCAAGAACCCGGTCCCTAAAACACAGGTGCCGGAAATATTTATTCTGCATTCTTTCAACCACATCATTCTGTTCAACCACATCTAAAGAGCATGCAGACATCTGTACACCGTGTCCAATAAGTTCAAATACACATATTTTTGCACTGACACTAAAGACATACAGACTACAGGCCATCGAATTCTTATTTTAATTTATAAATTATGTTGTCTTTAACAAAATGCATCGTTTCAAACGTCAAGCATTTGTAGTTTACTTTTAATCCACGATGAAACAGTTTCGTGAAACGATTGTCAGAAAATTTCGCAATGGCGACAGCCCAGGTGCTATCTTCAAGGCATTAAAACCCCTTGGAATCAAACGCAATCTAGTTTACACCACAATCAAAAGGTATAAAGAGACCTCCTCAATAGAAGACAGGAAAAGATCCGGTCGGCCACATTCAGCTAGAACCGATAGAGTAGTAAAGATTGTGAGAGAGCGAGTTCGGCGGAAAATACACCGCTCTATCCGAAAATTGGCTGCTGACCTGAAAATTTCATAAGGATCGGTACACAATATTTTGAGGGTGGATCTTGCATGCCATGCCTACAAACAACGAAAAGTTCATGGCATTTCCGAAGCGACCAAGAAAAAGAGAGTACATACAAAGATCCAACATAATACTTTCTAGGCACGCAGGGGATGAATTTGTATTTTCTGACGAGAAACTCTTCGTGTTAGAACAGCCTCATAATGCCCAAAGTGATCGGTTGTGGGCACCAAGGATAGAAGACATTCCGGACAACCAGAAAATGTTCCTAGGTTCCAGAGCTCACCATCGGTGATGGTGTGGGGGGCAGTTTGTAAGCGAGGTAAACTACCTCTAGTATTTATCGATAAAGGCGTTAAAATCAATGCTCAATACTATAAATCCGAGGTTTTGGAGAAAATTGTTGCTCCAAATTTAAAAAGGATGTTTGGGAACGAATATCATGTTTTCCAACAAGACGGAGCTCGCTTGGTGTCAGGCTAATTTGACCGATTTTCTGCCGAAACATGAATGGCCACCCAGTTCTCCAGACTTTAACGTATTAGATAATTTCGTACATGCTTTCGAAACTACATGATTATAAAATCGCAAACTTGAGTCATTTCAAAAAGGTTATCGAGCATATTTGGGACGAATTACCAATGGAAGCAGTGCGTGCCGCATGTGATTCATTTGAGAAACGTTTGCAGCTAGTAAAAAAAGTTATAGTCCGAAACATTTGTTGTAAATATTGTACATAAGTGTGCCATTCATAAAATATAATTTTCATTGTATTAACTATTCGTACATTCATTTTATTGAGAATCTAAACTGTATGCGAACTTATTGGACACGGTGTAAGTATATATAAAATTCAAAGTCCTGACTGATATATCAACGCACAGCCTAAGCCGCTGGGTCTAGATTCCAAATTTGGCTTGTAGGTTCCTTTAGGTTTTCCTGTTCCTTAAGGTTTAGGGGTACACTAAGACAGGATATTTCAAAATTCACCCCCTAAGGGGGTAAAAGGAGGGATGGAAGTTTATATGAAAGTCATCAATTTTTGAAGATAGAAATGTGAAAATTTATATATAGGCTACTATTTACAAATAAAACATACTACTTTCAGCTATTTTGGATAAACTACCCCTAAGGGATTGAAAGACCCCCCCTTTCAATCCCTTAGTTTGTATGGGAATTTGGTCATTTTTGAAGTTTGGAACGTGGAAATTGATACCATAGGCTGGAATCAAATAAAAAAAAAACTACTTCCGGCGATTATTGAAAAACTACCCCTAAAGGAATGAAATGGGGGGTGATAGTTTGCATGGGAGGTTGGTCCTTTTTGAAGTGAGAAACATGGAAATTTGTGTATAGGCTAATGTAAAAAAATTAAAAATAGCACTTTAGGTGATTTTAAATAAACTACCCCTAAGGGGATAAAATGGGGGCGTGGTGGTTTGTATGGGATTTCGGTCAATTTTGAAGTCATAAACGTTGAAATTCGTATATAGGATACTGTTAATAAATAAAAAACTGCCCCTAAGGGGATGAAACGGGAGGTGAAAGTTTGCATGAAAGATTGGTCAATTTTGAAGTTAGAATCTTGGAAATTGTTATAAAGACTACTGTAAACAAATAAAAAAACAACTTTTGGTGAGTTTGGATAACCACTTAGGGTATGAAATGGAGGGGGGGGGGGGGGGGGGGGGGGTAGTTTGTACGGAGTTTGGTCCTTTTTGAAAATAGGAACGTGGAAATTAGTACGCTACGTTTAACAAATAAAAATACTACTTTAGGCGTTTTTCGATAAACTACCCCTAAGGGGATGAAATGAGGGGTAATGTTTGGTCAATTTTGAAGTTAGGAACGTGGAAATTGGTATTGGCTACTGCTTACAAACTGAATGTATTACTTTCGATGATTTTGGAAATACTACGCCTAAGGGGGTGAAATACTACTCCTAAGGAACAGCGAACTAGTATACCTTTATAGAATCCTCCACTCACATATCGATTATTCTTCCTTGCTTGCCTTATTTAACCTTATCACACGCTACAAAGTGCGTAATCCAAGCAACAAATTATTTAAATTACAAATATTTAAAAATAAGACATCTTTATATAATCCCATCGTAAGAATGTGCCGAACTAGTGATGGGCCGCGGTAATATTCCCGTTACCGGTAAGTTTCCGTTTGGGAATATTCCCAGTATTATTCCAATGTTACCAGTAATATTCCCAAAAGATGGGAAGATACTAAACCAGTGATTTTTATGAGATTTAATGTTTATATGGTTGGTTCAATAAGCAATATGCATAGATATTTTCCTTTATCTTTTACACATGGCATCTTTTTTCTCTTTCACTCAAACTTTTTATATCTAATGTATAGTTCAGGAAATATGAATAGGCCGTCTCTAATCTTCACTAAGATCTTTTTGTTAATATCAAACAACAGAGAATCGTAAAACTGCCCTCGTTCTTCAAACAGCACAGTGGGTTGAATGATTTTGATACTTGAGTCACATTGTGGATATTATGTAAAGGAATAGTAAAAAATAAAATGTCCAAAAAATAATGATATTGAAAATTACATTTTTATTCATAGGAATTAATTGGGTACTTGGACTTGTGGAATCATCAACATTTTCTTACCCACATATGCACTACCAGAGTTGGGCGTAATCAATTACTTTTGTAATTAATTACAAGATTACATTACAGTAATCGTGATTCCTCAGTAATTTATTACGTAGGTAATCAAAATTACTGTAACACTGTACTATGATTACATTTGTAATTACTTTGGAATCTGTATTGTAAACCACTACTGTAATCTTGATTCCTCGGTAATGAAGTACTTAAGTAATCCGAATTACTTTACTACAGTTCCAGACTAGATTACATCATTGGCAAACCTTACTTTATATTTTTGTTAATGTCACTCAAATAAAATTATTTTTAGTTTACTTGCCATTCTAGCATTTCACTTTCACACATTGGTATAATATCCGTTTATAAGGGGTTGATATTTACATTATTGATGCGGAGGAATTTCGTTGTTTTAAAATTAGAACTGATGGCAAATATAGAAATAAATAGGCGGGTGGATTCACTCGCTTCTGAATGCGTAATATTCAGGGATCGGAAGTTCGGATACAATATTTACTTAAAGTTGGCAGAATACCGGAAAAAATTAAGCGAATATGGAGTTGGCTTCTTAAAAATATTATTTTAATAAAATAAGTTCCGGAATTCCATGATTCTACAAAACGTTACGAGAGTTCGACCGTTTGCTACCAAAATCGATATCGGGGATCTGTGTGGTCTCAGACAGCGAATCAGTTAACAGAATGAGAAAAAGTAGCCGCCATCTTGGACTTTTTAGCTATCCGACCAATTGCTTACAAAATCGATATCTGGAGATCTGTGTGGTCTCCGACAGCGAATCCATAAACAGATTGAGTAACAGCAGCCGCCATCTTAACAGCCGGCATCTTGAAATTATCGATATCGATTTTGGAAGCAATCGGTCGAATTACTAATATAAGCTCAAGACGGTGGCCGCCTTTGCTCAATCTGATGACGGAACCGATGTCGGAGACCACATAGACCCAGATATCGATTTTGGAAGCAATAAATTAGGTAAATTAGCCCTACCTATTCTGATCACTGGTAATCTGGTGGTAATCAAAACAATAATTCCAGTAATTTGGAATCGCTATTGATTCCCACTAGTCATTGGGAATCAATGGCAATGATTACTTATTCCTTAATATGTAATCACCATTTCACTTGATTACATTACATGTAATTTGACAACCAGTAGTGAATTACAGAAGTAAAATCAAGTAATCGTGTAATCTGTAATCGATTACGAAACGCCCATATCTGTGCACTACCACATATAAATTTTAACGTTTTACTAAGGGGGTAAAAAGGGGGGGCAAAAAGAATCAATGTGTTTCAATCCATGAGTAGCCATTTCTGTATACTTAGTCCGTTTGCTCAAATAGTGTGCAGTACACCCATACACTGCTATGGAAACCATTTCATCATTTATTTATTTATTTATTGAACAAGAAAATTAATTAATCTCGAAAATTTGATCTACGTCAATACATATTAGGGTTAGGTACTTAAGGTAAGTTAAATGAGACTTAAAATTCCAAGACTGATTTTAAAATTATTTACTCATTATTGACATGTTTTTAACAGATTATTTAAAAACTATTACAGTGTTGATTTAATTTAACCGTAAAACATGTTTAAAACTAGAATTATATCGTGAGATAATATTAATGTTTAAAAAATGGTGAATAACTAACCTGTGATGATTGTTATAGTTGTACTTATAATTAAACTGATTTTACGACGTTTTCTTTCATTTCGAACGAAGCGAAGATGATTTTTACTGAGATTTAAAGTATATTGTTCATAATTACACGATGGGAATATTCCCAGTAATATTGGAAAAATACCTGGTAATTTTGGGAATATTCCCGGTAACATTGGGAATATACGTTCTGGGGGGAGATCTGTATTTTTTTAAATTCTAAATGGTTCCAATGTTGACCAAATAAGCATTAAACACAAAAAAATATTTACTTAATAATTCATTTTTCTTATATTTCTCAAAATTACTGATACTTGGGAATATTAATGGTAGCATTACTGGGAATATTCCCACCTTGGTAATATTCCCGGTAACGACCCATCACTATGCCGAACATATAATGAAATCACTGCCGAGCATTCTTCTCTGGACATATTTAGTTGTAAGCTTCCCACCTTCAAAAGTAATATACAAAAAAAAATTATATAAAGAACAGTAATTAACCTGTTAACTGTACATACCCAATAGTAATTGACACTAAATATACTAACACTAAACTATTCTAATTATTGCCCTCTAACGATCTAAATTAATTAACATAAATGTATATCTTACTGTGCACACATAGTTTAGAGTTATAGTCCAGACTTAATATTTCTAAATTGCCTATAATTATGTAACAAAGACTGTAACTTGTTTTGTGAGCCTTTAAATAAATAAATAAGGGGGTGAAATTGGGGGTGAACATTTGTAAGAGATTGGTTATTTTTAAAGTAAGACAACGTTTCTAGACTACTAAATATATAAAATATGAGTTTTGGCGTTTTTGGATAGACGTAATGCTAATTTAATAAAAAAAATATTTTATAAAAAATAAAATATGGAAGTAGGTAACTAAATGTGACTTCCGTTTTGTCACCATTTTGATGGTGACATATTAGCTGAACGACTAGTCACAACATGACTGAACATATAAAACCCAGTTCATATGGTACATTTACTAGGTATTTACTCATTTATATTAGATTTCTTTATTTTCATTAAATTTTGCAGATTTTGTTCGTATTGAATACCTGCACTTAAGTATGTCTGCATGTTTAAGTAAGTGTGAAAAATTATTTTTGTGATTCTTAAAATAATTTAATTTAATTAAAATTAAAAATTTAATTTAATTTTAAGATTCCCAATTTAATTTAAAATACCTAATTTATTTTGTAGGTACTTCGTTTTTTTAAAGATAAGATTATAATAATCGCATATTTAACTTGTTTAGTAGAAGTAGTAGTTTTATCACTATCCCCTCAAAGATAGTGGAACAATTTCATTTTTTATTACTTTAAAAAAACATTTTTTTTTCTTAAAAGAAATACTATAATCTTAAGAAAAGAATCAATCATCAAAATGAACAGTCAATGATTATTCACATCACGATGAAAATAAACAAGATTATGTCCCTGAGAAATTGAAACAGCTGTTAGATTAATTATCTTGAATTTGGTGTTTTTTGTTAAATGAAGAAGTAATTATTAAGTTGGTTTAATAAATTGATTTGATACAATGTTTTTTTTGGTCTCAAAAATACCTAGCCACCAAACGGAATGTGTTTCACATATATGTTCCATTGTGTTATAATATTTTAGCTATATCTTTATTTTCGCATTCCTTTCTTGTTTTTTTTTATAAAATAAAATACAAGATGTAAACTTTAAATTGTAATGAAAAATCAAGCAAAAAATAGGCATACAAATTATATTACTTTTTGAAATGGGTTACCCTTTTTTTTTGAAAATGCCCATAATTACAACTTTATTAAGAGGTTCAATTAATTATAAGGTGAATAAAACATAAAGCCGTCCAGGGCTGCCAACCGTGGCGGTGCGCAGCGCCGTGCTGTCACGGTGGCATAATTTTGTATCACTCTGTGAGTAATCCGCCGTCTGTACACACGGCACCGCGCTTCCGCGCTGAGACGCGGTACCGTGTGTTACTCGCCAAAGAGTTTTTAAAAATTCCATCATTCATTAAGACAAAAATCAAAATAATTGTTAGCAATATTATTTGAAAACAAATTATATGAATGTAAAAAAGATGAAAAAGGAAAGATTTCCTTACTATCTCCTGATCAGCTCTGGGGGGTATCGATTCCTGGGGTCCCTCATTTCACCAGGGATTCTATGGTTCCTTGCCTCCAGCATTATGCGGTGCTCAATATACACATCCAGTGCATCCTTGGCTGTAACCTGCAGGCAGGTAGAAAAACATGAAAATTATGGCTGCAGATTCATCCTGTCATGATTGCATGACACCAAATCAACCCAAGGAAGAATTAATAATAGGGTCATATCAATCTATAGTCAAATTTAGTGCTGACTATAAGAAATGTGTAGTGTATTAAAGTGCTCTTAGTGTTTTATGAAAAGTAAAACTACTTGATGTATTCAGGACTAAACTAATTGATTATCATACACAATTAACCAAAATTAAATGGAGTTGGACAGGCCATGCACTGAGGAGAAAAAGAGATGGATGGGGAAAAGAAGTAACAGAATGGTACCCAAGTGATGGGAAAAGAAACAGATGAAGACCACATATGATATGAGAAAATGAATTCAAAACCAATGCCGGGCTAACATGGAGAAGGACGACAAGGCTTGAAAGAGTTGAACGGAAATAACTAGGGGAGGCCTATGCTGCAAGGCAAATCAACCACAATAACACCAATGTCGAAGATGATTAATATTAATGTAAACTGTATTTAATAATTTATTTAAATATTTAAATCAATTCTTATGATTTACAAATTAATTAAATTTTTCAAAATGCAATTCGAAAAATCAATGTAAAAATAAATAAAAAAATGGCTATTTTATTCTCTTTATTTATTTTTATATAAAGTGTTTCAGGAGTGGGTAAAGTCTGTTAGACTACTATAAGAGTGTATGAGAATGAGTGAAAGAGAATTACAAACCCGAAGGTCCTTTTAAGAGCTATTGCACTGAGCATATAGTGTTTTCAATCCACGACAGCACGGCCCTTCAGTCAAATTGACATTAAACACTCAGTTGTGTCAATGTATGAAAATAGAGTAATATGTTGGAACATCATGGATTAAAAATGATATGGTAGTAATAATAAAATGTAATTTCTTTAAGTTTACACACTTTAAGTTAAGACACTTTATAAAAATATTGTCTAACATGTGGTTTTCTCTACCATATTGTAACAAGAGTATACCTGGGTTGATTTGGGATAATCTCTGTGGCAACTCATATAAACATTTTTTTTGGACTTTTTACAAATAGTTATTTCATTGATAAAAATATTTAATGATTTAACTACGTAATCACCTCTTCTAATATGCCATGCTGGGAGTACAGTACTTAGCGTTTGAAATTCCTTAATACGGCTGTCACAGGGATCTACTTTTTGTTTCATTTTCATAAGGATCACCAACACTTTTTAACAATTTTGAAAATACCGAAAAATTATATATAAGAGTTAACAAAATCACCTCTCTGTGTTTGTAATCTGGCAGCATCTCGAAGACAACATCAGAGACCATGTTCATGTAGCGGCGGGTGTTCTGCCGCACCGCTTCAGCGAGCTCGTCGTTTGTTTCATGCAAGTCGTCCAGCTCCACAATAAATTCAACCTGTGTGATTGCGGTTAAGTTAATTTCGTTCTGCTAACACCCGTAACCTAAGGGTTAATTACGTTAAGTAGGTATTTTACCTTTTCTCTATGAGCGACACTTGTAAGTTGCTCGGCATATTTGAAATGCTTCTGACCATTGTCATCAGTTTGACAAAAATCAACGAAGAAATTCTTGAAAGTCTCTGAAATAAAGACAATGTGATATAGCTGTAAAAGCGGCGAAATAGTATAAAAGCATATGAAATTATATTTTATACCTTTGTCTGCTGCGTAATCTCGCATCGCCATTTGTGTTATATTTAACTATTAACCGAAAGATGAAACGAATAAGTGAATAACGTCGTAAAAGGTGATAAACAGTACCTACCTACCTAACAAAATTCCCTTTACAAAAGGTCTTCTGCCCTGTCTTGTGTGACAGATCTGACAACTAACTACACTATTTCGCGCGAAAACTGGTTAGTTAGCGTTTCTTTTTTTTTTTAATTATTATGACCTGGATGCAAAGTCCTTTAAGCCATTTCTTTGTTTTATATTGTCTTTTTTGAAGATGATTTTGAGTTTATTCTTCTTTATTTTAAAATTTTGTACTAAATTTATTTCACTGTATTTTTAATATATTTAAAAATTGGTAGATTCTTTGGCGGGAATTTGAAAGAAGTGGGTGATTGAAATTTTCTCAAAGATTTTACTAATTTATTTATTTGTTGTAAATAGTAATCTTGAATTGTGCATAATGTAAATAACTGTCTAAAATGGCCGGCGATGATGACCCTGGCGGGAGTCCTCCTTCCGAGGGTCCTCCTTGGAAGCGGCAGTGTGAGACTATACCTGAAAAACAAAACAGCGGGGGTGAGAACAGTAGTTACCTACCTTATTTCATACCTAACTATAAAAGACTATCCCCCTTACTAATAAACGTTGAGTAACGGCTGAGTAGTTATACAATGCTTTGTCCTTATCTGTCATTGTGACATTTGAATTCGACAGATAACAACACAAAGCATTGTATAACTACTCAGCCGTTACTCAACGTTTATTAGTAAGGGGGTAAATCCGGAACATTTGGCGACAACAATCTTTAGGGTTTTTGTTGAAAGTTTTGTTGAAAGAAAAGCTTGGCTATTGCCAAGCTTTTCTTTTTAGCTTGGCTTAAAGCCCAATTTACTTAAATCACATTTTCACCAATGAAGTGAAAGGTGTTGTGTCAGTGAACCGAGTAAACGCGAACAAACTAGCGGTAAACTTTAAACAAGCAAATACGGCTAATAACTTTTGAGCAACGAGTCGTTCCATAAAAAATATTCTGTGAAAGCATATAAGTATTCCAGCGCGGCAAATTGAAAAAATCGGTATAATCAGATTTGTGCCCACAAATATTTCGAATAAAGATCTCTTCACAAAATTGTCGTCCTACTATGACATAATCGCCGTATGGCGATTTACGAAAAAAGTTGGACAAGAGAGGGTGCCGCACCTGACTGTGAGCATAACTTTCTTGTCCAACTCGTTACCTGATTGTGTGCAATACGACTTGTTTTCGTATAGAGTATTTGAATATGTTGCACCGCTGCTGCAATGTTTCAAGTGTTTCAAATTTAACCACATTGCAAAAGTTTGTAATGGTAAGCAGCGTTGCTCCATTTGCTCAGGAGAGCACTTGTTCAAAGATTGTGACCGAACTGATCAGTTATGCTGTGTCAACTGCAGCGGCACTCATTTGGCCATTTCAAAAGCGTATCCAATAAAATTTAAAAAAAATACGGAAAAGAAATAAAAAATTACCTATGCGTCAGTAGTTGATTCTCGGCATAGTGATTTTCCACCTATGGGCAAGCCTAAAACAGTTAAAAATGTAAATGCCCATAAAACTACCACAGCTGTTGTACCAGTGGAGGCAGCTAAAAAGCCTGATTTGAAATCTGATCTTATTAATTATTCAGAACTATTAAGTGCCTTAGTCCGCACCTTAGTTGAGCTGGCCAATAATACTGATGATAGTCCAATTACCAACCAACGCATAAAGGACATGTTATTAAAAATATGAAATAATGGACACTAGTTTTACAGAATCATTTTTACGAATTGCAGAATTTAATGTTCAGTCTGTTCGAAATAAAACGCCTCTGTTAGTTAATTTTCTACAAAAATATAATGTTGATGCATTGACTTATATATTACTAGCGTAAGGATCGGGCCTACGGTGCGACAAAATGGCACCAGCGCGTTGGTGTCAAAATAGGTGTAGGTAGGTACTGTTTATCACCTTTTACGACGTTATTCACTTATTCGTTTCATCTTTCGGTTAATAGTTAAATATAACACAAATGGCGATGCGAGATTGCACAGCAGACAAAGGTATAATATATAATTTGATATTGTTGTCCAACCTTAGAACCAATGAAAATCATTAAATATTTTTTCTATTACAGAAAGAATAAAATCGACCAATCAAACCTTTTGTAACGTAAAATATTAGGTGTATTTTTGCTAAAAGATACAAAGTACAAGATATTAAATTTGTGTACTAAAATAAAAAATCTAAACACTCGAAAACTACCGAGTTTCGACTCCTGGTTACTGGGCTTAAAACATTGCAAATAAGCCCTAGTATAACCCCTTTCAAGGAATAGGTCGAACTACCAGTCACCCAGTTTATTACAGTAGTGTATCACTCAAATTAAGTACATTACATTCGTTCATTTTTTCATTCACTCAATAAGGTAACTTCACTATTTTTTATACACCAAAAACTCACAACACTGAAGCTGTCATTTTACTGCAGTGAATTAAAAGTCCGGGTATAGGTACCGATATTTTTTTTTTCTCCCATTTTGTCAATTTGGACAGGCTAAGGTCAAGGACCATATCGCCTCGGCATTACTTTTTTAAATTACAGCATTTTAAATTATTTTAACGTCAACAGTGTAATTTTCTTTCTATATTGTCACATCCGATACAACTTCTTCAGTATTTCCTTCTATATGTTGTCAAATCCGATAAAACTTCTTTAGTAGTTGTCAAGTCCAGTAAATTACAAGTCCGTAAATTATTCGTCAACTCTATTGATTTTGTCAATATGATATAATTGAGCAGGTTTTCTGTACCATGCATAAAATATCCCTGAAAAAAAAAGTCTGACACCAGGTATCTGTCAGTTATTTTGTTTACAATTTTATTTTGTATTGAACAAAACAAAACGATAAGCTATGTCCACACCAGTGCGTTTTACCGGATGAGACAACATAAAAAGAAAATTACACTGTTGACGTTAAAATAATTTAAAATGCTGTAATTTAAAAAACTAATGACGAGGCGATAAATGGTCCTTGACCTTAGCATATCCAAATTGACAAAATGGGAGAAATAAAAATAGCGGTACATATACCCGGACTTTTAATTCACTGCAGTAAAATGACAGCTTCAGTGTTGTCAGTTTTTGGTGAATAAAAAATAGTGATTTTACCTTATTGAGTGAATGAAAAAATGAACGAATGTAATGTACTTAATTTGAGTGATACACTACTGTAATAAACTGGGTGACTGGTAGTTCGACCTATTCCTTGAAAGGGGTTATACTAGGGCTTATTTGCAATGTTTTAAGCCCAGCCAACCAGGGGTCGAAACTCGGTAGTTTTCGAGTGTTTACATTTTTTATTTTAGTACACAAATTTCATATCTTGTATTTTGTATCTTTTAGCAAAAATACACCTAATATTTTACGTTACAAAAGGTTCTGATTGGTCGATTTTATTCTTTCTGTAATAGAAAAAATATTGAATGATTTTCATTGGTTCTAAGGTTGGACAACAATGTTATCGAAGAAAACATTGTTGTCCTGTCCCATGTTTGTTCTTATAAGTGATGTTTTCTGACCCCAAACCATCCATTATGTGGACGAGACGGCACATTTTGTCTTCCTCCGAACTTGAACTTTGAGTTTTGAAATTGAATTGATATGATATTATTGTCGACTCGGTGACAACACTGGCGTTGACAGATCCAATTCAAACCTTTTGACAACATGATGGAAAACGAAAGAATACCTATAAGGACAACTCTTTCTACCTCGTTATGAATGCCATAAATAGAAAAAGGTCAAACATGAGTCTTTTGCTGTTTCTTATAGTCCGGATTCTATGCAAGTACCTATTTATTCTGTATCAAAATGAGCCTCGCGTTTGTTGTAAACAAATTGGAAGATTGCTGTCAACCATTAGATCGTATCGTAGGTAATTTTAGGAAGTACTGCGCTGTAGTTAAGTTTGACTCGTGGGTCTTTAATAATTACTTCAATGATAATTTAAAATGAAAGACACCAACACAAATATTAAAAATGGAAATGTATAAATATGTCCATAATAAAAAGAATGCCGCCGAAATAGTCTAGAGGCTAGCACGCGAAAACCAACTGATTATACTTTAAAAACGTGTATGAAAGTAATCGGACATTTTTTGTTTAATATATTACCTACAGCTCTTGGCTTACCTTGATTTAAGTAGATAATCATTTCACTATCTTTATGAATTGATGTTCGTTTAATTTTTTTTAACGTAATATCAATTGGGTATTTGTCTGCATCTATGGCTTACTCGTGTCTCATTTTAATTTGTAATATTCTGTTGCAAACAAAATGATCAGATAAATATAATAATATACTTAGCCAAGTATCAAATATTCATAAAATATTTAGTTCATTCTTTGATCAAATCATTCATTAAGTGAACGTGTCCAGCACTGTTAAAATAAATGTGGTATCATTATTTCACAGAATGAGATTTGGCTGTGTCATTTTACTGCAGTGAATTAAAAGTCCGATAGTATCACCGTTAAGAAGGGGAGAGGGGGCTTTGCACCCTACATACATAATAGAAACCGTACTATAAGAAAGAGCTAAAGACTTATATTTGACCTTTCTCTACTTATGGTATTCATAGCGAGTTAGAAAGAGATGTCCTTATAGGTATTCTTTCGTTTTCCTTCGTGTTGCCACAAGGATCTGTGATCGCGAGTGTTGATGCCGAGTTGACAATAATATCGATATCGATTCAATTTCGTAGTTGTAATTTCTTCTAATGATTTAAGGGCTGATTTTTCTAATTGCCAAATAAAAGCATGTGGCAGTGAAAGTTATCACTTTAATAATAAGAAACTTGTCAATTTCAAAATTTGCAGACCATTTTTGATCTACTTCCCAGTGTTTAATTAAACTGAAGTTTGGAATACTTATGTAAACCCGATGACAATGTAATATTATTGTGTCAATGGACAGATCTGATGATAGAACTGGAAGGTGGCAACAGGATCCTCAGCTGTAATTAACGTAGACCCACCGAGATGGGACTCTTTAGTTTGGTCTTGATAATTTAATAAAGACAGTGAAAAAAATACAGTCGTCAATAAAAACTTGTCCCGAAATATAATTTTTACATCAGCTTTTTGTCATATGAAAGAAAAGAAGAGAGCTAAAATTTATGTTACAGAAAGTGTTATCTAGAGGTAAAAAAAATCGGCCCTTAAACATTATAATTACGTTACGCTAAACTTTAGCAGCTTAAAGTTATAGGTATTTGAAGTTTTTTGTTCAAAGCAGGTCAAGGATATTTCAAATAAGTTCAATAATTCAACAATGTTTTAATTAAAATATTGGGGATAGCAACCAACCAAAAAAAAAAGGGTTCCAGGACCACTCGCGTGACTGTCTGTTCCTTTGCCATAGTTTGCTGTATCTCTTCGGTATCAAATTTTCCCTGTCTACTCGCCGAATCCATTATGCTATCAAGTTCTCATCTCTTGGAAATCTGAAAATATCGATATAATATATTAAACTAATAAAGCTACTAAATGTAAAAGTCGCCCTGACACAAAATTTACTATTGGTGTATCGACTTTTTAATTTGATAGTACTGTAGGTTCGCGAGGGGTCCAAATGGCGGGAGAATAGCGGTCCATTCAAATTTGCTTTTGGCAACACGAAGGAAAACGAAAGAATACCTATAGCTATGTCTACACCTTTGCGCTTTCATGTTCAACTTGCGCTTTTCTCTGACGCATGCCTCTACAACCACAGCGCATGCCATAACGCATGCGCTCAAACTGGTTTGACAGCAGCGCATGCCCGTAGCGCACGCTGATCCGTCACCGTTGGGTTGATACGTACGCTGCATGCGTCAAGCGCCCAGGTGTAGACAATAAGCTGCATGCGTCTTAAAGCAATCAATATTGAATGCGCTTTACGCAAGACGAATCGAAATTTGAAAGCGCAAGTTGAACATGAAAGCGCACAGGTGTGGACATAGCTTATAAGGACATCTCTTTCTAACTCGTAACTCGTAATGAATACCATAAGTAGAAAAAGGTCAAATATACGTCTTTAGCTCTTTCTTATAGTACGGTTTCTATTATGTACTTATTCTATGTTTGCACCCTTATAATCTGTGGGCTTTGCAACCAACGCCACTGTCCCAACTTCAGAAAGTTCTTTTTACGTGCGCTGACATACCCTTATAATCTGTGCTTGTAATTCCCACAAAACAAAGATAGATAGATAGACTTGTAATTCCATGTTGAAACATGTTTCGCGAATAATAATTCTCAAGTCAAACAGTCTTCCATCGGTGTCAATACAACGGTGGTATTTGATTAAATAATATAATTGTTCTAATACTAGAGTGCCGGTTTGAATGAACTTACAAACCTAATAATGGCAGATTCACCAGGTAGTTTTCGTATAGAAAATACATTTTCTTCTATTGTGCATCTCTAACCAGATTTGTAACCTCGGCTACCATTATATATTTTAGCTGGACAAAGGGCGAAACGCCAAAAAACAGACAAGCACGGACGCTTGACTGCGTTAGAAAAACTTAAAAATCTAAAAGGGAAAGGTGTGAAGAACAAGTATGATGTGGAGGAGATGGAAAACGTGTACGACACCGTCGACGAAAGCGAGTACAGCGTGCGTGTGCGCCGCCGCCAGGACGACGACTGGATCGAGGACGGTACATGCGCCTTTGCTTTTTGAGTCTAACACAGGGGATATACCTTTTCTTCTTTCACCTTAATGCGTGTGCTACACGGTTTAAAACCATGGTTTAAAACGGGTGGTTTGAAACCGTGTAGACAGTGGTTTTAAACAAATTTTACATGACCTTAAACACCCTTGGCAGATATCAAACAAATGGGCTTGTTTGAAACCATGTAGCAGCTCGCTTCTACCAAGGTTATTTGGTTTAAAACCATGGTTTCAAACCTTGTAGCACACGCATAGTGTTATCTGCTTGGTGGGAAAATTTGAACAATGTCATATGAATAAGAATGTATAAATAAGTCAACAAAAAACATAACATCTACATTAAAAGTCGTCCATCTTGCGTCCTCTCTCTCGAGAATATTCGAGTTTCCCACATAAGAATGCTTAAAATTTCTCATTTTTCTAAGATTAGACAAGGAAAAATAGGGTTATAGTGCACTTTTTGAAATGTCACATTGTTTTATTATACATTGTATTGTCGAGGTCCATTTCACTCTAGGGATAATTCCTACTTATGTCTATTGATTAAAAACAAACTTAGAGAATGTCGGTTAGCCAACATTGAAGTTGTACTAGCATGGATCCCTAGCCATTGCGGCATAGTGGGCAATGAGATAGTGGATGCCTGTGCTAAGGAGGCTGTTCAACTTAGTGTCAATACTTGGGTTAAATGTTTCACGGAACGCTGGAGCATTTATTTTTGGATTGTCCTAAAATCTTAGTTCCTTTGTATAATCTTCTCCCACGTGGTATTCATCGTCCAATTAATGTCAATTTTCTGTTAACTTTGATCTTTACTCTGTTTTGTAACATTTAAAACAGCTTTCTCACTAAAAATAATATTAAGCTATAACTAAATTTTTATATTTATGTATATTACATTCTCATAATGGGTATGCTGGCACACCACCGAACATCGTTAACGCACCGTACGTGACGGATTGTCAACCTCCAGTGCACTATCCAACCTCGACACTGGCAGAATCATCAAAGTATTGATGGGGCCAATATTAAAAAAAAAATGTATTGAATTGTATTGTCGAGGTTTTTACTAAATAATTTAACTAATAATTTAATTAAAACAGAATTTACTAAATAATTTAAATAGTCCTCCAAACAAACAAAACAAATAAAAGCACAAAGCGCTAATATTAGATAGATATTGTTTTATGTAGATTCTTTTGCCGTGTGCAATTGCCAAGTCACTCTATTTATTAAAGAAATAAAAAAAATTTAATATTGATATTATGGTTACTATAAAATGTTGTTAGCTAACTAACAAGGTATCTATTTATGACAAAGTGGTTGGATAGCTGCTCCCATAGATAGGTAGGTACTGAATTATGATGATGATGATGATGATGATGATGATGATGGATGGGGACGCCCGGCCGGAGCAGGCGGGCGGTCGACCGTCTTCACGGTCATTCCTCCCAGTTCCCCTTGGTTGAGCCGTAGGTTACTGGTCCGGCGACGCTCCCATCCAGCATGGATCCCATCTTCTTGTTTTCCTACAGAACAAAAGTACGTCCTGTAGGTTGATACTTTTTAATGCCTCTGTCGATAGTTCGTCCTCCCCGAATGTGCTATATCTCAGTGACGAGTACATTGCACACTCGGCCAGGACGTGTTTGCTAGTTTCCTCTTTGCCGCAATGTGGGCACCGAGGATCTTGTTTAATACCTATTATTGTCAGGTGTCTGTTTAGTGGGCAGTGTCCTGTTAGTACTCCTATTAATATGCTAAGATTGTACTTACCGAGGTTTATTAGATACCTTGTTCTGTTTTTGTTTACCCTTCCTATCATGAGTTTGGATTGTCTGCATCCTTGTGCCGTCCTCCATTTCTCATTTGTCTTTGTCTCTATTCTTCTGGCAATGACTCCTTTCGTTACCGTTGCGGATATCGGTAATGCCGGTTCTGGGCCTAGATACTGCTGGTCCGCTCCTGCTCTAGCCAGCTCATCTGCCTTTTCATTACCTTCTGCTCCACTGTGTCCTGGTACCCACGCCAGTGTTACTTGGGATGTGGTTCCCAGGTCATTTAATACAGTTCTACATTCTTGTACCAGAGAGGATTTTATCTCTGGGTTCTCCAGCGCTTTGAGTGCTGCCTGGCTGTCTGAATATATTATAATATTGCTTCCCGTTATAATGTTTCTCTCCTTGAGGGCCTGGGCACATTTCATGATGGCATACATTTCCGCCTGAAATACACTGGTGTAGCTACCCAGTGGTATAATCGTGTGCTCATTCAATTCCTGATTATATATGCCTGCCCCCGCTCTCTTTGTTGTTGACTTCCACGATCCGTCGGTATAGCATGTGGTTCTGGGTTCTAGGATTTTTTGTTCCCAGTTTTCTCTCCCCCCTATATGGATTCTATATTTCTTGTCGAAAGTTTTCCTTTTCTTTATTAGGTCATTATTTATCATGATCATTTCCATGTTCATCATTGACTCTTTTTGTATGCTTGCGTGTCTTTTGTCTAGTTCGGATCCTATCCACTCTCTGCTTGTTTTCATCCTATACCACTGTTCTGTGGCTCTCTTTTCTGCCTCGAGGTGTACGGGGTTCAGCCCTAACATTATCTCCAGAGCCTGTGTTGGCGTTGTTCTCATTGCCACTGTCGTCATTAGGCATGCTAGCCTCTGGACTTTCGTCAGTTCTTTTTCCACTTCTTTTATTCGTGCTCTGTGCCACCACACGATTGCTCCGTATAGCAGTCTTGGTAAGACCACTGCCTTGTATATCCATTGTATTATGCGTGGTCTTAATCCCCATCTCCTGCCTATTGCTTTCCTGCATTGCCATAGAGATATCACGGCTTTCCTGCATTGCTCTTTTATATGCGTCTTGTACAGCATTTTGCTGTCTAGTACTACTCCAAGGTATTTTATTTCCTTGATCATTTCTATTTCTTCACCTTTAATCTTTATAGGTGTTAATAAGGGCAGCTTTCTCTTGTTGGTGAAGAGTAGTATTTTCGTCTTGGTCGGGTTCAGGTCTAGCCCTCTGCTTTGACACCAGTTTAGCACCTGTTTGATCCCTCTTATCATGACTTCTCTCATTACATTGAGGGTCTTACCCCTCACCAAGAGTACCCCGTCATCCGAGTACGCCTGCATATGTATACCTCCCCTCTTTGTTTCTCTTATAAGTGAGTCCAGCAGGAGACACCACAGGAGTGGTGACAGGCACCCTCCCTGCGGAAAACCCCTGCACGTCCTTATCTTTATGGCATCTCCCCCTAGTAGTGCTGTGATCGCTCTTCCTGTGAGCATGGCCATTACCCATTTCCTTATGGCGGGATCTATGTCCTCCCTCCTCAGACTATTCTCTATTGCATCGAAGGTAGCTCTGTCGAATGCGCCCTCCACATCGAAAAAGCATCCTAGTGCCATCTCCTTGTCTTCTATAGCTCTTTCTACTCTCGTTGTCAGGTTGTGTAGGGCTGTTTCTGTTGATTTCCCTTCTATATAAGCATGCTGATGCCCATGTAGGGGCAGTCTTCCCCCTTGTATGGTTGTCCTTATATGTATATCTAAGATCTTCTCTAGTGTTTTCAGTGCAAACGATGATAGACTGATGCTCCTGAAGGATTTTGCATCCTTGTAGTTCTTTTTGCCAGGTTTAGGAAGGAATATCACCTTCACTTCGTTCCAGATACCTGGGATGTGTCCTAGCTCTATGCTTTTCTCATATATTGCCTTCAGACTGCTCCATAAGTGTTCCCAGCCCTTTTGTAGCAGAATGGGTATCACCCCATCCGGACCTGCCGCTTTGTATGGGGAGAAGGATTTTATAGCCCATTCCCCTACCGCGTCACTTATTCTGAAGTTTGGTATTCTCACTGCTTCCTCAATTTCATCACTTTTTTCCTCTGATGCTTTAGGTGTGCCGTACACCTCGCAGTCGGGAAAGTGTATGCTTACCATGTGCTGTAGTACTTTTTTGGGATCTGTTAGTTCGGTCGATCCCACCATCAGGCTGCCTAATTGGCAGGATTTCTCGTTTGACAGTACCCTCACTATTCTTGCTCTGAGTATTGTTGTATTTCTCCCGTGAATGTTTTCCATCCTTGTGCTCTCAGTTTTTCTCTTGTACTGGTGTACCTATTCCTAAGCTTCCTGTATTCATTCCAGCTCTGTTCGTCGCCCTTTTTTAGGGCTACTCTTAGAGCTTTACGAGCCCTTTTCCTGATTTTTTGTATCTCTTTGTTCCACCATGGTTGTCCTCTGTCCCCGTTGCACGTTCTTTCTGGACATGCCTTATGGTAAGCTTGTATTATGGCTCCGTTCAGCTCCTCGGCGGCCTTGTCCAGTTCTTCTCGAGTACTTGGGGCTTTGTGGTTTGGTGTCCATTCTCTTAGTAGATTGCTATACTGCTCCCAGTCCGTTTTCCTCGGGTTCCTTATTTTCATTCTTTCCGTATAGTAGTCCAGGCCATACAGCAGTCTCCTATGGTCTGACATGCTGTCTTCCCGGTCCACCCTCCAGCCTTTTACATGTTTGCTTATTTCTCCTGAGGTTATTGTGATGTCTAGTACCTCCTCTCTGGCCCTGGTTACAAAGGTGGGGATTGTCCCTGTGTTGTGTATGTCCAGGTCATTACTTACAATGAATTCTAGTAGTTCCTCCCCCTTCTTGTTGGTGTCGCTGCTCCCCCATACCTCGTGATGTGAGTTTGCATCGCATCCTACAAGAATGGGTGTTTTCTTACCTTTATATCTTGTGATCGCCTCTTCTAGTTCTCTTGTTGGTGCAATGCTTTCACCTGGTATGTAGCACGTCGCCACCGCTATCTTGATTTTCTCACCATCTCCTGTTACCAGGTTGATTTCTACCACGACTAGATCTCTGAAACATATGGTCAATAAACATCCCATATTTCTTATATCTCTGCTTACGTAAATGCATGTCCTTGGGGGTAACTCACCATTTCTTTCGAAGTAGAGGTCGCCTCCCAGGCTTCCCAGTCCTGTTACCTGGTTTTTCCATGCATACGGTTCTTGCATTAGGACGATATCAGTCTTTTCCTTTACTATGTGTTGGCATAGTTCCGACATTGCGTCCTTACAATGCTGGAGGTTTACTTGACATATTCTTATTTTTTTGTATTTGTTAGTGTGTGTGTTGCTGTGCTGTGTAAGTTGTATGTCTGTGTTGTCCATTGCTGGTTGTGTAGTTGTATAGCGTTTTTAGCTGCCCCCCTTTTTCCTAGGTCGAGGAGCCCCCTTCGGTTTCCATCTGTGCTTGATGGTCATCGACCTGGGCTGCCTCTTCCTGGTGTTCGGGTTGCAGTTTTGGGTCCCTGCAGCTGCATTTGCAGCTGCAGCCCTCTCTCCCTATCGGGGTCACTTTTGCTTTCAGCTTGTGGGGTTCGGACCTCGTCAACCGCGCCCGGATGCGTGTGGCTTGGAAGAATAGCCACTGGTTGGCTTCCTCGCCCCACGCATCCTCCACGCTCTTAGGCACCGAGTAGCATACCCGGATGCCCGTGGCGAGGTCCTCCCTGCTTACTTGCGTCCACTGCTGGATTAACAGCTCCTCTTCCCTGTCCCAATTTTGGGCCTTCAGGTAGAGGAGCGGATCCTCCAGCAGTTCCTCCGGCGGTCCCGGAATCCAGACACTGACCCTAGTTCTGTCGAGGGTCCGGGCCCGCAGTCTGTGCCCTAGTGGTGCTCCCAGGTCAATTCCTAGGAGCCACTCCCTCGCTTCTGCCGTGGACGGTGTCACAAGGAAGAATCCTTCTGACACCAGCCCTGACATCGCGAATTGGAGTGGCTTCCCACGAACCCCCTGCTC
Organism: Tortrix viridana; assembly: GCA_963241965.1. Classification (NCBI taxonomy): domain Eukaryota; kingdom Metazoa; phylum Arthropoda; class Insecta; order Lepidoptera; family Tortricidae; genus Tortrix; species Tortrix viridana. Next base: position 38,206,017 of record OY725171.1, on the reverse strand, counting down.
CTTAATCGCCTCCGTAATGAAACGGCTGACAACCCTCCTGATTTCCGTCCCCATCGACTCGTCCAGCGGTACGCCATCCTCGCGACATATCGCCACCGCAAACTCCCGCGCATCCCTTGCGGTAGCGCGGAGGCCTGTCAGCGAGTCTCCGCGGTTGGGCCGCTTCGCTGGGGGTCGAGTCGAGGGTCCTTCATCAGGGTCGGTATCCTGCCGCTTCATTTTCGGTGCCCTACCTGGCGGCTGCGGCGGGGGCATCCCCTCCACTTTGCTGTGGATTGGGTTTTCTCCCGCCGCCATCGCCATCCTATTTATATTCCTTCGTGCCTGCCTGGCCTTCTTTTTCTCTGCCTTGGTACGTGGTCTGGTGAACCCGTCGCCTTCCGTCGGGGTTGCCATGTTAGTGGTTCCCTCCTTCGGCGGCGGCGGGTTCAGCAGACGCTCTTCTTCGTCCAAGGACAGTCCTCCTAATTCGCTCCACGGCATCTGCGGGGGTCCCCCTTGCACCGACTGGTCGGTGCTTGGCTTCCCTCCCACTTCTGCCACACTCTCTCCCTCGCTTGCCAGGGTTCCACCTCGTTGAGGTTTCCCCCCTTCTTCTTTTGTTTGTGGTTTTGGTTTTATGTTAGTTTTATCCATGAATATTTGATTTTATGGGAAGATAATTCTTAGGAGAAGCTGCAGTGCTCCCTTGCCTCAACTCCAGCTAGATTTTACCTACGCGGGGTGCGCCACTACCACCCGCGCAGAGACGTTCGCGGCAGCAATTATGCCGAGTGAGCTCGCTGGGTGTTTTATCCCACAGAGTAATGCTTGCATACTGTTTCACCCTGTGCAAGCATTACTCCCGTCCCTCTCCATCCTCCTCCTCAGTGCGGGGGGGCAGCTCTCGCGTTGCTGTACCCGGTAGGTTGCCGTCTTAGGGTTCCTTTCGCTCCTGGGTTCCTCACTACTGAGTCCCCAGGGCTCCATTCACGCCATCAGACCATCCCTACTTGCTCCACGAGTTCTGCCCCCCCCCTGGTAGGGGAAACGGACTGTGTTGTTTGTCGGGTATTGGGCTGCTTAAGTTCCGTTTCACTCCCAGGAGCACACTTTTGTGTCCTGGGGTTCCACTTCAGCTCATGCCTCCCTCCTCCCTCACCACACTCCATTACCCCGTCCCCCCAGCCGGCGAGCCCACTCCGCACAACCCCCTGCTACCCACAGCCTTGCAGCCATGTGACCCTCGGCACGTACTCCCACTCTGGTCCTTGGGGGTTTATGGTCGCATTGTTATTCCCCCATTGAAAGGTTGAAATAGCAATGCGGCCCCGGCCCTCACCCTTTATCCTGGCTTGGGACAGGCGCCTTAGACCCCCTTCTTTCGAAGAGAGGCTATGGCGGCGGGTTTAGGTACTGAATTAACCGACTTGGTTTACATTCGATCTCCCAACTTTTTACGGTGGAAGCATTGCGAGACTTGGGCATTTTTGTACATGTTATGTTTTTGATGGGATCTCATTTCTTTTTGTAGGTCGGGGCTTTTCTCAGAGGCTTTGATGATTGATTTTTGACAAGTCTGGACGGTAAATGCATCTAAGTCTATATTCAGAAATTGCAGACTCCTGCGCTTTAATACAACCAAACCGCCTAGACTTTTCACTTTTCACAAAATTGACACATACGCTTGACCGCATGTAAATACTGAAGAACCACTGTCCATTAATACACTATTAAGACTTCCTGCCGCACTCAGAGACGTCAATTATTTTTTAAGTTTGATTAAAGTTGCTGCGTCTTATTCTATTGCTATAGCAAAGTAAGTGACAGCAGCAACTTTAATGAAACTTAAAAGTTAATTGACGTCTCTGAGTGCGGCCGTTAGCCCTTGACTCTTATGTATCGTAATAGGCTATACATATTAGAAACTGTTCGCGATGAGCATAAACTTTATTAATAATTTCAAATTTAGTTTTGACCGGACCAAACTCGTACACATGCTCATTATTAAATTTAATACGTATTTATTTTAATTATGTATGTATTTTCATGATAAAGCTTTAATCCTTGTACTATACCGATAGAACCGTTAACTAGGCCTAGACTTACGTCAATATTTCGTCTTAACATTACTTTTTGGGGCAATCTATGCTATCTACGGCTGTAAGTTTTATTTCGGGTTATGGAAGAGATTTAAGCATTGCGCTATTTAATTGTTGACACAAGTTTTTAGATCACTAGCAAATAATATCAGTAAACAAACTATTAGGACATTCAATCATCAAACAAATAACATCAAGCGAAATTATAGAAACCTATTTCTAATGAGTTTAAGAAGTTCAAGTAGGTACGAGTAGGTACCTAGGTACAATATGTATATAATGAGTATACTGCATCCTAAAAAATATATAAACATTGCATTCCTCGGAAGATGCTTCCCAGTATCGGCGGCTCAATAGGCAGATTATAAAGTCTCTTACTCGCGATATACGCCTCTACAATACTAACCGTATTGAGGAGGCTATCGAGCGACACAAGGGCTCAAAAGTGTTTGCACGAGATCTGTCTATTGGGCAGAGCGTGCTGGCAAAGCTGAAGACCGAGGACGGCAGAATCGCATCGTCGAGGCTCGAGCTTTTGGGAGAGATCGAATGGTTTTACGGACAGATATACACGACACAGTCACTTGTCAGCAACCTAGCAAAAGACCCCAGTGCTAGGTTGACCCGACACTTTACCGAAGACATCCCGGACATCAGCCTGTACGAGATTAGTATGGCTCTGAAACAGCTTAAGAATGGCAAGGCACCTGGTGATGACTGAATTACGGCTGAGCTTTTGAAAGCGGGTGGTACACCAGTAAAGTACTGAGAGCTCTTCGGAAGTAATTTAATTCCGTCGTACTCGAGGGCAAGACGCCACGAGCATGGCATAGAGGTGTGGTGGTGCTGTTCTTCAAGAAGGGTGATAACACTCAATTGAAGAACTACAGACACATCACACTTCTGAGCCATGCCTTGTAACGTGTTCATCCCGTTTACATGCACTTTGTTGTATTTTTAAACTGAAATCATTAAATATTTCACATAAATCTATGTTTGTTTTGGTTTTGCACTTTGACAGCCAGGTTCATCTGACAGCTGTCACAGATAAAGGTAACAGTAAGTATTTTTGAGCTTGCATTAATCTGTTTTCGATCTTCTTCCATAGATTATTCCAGGCCTCTCGTTGAAATTGACATCTGTCGGAGGTTAAGTTGGTAATTCTTATATTATTAAGTTGGCATCATGTTACAATATTCGTTAGCATAGATAATTTGTTTTTTTTTTTTAAATGTTTCTGTGGATTTCCTATGGCAAGGTTTTATGCTCTTTCTCTTCGCTCTGAGACTCCATTAAGGATGGTCAATTTTTGAATCGAGCTTAATCGCTCGAAATTTCCAAATAATTTCATTTGTTTTCTTCTGACACACTCCAGAACATTTCCTGCGAATGTGATCGCTGTTTATTTGGTGAGTTTTGCTTGTTTTAACGTTTATTTTGTTTTCGAAACGTAACGTCGTAAGGCTTCCGCCTGCTATTTCGAACCTCATTTTTCATTGTTATTTATTCTTTTAAAGGTGGCATCGGATGCATTTCGTCGGCGTGTTCTTCAATATGGCCCGCCACAAATTTTAAGGAAAAAAACGGTAAGTTTTGTTATTTCATTTTGGACAGTTTAGGTTAGGTCTGGGACATCAATCTTTGATCAAAAATCTAAAAGAACATTTTTTCCGTCTTTCACAGCTCCCTGAGCGTTTTTTTTTCAACTTTAATCTTCATGCGGTTTTCGTCGCTTTAACGTCGATCCTTCGGTTTCTCCAGGGATCGCATATTTTTCCACGTGTCGTCATGCATCACGACCGGGAACTTTTCAACATGGCTTAATTTAACTTCTTTTCAATTTCTTCGTCCCTTTTAACATGACGTTAAACTGTAATTTATTATTTACCTTCTAATCGAATACTAGACTCTTAGTTGGGCTAATAGGTCAATAATGTAACATAGGACTTTTTGCTACTTAGCTAAAACCTATTTGTTTTACTTTAAAACACCTTTAATTTAAACTTTCCACCTGCTATAGGTTAGGAAAACTTTAGTATTCAATTTGTTTAATTCTGGTTTAGTCCAGTATAATTTCACTTTAGCTTTTCACTTTATTCGTCCAGTTGTCATGACGTTAAACTGTAATTATACTATTTATTTACCTTCTGGTTGAATACTTGACTCTTAGATGGGCTAGTAGGTCAATAATTTAACTTCAATTTTATTGCTATCAAGCAAAAACCTATTTATTTTGTTGAAGGATTCAAGCATACCTTTTTTACCTGCTTCGAGTTTGAAATACTTATTAAATTAAATTTTTCTTTAAAACTGGTTTAGCCCAGTTTAATTAAATTCATTTCCTTTAGTTTTCCACAGGCATATCCTGTAATGAACAATTTTTAATAAGGAAATTTAATTCAGTTTGTTTTGCACACCTTATTATATCGTAGCGTGACAAGGTTCTATCTAAGGAGTAATCTTCTTATTCTTGGAGCTGTACTAGCTTTATTTGGTACAGCCTGCTTCTGTTTGATGCTTAATGCTTGGTTTAAGATCTATTTAAGTTATTAAGTAGAATAAGGTAACTTTAACTACTTATAAGTAAACTTAACACCTAACGTTTACATTCTGTACTAGTTAGTATTTAAATTATTCCCAATAGAAGCAAGACTATTAGAAAATCTATCTTTTATTTAATACTCTCCCTCCTTTGAGATTAAGAGGACATTCCTCCACTGAGGATCCGAGGTACTATTTTTTACATTTAATATTTCTATCAATTAGTGTCCTGGCGCCCGAGATATTCTCATTTTGTTTCCTTTTTATAAATTTGGACATTAATTAAAACTCCATTAAATTTATTAAATTTTTTTTTTTTTAAAGTCTATAGTTTATGTTGGTTTGTCTCTCCGACATCTCACCATGGACTAAGATTGGTAAACATTTCATTTGCAATTTTTTTTAATCATTACACATCTCTCTCCCACCCACATACACACACATATTTTTTAAAACATTACAGCCTATAAGGTGTTATTCTCAAGAGCCATCACGAACCGTGTCTCGCGGGCAGGTTTGATGATTTTCAGCCTATCGAACAAGCTGGTTTCCGAAAAGGCTTTAGTACCATAGACCACATCCACACGCTGCGGCAGGTTATACAGAAGACAGAATAACAGAACCAGCCACTATGCTAAGCGTTTGTGGACTATGAGAAAGCCTTTGATTCAGTCGAAACCTGGGCCGTGCTACAGTCTCTCCAGCGGTGCCAAATTGACTACCGGTACATCGAAGTGTTGAAGTGTTTGTATGTCAGTCCATCTTCTGGACCAGAACTCGAAACCCATTCGATTTTTTTTATAAGAGCGGGAGGCAAACGAGCATGCGGGTTACCTGATAGGAAGTAATCACCACCGCCCATGAATACCGACAACTCAAGAAGAGAATTACAGCGAGGAGTGAGACAGGGAGATGTTATATCTCCGAAACTGTTCACTGCTGCGTTGGAAGACGTTTTCAAGCTTCTAGACTGGAAAGGACTTGGCATCAACGTCAACGGCGAATAGGTACCTCACATACCTTCGATTTGCTGACGATATTGTAGTCATGGCTGAGACCCTGGAGGAACTGGGCACAATGCTCCATGACCTCAGTAGAGTTTCTCAACAAGTGAGTCTCAAAATGAATATGGAGAAGACAAAAGTTATGTCAAATATCCATGTTGCACCCACCCCTTTAAAAGCCCGCTCGAAGCGGTTGATCATTATGTTTACCTAGGACGAGTAATCCAGCTAGGTAGATCCAACTTCGAGAAACAGGTCAATCGCCGAATCCTACTCGGCTGGGCAGCGTTCGGTAAGCTACGGAGCATATTCTCGTCCCAGTTACCGCAGTGTATTAAGTCAAAAGTATTTACCAGTGTGTGTTGCCAGTGATGACTTATGGAACAGAGACGTAGTCCTTTACAATGAGCCTCATAAGAAAGCTCAAGGTCACCCAAAGGGCAATGGAAAGGGCTATGCTCGGCATATCTCTGCGAGATCGAATCAGAAATGAGGAAATCGGCGGCAGGAGAACCAAAATCACCGACATAGCCCAGCGAATTGCGAAGCAGTGGCAGTGGGCGGGGCACATTGCTCGTAGGACTGATGGCCGTCGGGGCGGAAAGGTTCTATAGTGGCGGCCGCGAACCAGAAAGCGAAGTGTTGGCAGGCCTTTCACAAGGTGGACCGACGATCTGGTGAAGATCGCGGGAAGCCGATGGATGCGAGTAGCACAAAACCGGCCGTCGTGGAGATCCTTGGGGAAGGCCCATGTCCAGCAGTGGACGTCTTGCGGCTGATATGATGATGATGATGATGATGACGACATCCTAAAATTATTCAAACAACATCCAAATCGCTAACAAACAATATCAGTAAACAAATTAGTTAAACCAATAATAACAAATGAAATTTTAGACGAAAGCCGCAAACTTATGCGTGGCGTTTTGGGGCACAACCGAACAGCATGTAATCGCTCGCGCTAATGAGCGCGGGTGTCGTTGTCTCTCACTTCAGAACATCAACATCGACTCCCCCGGCGCCCCACGCGGCTCTCACTTGCTGCGAAACATCGCGTGCCCCGCGTGGCCCCTAGCAAACAGGTCAATGACGAGTGCGTTCGCAAAATCTCATTTCTTTTTGTAGGTAGTCCACCTTTATATCCACTACCTAGTCTTAAAAATACGATTACAAAGTTACTTGTCCAGTTCGCAAAATTATTTCTCATAGACTTTATATGGAGACGTGAATTAACCAACCGCAAAGGAAACGGGACTGAAATTTCAGGATGTTTCAGTTTTTCCTTTCTATGTAGGCTAAACACTACCTGATTGCAAAATTTGAAGTTTGTGTGTCTGCTAGAAGTACCTTAGAATTTTGATGATCGGTGAGTCAGTCAGTGACAAAATTAAGGAACTTTGACTTGCAATAATTCTCAAACTACTGGTTCAAATTTAATGTAATTTGGAAATATATATATCTATGTAATGTTCTCTTGGTCACTGAAAATTTAGGCTTCTAGTTATTTCCACAACGAAGTTACAGGGGGTTGAAAATGGCTCGAATGCCTTCGGGAAAAGGATGGCCTTTCAGCTATGATGAGCTTAGTTGCGCACTTGACCACTTGCGTGATTCTGCTCCTGGCATAGACGGCATCCCATACTCTTTCTTGACGCAAATCTCAAAATCTTCTAAACTTTTTTCTTAGAAATTCTAAACAAGTTTTTTCTAACCGGTATAGTTCCAGATAGCTGGAAATCTCAAATCATTGTCCCGATATTGAAACCTGGTAAAGATCCCGCTAACCCTAATTCATGGAGGCCCGTCGCTTTGTCATCAACTCTTGCTAAAATTATGGAACATCTTGTTAAAATTCGTCTGGATTGGTTTTTGGAAAGTAAAAATATTATCTCAAAAACTCAGTTTGGCTTCAGAAAGGGTATGGGATCAGTCGACAGCCTGAGTGTACTTACTTCAGACATTCGACTGGCACTTTCTCGTGGGGAACATGTGGTAGGTGTATTTTTGGACATCACGGCAGCCTACGATAATGTAAATCTTCCTTTACTCAGGCAGAAAATGCTCAATCTGAGTATCCCTGTGAGGATTACAAATGTCGTCTGCAACATGTTCATGGGTCGTTCTATACTTGTCCGTTGTAATGGAAGCTTAACGCCCCCCCAGTCTTGTCTGGAAGGGCCTGCCCCAGGGGTCGGTTCTGAGCCCTGGGGCAGGCCCTTATTCTCCTTAGGTATCTCCAAAAATCAGTTTTGCGCGGATAGTGTTTTCAATCAAACGATCTCTGAGTATTGGTCTGATTACCTCTTGATCTTTACTGACGCCTCAAGACTGTCCATGGAAGGCCCAGTGGGGTCGGCAGTATGGATACCTAAGTTCAACATTATTTTAAGCTATAAACTCCCTCCTGGTAACTCCGTTTTTTTCTGGTGAAGCAGTTGCATTACTGGAAGCAGTCACATTTGTACACTCTCACCGTCTGAATAAATCTCTTATTCTATCAGACTCTTTGAGCTGCCTGCAAGACCTTGTAAAGCGCCCGTTTCATGCTAAAGAAAATTTCCCTGTCACGCTACGAATAAAAGAGATTTTACACAATTGCCATACAGAAAATATAGATGTGGTTCTGGCTTGGATTCCGGGACACAGTGGTATAAAAGGTAACGAAACTGCGGATTTATGTGCGAAAGATGCCACTGTTCGAGGCATTAATTAACCCTATTTGACAAAATGCCAATTTACCCCATTATCAAACCGAATAACCCCCGCGTCGTTCCAATTATACTTGTTGACGTACCAATTTCCCCCTTCGCCGTTCCTATTATCTCCAAAATAACCTAAAAACAAGTGGTTATCTAAAACTAAGATTTCCAATAAAATATTGCAATTATTTACTTACTTTTTTATTTCTTTAAATCACAATCCACTATTATGATCGATATTACACCAATTTTAACAGTTTTTCACAATATGACTCATCTTAAACTTGAAATTTAAAAGTACATTAAAAGCGTGTTCACGGCGACCTCACTTTCAACGTGTTTTTCTTAGTGAAACGTCATTGGCTGATTTAAATGCTGTGTGTGTAGCCAGTAGCAAAACATACCTCGCTCATTCAGAAATCAACAACAGTTGATCTCCGGTATGTTAGTAATGGGACTAACAGACCGGTTTAGAAAAGCAGATATTTATTCCAATTTACCCCGCCATTCCTATTTACCCCGTTTTACGGTACATCATTATTCATCAAAAAATAACAAAATACTAGGGTTTAACACGAAAGCACCGTTGTTGTCCAAAATATTACACGTATAATTTTGTAGTTTCACTACTTGTGTCCTTATTGCACATAATCACAACGAAGGTTTTGAGCAGCATATCGAATAGAGCTACAATTTGTATGGATATTTAATCAGAATTGCGTCTATTGTATTTTATTTTTGGGTTCACAAATTCATCGGTAGGTGGTATAATTACAACAAAAACAAGTATCTTTTTATCTTATAAAGGTCAAAAGTTATTTCAAAATGATTTTGTTGTTTTTTTAAATGGCTCTCCTGAAAAAAATGCGTTTTTGAGTTATGCCTTTATCATTGATAGGCAGCGACATTAATTAATTAATTAATTATACATTAATTGAAACATACCAAGCAACCAAGAAATCTTATTAAAAATCGGATCCCGAATATAATAAATATTATTACCCCAAGTGATAACCCTAACTACATAAAACCCGGATGTAATTTATATAATTTGTATTTGGTGAGTAACGTGGAATTAGATTGTAGTTTTAATACTACCGATAAAGGCATGTTTGAGCTATCGTTTAATATATAAATCTCCATGTAATACGGCGTTATAGAGGAATAAAAAAATAGAAACCAAAATTGAGAAAAAGATTAATAATAACGGTGTATCAATAAAAAATTATGGAAACTTACGGTATTTTATTTACATTAAATGTTAATCTTATCAAAACCTGAATAAGTTGTCCAGTTCTTTAGCAAAAAAATATTTCGTAAATTTCATGACCAAACGCATATACGCAAACTTTGATAATTATGTAAAAAAAATCAACAAGCCGTATCGATGTGGGAGTTTTAGTCTGATGATTGTAACGGAAATAACTATAATATTTTTGAGAAAAAACAAGATGAAACAAAATTAGGGTTTATAACACACTGTAAAGAAACCCCTTTCTAACTTCCGAAAATGTATTTTTTCGGCGCGCGGGGGCTCCTAGGCAGTTGGCTACATAGTCTAATGCAAATGTCGGCAAACTGTTTAGGTTATTCACTGTGTACCAAAATTTTCATAGGACAAAAAAACTTTTTGAGAGGAACTTGAAGAGCCGCAACTGACCCTTCAAAGAGCCGCAGTTTGCCGACCTCTGGTCTAATGGATAATCCGGCCCTGCATTCATACAGAGACTGTTAAAATCATTACCTTTCTTTTGGCTTCGCTCAGTCAGTCGCTCAGTACAAAAACTAAAAGGTGCTAGAAAAATTGTCATAGATCTGTCACTGGGTATACAAAAGGTTAAGCTTTTTCACTAAGCACATATTTAAATAGCTAAAAATGGCCTTTCATGATTAATTTGCGAATAAATTTGCTTTTTAAGTAACACAGCACAACAAATTTGATTCTTCATTCAAAAAAAAAAGAAAAGAAGTAACGGAAAGACCTCTTAAGTAGTAATTGATTGATAGTTACCCTATTTGTTGATACATTAGATTAGAGTGCCTGGACCTCAATTTATTACAGTAGGGATTTAGACGGTGTCAGCGCTGGCACGCCAGTAACATTACATACAGTGCATTCATATTAATTAATTAACCATTAGGACGGCCTGGCCACGACTTTGGGCGGCGGCAGCGAGCGAATTCTCTCTTCATTGCTCGGTTGAGATGCTCACCGCGCAGCGGTTAGTTGACATTACACGAAATGTATTAGAAAATTCGCTCGCTGCTCAGCCGGTCGCGCAAAGGCGTGGCCAGGCCCTGAGATGTACAGTTCTAAAATAAAGAGTCGAAATAAAAAGAAACTGATATAGGTACATATTTTTAATAAAACCATTTACTTTTAATACAAAATATCCTTTTCTTCCATTCTTACAGTTTATTCATTAGATTGTTCATCAATCTTTTCAAAAATGTTAACTTCCTCCAGTTTCTCCTCAGAATCTGATTGAGAACTCTCCGAGTCTGATCGAGTTTGTATGACTAAATTTTCAACATTTTCATAGTGTTTTAACACTTTCATAACAGCCTCTCTATCTTTTCTACGTTCTCACTCTCTTCTGTAATTTCATTAAGCGCATCCTCAGTATGTTTTTTAATATCACTTGCGCCAACATTTTTCTACGCTACTTTTTTGCCAATGCTCAAATCAGCTCAATAGGATTAAGGTCGCAATGGTAAGGTCTGCCATCTAATAATTACCTCATGTCGAAATTCTCCTAATATTTCGTCTATTTCATGTATTGGATTAGGTTTATTTTTTTAACTTACAAACGAAATCTCATTTTCTTCAAGCCAACATCTTATTGCTGCTCTTCTGCTTGCAGACGTAGGAGCTTTATTTTTTATTACCGAGTGATATGGAGCAATCCATGACGATTATGGATGGCTCAGTCAAGTCAAAAAAAAAACTTATTCCGTTTATCCAAAACCCATTTTTTGAAATTGTGTTGGTTCATTTCCGAATGATAATCTTCTTTTTTGTTCTGACCACTAAATATCAATAGAGCGTAAGGAACAAATCCTTGGTCACTTCCTGCATGTACTATTGTCCATTTCTTACTTTTTGAGACCTCTTCGAAAACACCCTTGTCCCAATAGATTGCCAGCATTTTATTTATTTACATGAAGAGTGAATGTAGCTCTCGTCCAAATAAATACTTGTTTCCTCAGCTCTTCTGGTAAATCACGATTACTCAATATAGTATTTAAGTACCGTTCTCTCTTGTCTGCAATTATTGGCTGCTCTATAAGAGCTGAGCGGTTGGACTGACACTTTCTAAAACGAAATCCAATAGAATTCAATAACTTTCTAAGATGTTCTCTTCTACCATTATATTCCATATCTTCTCTCAAAACAATCAGAAGTTTCTGTAGCATTGGTACTTGTTTCTTCACTGTGTAGAAGAAATGAATCTTTTGACTTATTGCACATATGTCAAAAACATCCAACCGTATTTGGGGACACCCGTTTCTATGTTTAATCCGTGTTCTAAATTTGCCTTTATTTTTACTACCCTCATTGGTAATTCGCCCCACAGTGCTCTCAGACTTCCCTGTAACAAAGCATAACATTTAAATTAAATATTTTTGTAAACACTAATAATCAATTTCTAGCGCAGCGAGACTCATGATTTGAATTGATGGCGGTAAAATATCTAAATGTATTGAATACGCTGTATAACTTGTCAATCTCAAACAATAACATTAAAGTAACCTCAAAACGCTTACGACGATTTATTTAAATAGACCAAATTTAAATAAAATGTATCAATAATTACACATTGTTGTCTTGGTTTTTCAATACAAAATTGTGTTTTATGCAAAACATACCTGTCATGTCAGCCGTTCGTTTGTAAACATCGTCTAAATCAGACAATATTTTGCCGGCTTTAAATTCCGCTAAGCACCGTAAAAGACTTTATATATCACCTCCCTTGTTCCACTACATATTGTTTTGTTCATTTTTATACTAATCGCACCTTTTCCCTGTACCAAAAACTCACTAAACGTAGACATATTTTAAAATTCCACAAGATGCTTTATGCCAATGGCGAGCTTTGACATGACAACCGGTGTTGCCAAGTACGGTGCGGTTTTAGTTCCATTTTATTTAATTTCTACTCTTTATTGTCGGACTGTACTAGCTTTTGCCCGCAACATCGTCCGCGTAGAAGTTTTTTATCGGTAATCCTTCGGAAACTGTCCACTGTTCAGTAATAAAAAAGTATCCCATGTCCTTCCCTGGGACTCGAATATCTCCATACCAAATTTCATCAAAATAGGTTCAGCGGTTTAGGCGAGAAAGCGTATCAAATAGACAGACTGAGTTAACACATCTATAATATTAGTATTCTATATTTTTAATTGGTATTAAGCCTTCGAAGATGTAGTTAATCACATTACAGTCCGCGCGCGAGTTGAATGCCGTCGGGGGTTGGGGAAGCGGGCGGGGGCGCGGCCTCGCTTCATACCCCGCGCTCTCTATAATAGGGCACTAAGCTCGCGCGCGGACTGTATCAGTCTTTATTTTTCAGATGGTACCGGATATATCGAGGATGGGCGTGAAATTTTTGATGATGATGAAGTTGATGACACCCATTTGTCATCTAACAGTAAAGAAGCTGGTCGTGGACAGAAACGAAAGGCCCGTGTAGCGGCTCCTACTGCTAAGGGTAATATACGGAATCTGTTGGGTGCATTGCCAACCAAAAAGAAAGAGGTTTGAACATAATTAATTTTTAACAGTGTTGGAATTGTTGTAACGTTTTGCCTTCGTAGTAATATGTTGTACTTTTTTAGGACTCTAAAATATCAGATGATAATATTCTTTCTGATATTATGTCTGATTTAGATGGTAATGCAACAGCTAATTCTGCTAGGCCAAAGCCCTTGGTCCCCAATCGAACAAGCAGTCTGGATTCTAGTAAAATAGATGCTCAAAATTATTTTAAAAGTTTGACTTCCGCAGTTCAGAAACCTCCAAGTTTACTCGGCAAACAACAATCGCCAGATGTTAAGGCCAACGGAAGTATTGATGGTGTAAGTTCCTTTTAGTATTTTTAAATATAATATAATTATTCAGAAACTTTATTCCAATTAAATCTAGCTTATCTTGCTCCTATTACGTAATTACATTGTTGACGTTATTATAGCTCATAATCATACATAGCACTCGAGGAGGCATTTTGCGGGCACGTCATTTGGTAACGTTAACAAAAAATACATTTTAATTTATGACTAGTATTTAAACCTGTTATGTCGTAAGAATGTAATATCAAAATTAAATCAATCTTAATTTGCCTACATAATGCGTAAAAATCTCGGCGATAACCCATTTAAGTGGCCACTTAACAAATGAAAATATACAGCAGTCATGCGTCATTATTTTGAAGTATAAGATTGTCGTTCGTTGTTGTATGCCGTGCCGTCAATTTAGTTTAGTTAGAATTACTTTATTTGTTTATTCTTACGTTATCTCTTAAATGTATTAAAATAGATAAGTTATTACGACAGCAGTCCGAACTTATATTAAAGAAAGGTCAGATATATCGTTATATATGTAAAGTTAATATATATCCCAAAAACATAACGTTGATCGTCATTTATCGTCACAAGTACACAAATCAAGAACAAAGTCTACTCTTGAGAAGCTGACCAATAAAGATACCAATTTCAGTATTGAAAAATTTGAAAATAATAAAATACATTGTAATTTATGCAATTCTTACATAATTCCAAAAAAATGTAATGTTGAAAAACATCTAGTAACTCACGAAATTTTTAGTTGAATGTAATATTCCATGGGCAAAAATATTTAAATAAAGGATATGGGGAAAACATAACTCTCCCTCATGACAGTTATTTACGCAATAAATATCTCGTAAAAGTTTACGACGAAACAAGAGAAGAAATAAGAGTGGCATTAAAAATCAATATATTTATTTAAGCATTGATGAGACTACGGATGCAAAAGGAAAACAAGTTGCCAATGTAGTAATCAGAAGCCTAGACGATACCGAAACAAAAAAGTGTCATGTCTTTTATTCTAAAGTTCTTGACAAAACGAATAATAAGACTATTGCAGAACTTGCTCAGGGCACGCTTGATTATCTTTGGGGTTCAAATCATGACAAAAATAAGGAAAAACTCTTATTTTTTGTCACTGATGCAGCACGCAGTCATATAGACAATTGTCTCAAATAGTGATGGGCCGCGGTAATATTCCCGTTACCGGTAAGTTTCCGTTTGGGAATATTCCCAGTAACATTCCAATGTTACCAGTAATATTCCAAAAAGATGGGAAGATACTAAACCAGTGATTTTTATGAGATTTAATGTTTATATGGTTGGTTCAATAAGCAATATGCATAGATATTTTCCTTTAATAAAATATAATATAAATAAAATTATTTTTAGTTTACTTGTCATTCTAGCATTTCACTTTCACACCTTGGGTAATATCTGTTTATAAGGGGTTGATATTTTTAAGCTACACAATGGCACGCATTATTGATGCGGAGGAATTTCGTTGTTTTAAAAATAGAACTGATGGCAAAATTAGAAATAAATAGGCGGGTGGATTCACTCGCTTCTGAATGCGTAATATTTAGGGATCGGAAATTCGGATACAATAATTACCTAAAGTTGGCAAAATACCGGAAAAAATTAAGCGAATATGGAGTTGGCTTCTTAAAAATACTATTTTAATAATATAAGTTCCGGGATTCCAGGATTCTACAAAACGTTACGAGAGTTCGACCGTTTGCTACCAAAATCGATATCGGGGATCTATATATATATACAGGGTGTTAGGTAATGAGTGGATAAACCGTGATCTGCTGATAGGGGGCACTTAGGTCGTTCTAATAATGAGAAATAAGGTTTAGTAAAAGTGCCACGGTTTTTGAGATATTTGGACTTTTTTAATTTTTTTGAAAATTGACACCCTTACTCGATTTTTTGGTCGTGGTTAGTGTACTAAGATGTTTTTTTCATTTTGTTTTTAGCTTATTATTGTTTAATAGTTGTGTTATCCGATAAACATTACCATTTTGGCGTAACTACCGCGGTTTAATTTAAAAAAAATCGCAAACTTGAATTTTGCATCTTCGATCGAACATTTACCAAATTTTGAGCTCTTGCGGTGGAAAAAAAAATTACTATCACATAGTAGCCAATGAGCTAAAAACATGCCCATTTAATAGAGATTTTAAAACCGTAAACATCTTTTTATTTAAATAGAATAAAAAACAACATCAGTTTTCCGCAATCGATTCGATTATTTCATATTAAATTTGTGCTCCAGAATTTCAAACCTAATTATGACAAACTTTTCCTTGCGAAAATAAAAATACTGGCCACTAATTTTGTGAAACCTTTTATTGAGAAAAGTAAAGATTTGTGTTCTGAGCGAAGCATTACAACCTTTTTGTTGCAATAATAACAATACTGGGCCGTACTTTTTTTAATGTCATTTATTCGAAATTTAAAAAATATCTCGACCGCTTTTTGTTTTCTCAGCATTTTACTCGTATGTCAAACTTTGCTGTCACTGCATAATGTGGATTAATTTGACGGGTTTTTTTTTATTAACGATGTCTCGCATACAATACACACCGATTGAATATGCTCAAATGCATTACATTTATGGTGAGTGCCAAGGCAACGCCAGTGCTGCTGCGGTTTTGTACGCCGAACGCTACCCTAACAGACGCCATTCAGACTACCGGATTTTTTATCGAGTACATAATGCGTTCACTGAAGGCAGAATTCTTGGTCAGGGTGTGGGTGGAACAAGTGGAGGAAGACCCACCCGAGGAGATGACGAGAATCTTTTGGACCTAGTTGAAGCAGATCCTTCTCTATCCGTGCCATATCACGGCAAATTACCTGTGTTTATCTGTATGGAAAGTGCATACTACATTAAAAGTTCCTACACCAATTACACCCATTTCATGTCCAACGTTTGCAAGTTTTATTGCCTAGAGATTATCCCTTAAGAGTAACTTTTTGTCGAGTGATGCTGCGTCGGCTTCGTGAAGACCCAGACTTTTTTAACAAGATACTGTGGTCGGACGAATCATCGTGCCGTCAAGATGGCTACATGAATCTACACAATCTGCACAGTTGGCAGTTAGATAATCCTCACTTAATGAGAGACGATAGATCTCAGTACCAATTTAAGGTAAGTCTTCTCATGATCACGGTATTCACGGTTGTTGTAATACGATAAAAACGTCAAGGTTTAATTAATTATGCTTTTTACCGCGATGAATCCCCTATTCATTACAAATATGAATTTTAGGTAAATTTGTGGACCGGTATCTTGAATGGCGAAGTGATCGGCCCCTTCGAGCTGCCATCTAATCTAAATGGAGATAATTACTTGGAGTTTCTTCAAAATTATCTGCCTATCCTTCTGGAAGATGTGCCGCTTGCACTAAGGCAAGTAATGTGGTTACAACAAGACGGTTGTCCCGCACATTACGCAGCACGAGTGCGACCGTACTTAACTGCCGCATTCCTAGAACGATGGATTGGCCGGTTAGGCCCAATACTATGGCCTCCGCGTTCACCGGATTTGAACCCCTTAGATTTTTTTATTGGGGATTTCTCAAAGAGAAAGTGTATAGCCGTCCAATTACGAGTCTTTCTGGGTTACGACAGCGAATAAGAATTGCTGCTCAAGAAATAGGGAACTCTGGATACACCAGATTCGTCAGGCGTTCCTTTATCCGACAGTGTAGAGCTTGCATTAGGGCTGGTGGACGTCAATTTGAGCACATTATTTAACTTAACTTTATTAAAACATTTCCTTTTTTATGTTTTTTTATTTCACAGATAGCATAAGTTAAATCATTCATTAGAAAAACAGGCTTCCTTGCTACTCCAATTTCCAATACCTACTTTTTAAAGTTTTATTTATCAAAACCAATAAATGTTTACTGTTATAAAATCTCTATTAAATAGGCATGTTTTTAAGCTTATTAAAAGAATAAAAAGCTGTCGAGAAATTTTTTAAATTTCGAATAAATGGCATTAAGAAAAGTAGTGCCCAGTAACGTTATTATTGCAACAAAAAGGTTGTAATGCTTCGCTCGGAAGACAAATCTTTACTTTTCTCAATAAAAGGTTTCACAAAATTAGTGGCCAGTATTTTCATTTTCGCAGGGAAAAGTTTGTCATAATTCTGTAGCACAAATTTAATATGAAATAATCGAATCGATTGCGGAAAACTGATGTTGTTTTTTATTCTAATATTTAAATAAAAAGATGTTTACTGTTTTAAAATCTCTATTAAATGGGCATGTTTTTTAGCTCATTGGCTACCATGTGATAGTATTTTTTTTTCCACCGCAAGAGCTCAAAATTTGGTAAATGTTCGATCAAAGATGCAAAATTCAAGTTTGCGATTTTTTTAAATTAAACCGCGGTAGTTACGCCAAAATGGTAATGTTTATCGGATAACACTGCTATTAAACAATAATAAACTAAAAATAAAATAAAAAATACATCTTAGTACAATAACCACGACCAAAGTATCGAGTAAGGGTGTCAATTTTCAAAAAAAGTCCAAATATCTCGAAAACCGTGGCACTTTTACTAAACCTTATTTCTCATTATTAGAACGATCTAAGTGCCCCCTATCAGCAGATCACGGTTTATCCACTCATTACCTAACACCCTGTATATAGTATAGCTTTAGTTCAACCACAGCTCTTTAGGTGGCAGCACTTGTCATACATGCAAGTTTAGCCATAGAGTTACCACTCTTTTCCTCTATAGTTACTTTACTCTTTGTGTCAATGGCACATCTGTCACTGATTTTTTAATTATGTGACGGACTAAGGTCAGTGTCCATCTTAATCCGTCCCAGATTTAATAAACTGTTTTTATTTTTTATAATTATATGACGCAACCAAAAAATCTAATATATTTTTTTATTAGCTTACAAAAGTCTATTCTTTCGAATAAAAACAAGTAGTTTTTTTTTAGGCGATCCCCAATTGTTTATCCATGTTCTACCTTTACATTTTCAATTTAGTAGGGTTAACTGGCTGCGACATGACAAGTACCCAAGCGGTATCCCCGCAAATTTTCCCATAGATAACTGATGCCCGGTTCCTATATCCAAACCACGGATAGATAAGAATACCTCGAGTTAAAATTTGACATTGGCCACGTACAACATGTGTCAAATTTGAATTTGAAGTAACCTTATCTATCCGCGGTTTGAATATAGGAACTGGGCATGAGATGACTTTTATTTATTGGTTTCATCTCGAGTTGTTCAAATACAGAAACCGGACTATAAGAAACAACAAAAGACGTATATATGACCGTTCTGTATTTATGGCATTCATAACGAGTACTTATAGTTCAGTTTCTATGCAAGTACTTATTCTGTGGATTCGAAAATAGGGCCCAAGTAGGTATGACATTTAAAAAAAGTAGGCACATAATTTTTAGTCTTTGTATCTTTTAGCAAAAATACAAAACGGTGCTGATGGGTCGAATTTATTCTTTCAGTAATAGAAAAATATTGAATTATTTTCATTGGTTCTAAGGTTGGACAACAATGTTATTGAAGAAAACATTGTTGTCCTGTCCAATGTTTGTTCTTTAAGTGATGTTTTCTAACCCCAAACCAGACTTAAAATGTTCATATGGGCAGTCGGGTAATAAAACAGCAGCGTCATAGTAATATTTTTAATTATTCAGACTCAGAATTTCTGAGCAGTGATTCTAAGTCAGAATCACTGCTTGCTGCTATCACTATCCACACGTATCATGAAATGATCACACACTTCATCCATTATGTGGTCGAGACCGCACATTTTGTCTTCCTCCTTTAAAACATGAGACACACAGTCGCTTAATTTAGTCGATTTTATGCCATTAAGACCCTCTTGGAACAAAGTTTTTACTTCTTGTAACTTACAATTAAACGTTTTATTATTTCTAGAGACATGCCCCTTTACCTGCGCCCATACCAGCTCGATGGGGTTTAGTTCACAGTGGTAAGGGGGCGGTCTTAGAATTTTTATTCCGTACTGCACAGCTATCTCGTCCATAGCGTATTTATCGTAGTTTTTTTTTTCACTATCTACCAACTCAAGAAGAGTGGCTTTTACCATATGTGGTTCAAAGTAAATATATTATAGTCGACTCAGCAACAACACTGGCGTTGACAGATCCGATTCAAATCTTTTGACAACATGATGGAAAACGAAATAATACCTATAAGGACATCTCTTTCTAACTCGTTATGAATGCCATAAATAGAAAAAGGTCAAACATAAGTCTTTTGCTGTTTCTTATAGTCCGGATTCTATGCAAGTACTTGTTCTGTGGGGCTGGTATTAAAATAGCTCATGCGGTATTTGTCTGCATAATCTGTGGTCTACTCGTGTCTCATTTTAACTTTTAACATTCCGTTGCAAACAAAATGATCAGACAAATATAATAATATACTTAGCTAAGTATGAAATATTCATAAAATATTTAGTTCATTCTTTGATCAAATCATTCATTAAGTGAACGTGTCCAGCACTATTAAAATAAATGTGGTATCATTATTTCACAGAATGACAGTTGGCTGTGTCATTTTACTGCAGTGAATTAAAAGTCCGACCATAGATTAATTTTTTTTTTTTACTACGTTTGAAAGCGATTGCGCGCAGCATATTAGGTGTTCGCATAACTGATAGAATCAGAAACACTGAACTGCCGGTGCTCTAAGACCGGTATCGCGGACGTGGGTTCGGTCTTGAGACCCTAAAGCTCAAGTGGAACTGAGTTGGAAATGTCTATCGTATGCATCCGGAATGTTGGGCCAGACTTGTCACAATAGACCCCGCTGGATGGCTACCGGAGCAGACGTTTGAAAAGCATAATACACGCTAAGCATAAAACAATTTGTAAAATTTAATCAGGCACTAGCTTTTGCCCACGACTCCGTCTGCGTAGAAGTCGTTTATCGTGTATCCTATAACCCATCCCTCGGGAAATATCAAATTTTCCGGGATAAAAAGTATCTTATGTATCCAGGTAATAAACTATTTATATGCCAAATTTCATCTAAATCGGTTCCGCCGTTTAAAAAAATCTTAAAATCATTGTTTGGGTTCTATTGCGTTAATAAACCTCCTATAATAGTTTTTCTCAAATATCATGTCACAAGCATCCCCTAAACTAATGCCTGGATTTTTTTCCATGACCTCGTATTATGCTTATTGTTGGGCTTTTATAATAATCCGTACCTAATCTGCAGGTTAAGTGGTTGGTAGACGCTTCACTTCTGTCGTCATCAAGGCTAGCTAATTCTCGAGGACTAAAGTTGCCTTAACCCGACTTAGAATGGTCAAACCCTGATACTTTAGATTAACGAACTTTAAGTCCAGAACCTAGTGTAGTGTGTTTTTTTTCGTACATTTCTAAAGGGGGTTTTATTGTTGTTTTTAAATATTGGTGTTGTGGAGGTTGGGCCGATATACGCGTTTGTGTAAAGGCCGGAATATAAATAAAATAAAAACTTTAAGTCGCTATGTTATATCTAGATAATTTAAGCAAATTTTGCAAAGCTTGAGTTCCAACATAGCAGACGTAAACGCGGGAAATGGGGGAAAATAATTATGAAACTTAATTGCTTTCATTCTCAATTGCTGAGAATGGTTTTCGATTCGTGATTAATTTGCAAATAAAGTTGCTTTTTAAAAACAGAAAACATAGGTGCGATCCATGTCTTAAAATTTATAAAGGGGCTCACGTACTTACTAGACACCACTTAGATCTAGAAAATTTATAAAATCAGGTGAAATAAATAAATTCGTGTAGTTTTGTAAATTGGTCAGTTATACCTAGATCAACATACTAAAAGTCCTCAATTGTGGGTGAAGGGGGATTGAAGGTCCCTTTTTCAGGTTTTTGCTCATATCTCGAATATCTGTACGAATAGCATTATTTATTTATTTATTAAAGATACATTATGATTACCAGAGATGCGGCTTATTTGAAATACTTGTATTGAAATTGCAAAATACCTGTTTTCTATTTTGTAAGTATCTAAATACCTTGAAAAAAAGCATTTTGTATTTTATTTGTAATACTTTTAGAGACATAATTTCTATTTGCAAAATACTTTACAGCGAGCTTAGCATGCGTGCAGCAGATAAAATTTGACAGGTGCCCGGGGAATTGGGGATCACCTAAAAAAAAAAACTACTTGTTTTTATTTTTTTATTCGAAAGAATAGACTTTTATAAGCAAAAAAAAAATATCAGGTTTTTTGGTTGCGTCATATAATTATAAAAAATAAAAACAGTTTATTAAATCTGGTACGGATTAAAATGGACACTAACCTTAGTCCGTCACATAATTAAAAAAACAGCGACAGATGTGCCATTGACACAAAGAGTAAAGTAACTATAGAGGAAACGAGTGGCAACTCTATGGCCAAACTTGCATGTATGACAAGTGCTGCCACCTAGAGAGCTGTGGTTGAACTAAAGCTATACTATATATATACGTACCTAGGCATGTGTCGTAGAGTTTACCACCGAAACATTATATTGACTCTCCATAGGACCGTTTCATAATAAAGTGACATCCATTTTGCGCCTCTCAGTATGTCACTTTATTATGGCGCGGTTCTATGGTGTCACAATAACAAAGTATTCAGCAATACATTTTAATATTGAGAGAGCTCAGAGAAACGCATTTCCGCACAGACAACGCTTGACTGACTGACACATGTTTGACAGTTGACGTTTTGTATTTTCATCAACACTCCAGAGGTCGCTGCCGTCAATGAAAATGGTAACCATTCTAAGTGTGCCCCCCCTGCATTGACAGCTACCTTGTCATGAAATAAACAACATAACCTTCGCTTGTGATTTTATTCCCGCGTCTTTCTCTAAGTTTTCGGTATTTTCTCTGGATTTCTTTTAATTTTTCGACTGCTTACCCACGATAACTTTTGCTTTGTACCCTGAACCTAACCTTGATAGCTGCTACGACGACTTGGAACTGATACTGGAATTTGAAAACTGCAAAATATGAATAGAACCACATATTTATCTTTTAAGGTCATCACGGCAGTCTTATGTAGGTAGAGAGTGCAGTTGGCTATGTTGAGGTGAAAAGAACTGGAAGTTTATGTGATGTACGAGCAAAAATCGGGCATAAAAAATTCACAAGCGAAGGTTATGTTGTTTATTTCATGATAAGGTAGCTGTCAATGGCTCATCTGTCACTGTTTTTTTTAATAATGTGACGGACTACGGTTAGTGTCCATCTTAGTCCGTCCCAGATTTAATAAACTGTTTTTATTTTTTATAATTATATGACGCAACCAAAAAATCTGATATTTTTACATTTGCTTATAAAAGTCTATTCTTTCGAATAAAAAAATAAAAACAAGTAGCTTTTTTTTTCAGTGTTCCCCAATTATTAGTACATTATTGCCTAGGCGCGGAAAGTAAGGGATTGCCTGACGAGGTGGTTAGCAGGCCGAGCAATAGCGAGGCCTGCTAAAATACGAGTAGGCAATCCCCCCTTTCCGCCGAGGCATATATAATGCTTTTCTCAAACATGTGAGGAAATGATACAAATATATTTGTAAAAAGTAAAATTAATATTCAAAGTGATGTTAGTCATATTAGGACAATTTGTAAACGAAATTGTTATGGGTTTTCCAGGAACATTTATGTTTATCTATTGAATTTGAGATGTTGATATTTCAGGGCTTGTGGTAGACAACAGGACGTATCTTAGGGAAAAGGATCTAATTCAACCATTTCACACTTGTAGAATTTGACATAATATTGACAGCAATAGAATTCAAATTTAATACCGTGAAGTGCCGAGGACTTGATGTTTGTAGTTTTTACACAACAACAGTAAGTTCTACGTTTTAATTTCAATAAGTTTTTATTTTTAATTTTTTTTCTAACCATTGACAATTTTAAAGCAAATTAAAAAGAAGAAAACACACGCACTGTGCTACGAAAACGAGCAGTTGCCTTGGCTGTATGAGATTTATTCCTCGGTCCTTTCTATTCTGTATGCATTGGACAGCACTTAAAAAAAAATATCGCAGCGGACAAAAATGGGTTTTCATACGTTTATTTTCCTCCTAGGAAGAAAATGAGGCCTTTCGCGTCTTCGTTTTTCAAAAGAAATGCCATCCTTTCTGAGCATGTTTGAGAAAACATCTATTCCATATTCTAATGTAAGTCTAACTTAAGGTTTAAAATAAGAGTGACCCGTATTGATTTTTATTACCTTTTATTACTAAGCGATTTTATCCGGTAATGAAATCAATCTTTCAAATCTGTTAAGAGCCTGTGCACTCTAGCGTTTAGACCGGGGGTCTAGGGCCAAAAATGCTGGTGTGCACAGGCTCTAAGCTAAGCGTGATATTTAATTACTCTAGTTACTTTTTATTCGTGCTGTCACTTTCTTGTGCACGCATGTTAGGCTCGCTGTTAAGTTTTACCAACATTGCCAGTCAAATCTATCTTCTATCTATATATATAAGATCCATTGCCGTGCGCTAGTCTCGCAAAACCTCGAGAATGGCTCTACCGATTTTGATGAAAATTTTTGTGTTTGAGTGGGTCCCTGGATAGTTTAGATTCACAATTGGTAGGTGGCGCTGCGAAGTCACCGTTCCGGCAGGACAACGTCGTCTGTCCGGTCAATAATAATAATACCAATTTCGAAAACTACACGTGTTATTTCCCCCAATTGCCCATATTCGGCTTAATTTGCCATTACTAACTTTTGCGGTATCACTGAAACGTGTGTAACTTTTTGTGTAGTTAATACGTTTCAATATCGCTTTGCTTTTTTAAATTATAGTAAAAAAATAACTCTCTCTCCGAAAAGTCTTAAGGTTTAAGGAGTTAATGAAGTGGGCTATTACATAAATCAGATGTATTAAAGTTACAGGCACAAAGTAATGAGGGTTGCAAAATGTCTGAAAAGATTCAATCATCAAATAAAAATGAATGGAAAATAGAAAAGGAGATCAAACAGGAGCTGGAAGATAGTGCTACTCAAAACATAGAAGAGTTTCAGACACAAGGGATCGACTTTGAGGAAGAATTCAGCAATGTGCCAATATCTGTAAAAGCCGGAACGATAAAATCGGAAGAAATCCCAAGCACAGTTACTACTATTACAGATGTGGCTGAAGAATTCCTTAATGAAAACTTTGATGTGTTTCCAGTTGCTAACAATGAATCACCAAAGTTATTGAAAGAGTTATCTAGTAATTGGCCAGAACAGATGCTTGACAATCAAGCTGCTACATGTGTTCAAACTGATGGTCTGCTGCCTTTAAAAACCAATGACAAAGGTGTAGAGATATTGAGATTTTTCTGGTTTGATGCATGGGAAGACCGCTTTGTCAAGCCTGGGGTGGTGTATTTGTTTGGTAAGGCATATGTCGACCCAAACAATAAAAAGGCTGGAACTGTGTCATGCTGTCTGGTGGTGAAGAATGTCAGTCGACAGCTTTTCCTGTTACCGAGAGAATATGTAAGTTTGTTTTTTTAACTAGCGTACTTTAGACAGACAGGAATAAAATTATTTTCTAGTTTTCGATATAACAACTTGATGTATTAAAATGTTTCATTATGTCAAATGTGTACGAGGGCTGATCAAAAAATACCCGGAATATTTGAATTTGCAATATATGAAGCTATTATGTTACTTTATTTGAAGTTCGCCATTAAAAGTGGTCTTATTTTAACCCCTTGAGCACCGTTGTCCTGTACTGAAAACAACGAGAAAACGATACATTAGCGCCGCCGTCTAGTAGAGGAGACGCAAGTTCAAGCGCTTAATAAATGTGAAAATAAGGCGAATTCTTATTTAATTTACTCCCTTATTTAGACTTTAGGCCTTTGATTTTTCATTTATATGCATTTGAAACAGCTATATTAATCCAATCTCTAATAAAACGGCTATCAAAAAAAACCACTCCGAAATTGAACGTTTTACTTGTTCCTCGTCGCCGTTGGCACGTATACAAGACCGCTAGGGATGTAAATGTTTACTACATTTACGAATTCAAAAGTGAATAAAAATTTAAAAATCTGTCGTTTTTTAATCAATTTAATACTTCAATCATTGATAAATAGTAACTATAGTATGAATATATAGACAAGAAGCTATACGCGAGAGTTTTCTGTTAAAAAAAACTCCATCTAACAATTGGGTTTATTAGACTACGAGATATTCAGACAGTCTAATTGGAGGGGAGTTAAAGCCTTTGAAGCGAGAGACACTCTCCTCTCCATTTAGACCGTCTGATTACCGCGTATTCTAATAAGCCCAAATGCATCCAGGCGATTCCACGCAGAAAAATTCTCCAGGAACAAATTTTGTTTCCGATGTCATCTTTGTGCTACAACGTCAGGGTGACGCTTAAATTATAGTTTTTATTTAATACTATGATGTTTTAAAGAGGCACTTCAAAATAATATTTTTTGTGAAAGATATTTCAAGTTGAAAAAAAAGAGCTGTGTATGACAATGACAAAATGTGCCTACAATGATGTTCTTTATAGACGACAATGATGCAATGTGACCGACAATGACAAATATCTTAGTCAATAACTTATAAAGTCTTATGAATCAACTAAACACCACCAGTATCAGTCGTTTTTAATCGACTTCGCAAAAAAGGGGACGTTATATATTTCTTTATCCGTCACCGGGTATGTTACAATGATATAAAACATGTGTGAGTGTTTTATAACATTCTTGTAAAATGTTCAGCCATAATTCTTTGTCACGCCACTGTGGCAGACTTGATTCTTCCGTTTTTAATGAAAGTGCATTTATTTAAATTAAATAAAAGTAATAGGTATTCGAATATATTTATTTCACTGAGATATACAATCAATATTCTAAAAGAGTTTTTACGTACATTTCGTGTCCACGTTAGCAACTTGATTTTGTCACCAGAAGTGCGTATTACTAACTTTAATTTTAATTTTAATTTTATTTTAATACTATTTATTTTGTATAATTAAGATTTCCTTAATTATAAAAACTAACCAATAAAAGTAACTGCCAATTATTCCTATTTTTCGGACTTAAAGTCACCAACACATAATACAAATATTAACAATATGAAAGTTAATAGTAGCTGACATGGACTCATGTCATTAAGTAACTTTTATAAAATTGCCCAGTAACATTCATACACAACTAATCAACATGATCTTTATAATCTTAATATACATTTTGTTTGTACACTTTATTAGACGTATTTTGTGATATTTTTATTTTCTTGTATAAAAATTTTCCGATCGCATTATTTCCCTACAGACATATTTACTGTTATATTTATTTTATTGTATAAACATTTCCGAACGCTTTTTTTCCATATAGACATATTTACTGTTATATTTATTTTGTTTTATAAAAATTTCCGAATGCCCTCTTTTCCTATAGACATATTTACTCATATAATTTATTTCCTTGTATGAAAATTTTCGAACGCCTTCTTTCCTAATTCTTATCTTTTATTTTTTCCCAATTTTTCCCAATCGCAAATTTTCCCAATAGTAATTACATACATACATACGTAGGTAGGTTAGGATAGGTTCGTTTTTGTATCAGGCCTGTAGCATTTTCACATCATTGTTCATAACAACAAGGCCAAAACAACCCAGAAATAGGAGTTCCGCAAAGCGGAGCTCCGTCGACTCTGTCAATTTTGATTTTTGGAATCGGAAAAAAATGCTACTAATACATTAATGTACTAACTAGCCAAAATACGAGTATGAATATGTATAGGGAAAGAAGGCGTTCGGAAATTTTTACACAAGAAAATAAATATAACAGTAAAATATATGTGTATAGGGAAGAAAAGCGAAAGGAAATGTTTTAAAAAAAAATTAATATAACATTAAATATGTTGTAGGGAAAAAAGGCGTTTGGAAATTTTTATACAAGAAAATAAAAATATCGAAAAATACATCTAACAAATCCGATGGTACTATGATATTGTACTGAAATTCATGTTTATTGAATTACAGCTTTATTACCTATACTGAATTTCAGCTGAATAAAACGTCGGAAAATGTTACAAATTCAGCTTACAAGACTTAAACTAAACCAACATAATTATATTTGTAATAAAAATATTCTATGTACTAAGAGTATGATCGTATATAACTAATTCTATGATGTCCAATAAAAACAGTAATTATTATAATTCAAAGTATACTATATATGTACTAAGGTAAGCGTCATTGGTAGCCATGAATGTCATTGTTGGCTTCCGAGTTATCATTGGAGTCCCACAGATTTCATTGTCGTCCCTCTCAATTTCGCCAACAATGACATGCCCGACAATGACGATTAAAATAAAACGAGTCAAAACAGGTTTTTGTTTGAAGATGAAAACAAAATACCTGTTTCGCCATAACAAAGCCTATGTTTACTTCAATGCTAATACAAACTGAATAATAAATATATCACACATAATTATCGAGAAATAGCTGCGAATAACAATGATGATAAAATTGACAAAATTGGAAGAAGTTTTTTGGCTACTTACCTAGCTGTAACGGGGCATATGTCGCTCCTGAAACACTTGTGAGGCGACTGAGCGGCGGGGGGCGGTCGTAGGAGGCCATGTTTTGTATGTTCATTGCGTTCCGTTTTTCCGAAAATCGACAATCTATGGTCGTGGCCGCTAATGACGATATTTTATGACACGGTTTTCGATTTGAATTTTAACCAACTTTTATCTATTTGCTTGAAATATTGTTTATACAAAAATAAAGGGTATTTCGTCCTCAATATGTTTGTGTAGATTTTATTTCATAATTCTTTTTAGTTTAAGTATTATTCAAATAGTAAGTCGATTAACTAGTTTGGCCCCCAGTAAAAAACGGCTAATTTTACTCATTTTATCAGAATAACTTTTTGTATAATGGGTTAAACAGAAGACGGTTCCGATAGCTTTTTTATTGTTTAATTGAGCAC
Source organism: Tortrix viridana (assembly GCA_963241965.1). Classification (NCBI taxonomy): domain Eukaryota; kingdom Metazoa; phylum Arthropoda; class Insecta; order Lepidoptera; family Tortricidae; genus Tortrix; species Tortrix viridana. Next base: position 38,177,641 of record OY725171.1, on the reverse strand, counting down.
CTAAAAAGTGTTTTTTGGTGGCAGAATAATTCGCCTATGAAAAGTTATTCCCGGGAACGTAAAAAATGGGCGTTCCGGAGATTCGCCTATGTATATTTTGGTATTAATTTATTAGTAGCATTTTTCCCATTCCTAAAATCTAATTTGACAGAGTCTACGGAGCTCCGCTTTGCGGAGCTCCTATTTCTGGGTTTTGGCCCTCCAAGCCAGATAAAAAACGAACCTTACCTAACCTACCTACGTATTTCGATGTAATTATTATTGGGAAATTTTGCGATTGGTAAAATTGGGAAAAAAGTAAAGAAAAATAATTAGGAAAGAAGGCATTCGAAAATGTTTATAGAAGGAAATAAATTATATCAGTAAATATGTCTATAGGGAAAGAGGGCGTTCGGAAGTTTTTATACAAGAAAATAAATATAACAGTAAATATGCCTATAGGGAAAGAAAGCGTTAGGAAATGTTTAAACAAGAAAATAAATATAACAGTAAATATGTCTGTAGGGAAAGAGGGCGTTCGGAAGTTTTTATACAAGACAATAAATATAACAGTAAATATGCCTATAGAGAAAGAAAGCGTTAGGAAATGTTTATACAAGAAAATAAATATAACAGTAAATATGTCTGTAGGGAAAGAAGGCGATCGGAAAATTTTATACAAGAAAATAAAAAAATCAGAAAATACGTCTAACAAAGCCTACAAACAATAGTACAGTCAGCGTCAGAGAAAAGGGACCCCCCAAGACTTTAAAGATTATCGCACGACCGCGATCGTCACGTGACGTTCGCCGTGAGCGTCTAGCTTCCCCCGCCCCGCACCCCCACCGATACCACTCAAATATCATAATTTCTTTATTTTGCTATTTGGCTTGGTCGAATCGAACCGAATACCAATAATAACTTACAAAAAGACATTACACTTCATAATTTTGCGGTTGCGGATACGAACCCGCTTCACCAGCCGCTGCTAGCCGCTTAGCTTACGATGCGACGCCTTATACCACTAGGCTATCGACTCCGTTGATAATCTTGGCAAAAATTTGAATTGGATTACTCCTTAAATCGAACAATTTTGATAACGACCTAATCTTCTAAACGTTACGGTTTAAATTGCAACTTTCACCATGTTCCACTCCTCAGTTTATTATTAGGTTGAAATTAGTATAGAAATATATGTTTTCATCTTTGTTACTGATTGTTGCATCTACCGTCATTTTATTTCATAAAGGCATCGAAGATTGCATTGAAGACTTAAAGTTGAAATTAGAATAAGTAGTTTACTTACTCGAAATTGTTCGCCGCATATATTGTTTTGTGATTGAGGGTAACAATGTCAATCTTGTCATATTCATTCATTCTCACATGTGTCATATCAAAGGTCAATTAGGATTTAGTTGCTTTTGATATGATTTTATTTAGCGTAACGTGAGTGTAAGAGCGGCAACGTTGCAATTATAAGGGTTTGTTGCACCAAGTTTTCGTAAAATGTTTTTTTCACAAACATTGATATATTTCAAAAACTAGACCGAATCGAGCCTACTTTACACGACATTTTTAACTCCAAATTAACTCAAGAACACGCTGCTATAGTCCTTCGGGTACCTATACACACACATACACGTAATACACACACAACATACACGTAATTTAGCTATTAAAAAAAGGAATGAGGCTGAAGAAGCTTTTGCTGGGGAGTTTTCTAATCTGGAAAAATATTTGGAGTTCCAGGTAACTAACGTTGTAAGCGTTTGTTATCTTTAAAAAACGCCTTGGTTGGTCCCGTTTTAGCGAGAGCTTGTCTCCTTGTTCCCCGTCTTCGTTAGTATGGAAGAATATTAAACAATTTCGTGGATCCTTATCTGATTCTAACCCACTGTCTCCATTTTCTTTCCGTGAATTATCTTCTGTGTTGGATGTTTTTGAGCTATCAAAATGGACGTGTGTGACAAAGAAATTCGGTACATTTTAAAGTTTTATTACAAAAAAGGCAAAAATGCGACTAATGCCGCGAATAAAATTTGTGCGGTTTATGGACCTAATGCGGTATCAATAAGAGTAGCAAATTGTGGTTTAAGCGTTTTAAGTCTGGAAATTTTAGTGTGAAAGATGAGGTTCGCTCTGGACGCCCTGTTACTGATAAAATCAATGCCATCTATGAAAAAGTGGAGCAAGATCGACATATTAGTAGTTACGACATTGCTGAAGAACTGGATATTGATCACAAAACAGTGTTACGTCATTACCAAAAGTCTGGGTACAAGAAAAAGCTCGAAATTTGCGTGCCACACGATCTCACTGAAAGAAACCTAATGCAACGTGTTTTAATTTTCGATTTATTGTTAAAACGAAATAAATCCGAACCATTTCTAAAACGGTTGATTACGGGTGATGAAAAATGGATTACTTACGATAAGAACGTCCGAACAAGATCATGGTCGAAGCATGGACAAGCTCCACAGACAGTGGCAAAGCCCGGCATAACTCGGAACAAAGTGATGCTGTGTGTATGGTAGGATTGGAAAGGAATTGTCCACTATGAGCTTTTGCCGCCGGGTAAAACTATCGATTCTGACCTCTACTGCCAGCAACTTATGAGATTAAAAGAAGCCGTTGAGAAAAACCGGCCGGAGTTAATAAACAGAAAGGGCGTAGTCTTTCATCATGATAACGCCAGACCGCACTCATCTATAGCCACCCAGCAAAAATTGAGAGAGCTTGGCTGGGATGTGTTGATGCATCCACCGTATAGCCCCGACCTTGCTCCATCGGATTTCCACCTGTTTTGGTCACTTCAGAATTCTTTAGGAAGCATAAAGTTAATATCAAGAGAACTGTCAAAACTACCTGTCAGATTTTTTTAATCAAAAATCTCAGAATTTCTACTGCAATGGAATCATGGCACTACCCACAAGATGGCAACAAGTCATCGATAAAAACGGCATGTACATATTATTATTATAAATAAATAAAAAAATATAACTTAAAAAATTGTTTTTCCTTTGTACGAAAAATACGAAAATACTTTTGCCCTGTCGCAACCTACCGGGGTGGTTAAGAGAAACAAGTCGAAAGTTAAAGACGTATAATCACGTATCTCCCGGTGGCTCGAACAATAAGAAATTTAGAGTGGGTAGGTAGATATGGTCTGCTTTCGTATACGCGTGGGACTTCCCTCGGTAACACGCAGCGATGGGTCGCGGCGCCGGAATCCGGAGGTAGGTACTCCCAGCAGTGGAAGTACTCCCAGCCAAGTTCAGCTCCCAGCGAGGTTGAAGACCCAACAAGGTTGTAGTCAGAGTTCAGCTCCCAACGATGCTCCCTGTAACCGCCGAGCATTGGACGGGTCAGTAGTGCCTCCAGGTCCGGATAATCCATGCCAACCGCCGTAGTGGAGTGAAGCTCCGAGGAAAGTAGAATAATAGTTGGCGGTGGCAAGAACTATCGAAACGGGGTTACATTTAAACAAGGAAGCAAAGAAAGTAAGATAAAGTTAACTAAAGACAATTTACTAAATAGGTTAAAATAATAATTTGGAATAAACTACAATAATATAATAATTCTAAAATACAAATGACGGAAATAACCGTTAGTGCCTTTTGTTGGCGGGTATAAAGTCTACCGCGCCAATACTGAGAACAAAGGATGTATCCTATTAGCTATAGAAGCTAACAGAAAATAATATTTAAAACAACTAACAAGAAAACAAGAAAGATTTTACATAGCACAGCAATCTACACAAGAAAAGAGAATATTAATTCGATGCACTAGCACTTACCCGATTTGGGGAAATGTACCGTAGAACAAAGCAAGTGTTTAGGCACCTGGTTCTAGGTAGTAGACAGCGAACAAAGAAGGCAGGACTGTGATGTCCCGGCCCTTTTATATCCTTACAGTCTGAACCGTTACATTCGCGAATGAGACAATATAAATAGTGGAATAATAGCTTTAATGTTGTTTCTCTTTTCAGGTAAGAAATAGTATTTAGTTAAGTTCTGTAAACACAAGTTGATTTATATGTGCTAAGTATAACTGTGTAGTATTAGTGAATAATAAAACTCATCTCTTTTCAGAGCAACTCAATTTAGTTTTTATTTCACCGCTGCAGATAAACTGTGTGGAATACACATTATATGAATACGTGATCTCACTTACCCCCGTTAAAATTCACAACGCGAGTGTCATCTACCCGACAATTACTCGATATAATTTAACTGCATCCAAAAAGTTGATTAAAGCATTACGAATTGATTAAAATGACATTATTATGTTTAATATAAATTTATTGAACAATATTAAGGCTATTTATTATAATTTAGAAAAAAATAATTGAAAACAAAGAATGACGATAGTAACGCCATCTTTCGAGAAAAGGTAGCTAACATTCGTCATTATTGAACTAATATCAGCCTTTGTTAGCATAGCTCAAATAGCACGCAAGAAGTGACATTGACAACTGACAATCAAAACAAACAGAAGATATTGTGATGATTTAACGTTATAATTGTGAAGTTAAAAGTTGTGTTCATTATTGTAGCATAAAAGTTAGTATCGTCACAACTACATTGTGACAGCCCCAACCTAATATAACTTAACCGGCGGTACGCATGGATTGTACTTAGTACCCGCCTTTAATACCAAAAACACGCTCTTGGAAGTGTTGTACCTGAGGCCGCGAGTCTCCGCGTACTGTTCACAAACACGGAGCATTTTATTGAGAGCATTGACGGATGGGCCCAGCAACACCATGTCGTCCGCATAGCTAATATTGTTCACAAACGTGCCATCTACTGAGTACCCGACCATGGTGTGGCTGAGCTCACCGATCAACTGATTGACATACAAGCTGAAGAGCCTGGGTGACGTCAACTCCCCCTGCCTCACCCCGCACTGCAGCCTGTATGGATCAGACAGCGAGTCGGCCTATCTGACAACATTCCTTTGATAACCATACCAAAATGCGAACATTTCAACCAGCTCACCGGGTAGGCTTGTAGGCGGGTAGTTTCTGCCAGAGTTAACACACCAAGTCGAAGGCCTTATACAGGATTTTATAGGCATATAAAGGAGTCTTCCTGTCTGTGTAGTACCGAACAGTGTGCTTGAGACAAAGAACTGCTGTCTCTGTAGAAAGTCCGGGCCTGAAGCCAAATTGCGCATCATGCATGTGTCTTTCCAGTTCTTTATCCAGCACTGTCCAGGACCTTAGCCACAATTGTAGCCAACGAAATGAGTCTATAATTATTTATATCAGCGGCGTCTCCTGTCAGATTCTTAACTATAGGCACTACCACGGTCTTCATCATCTCGTCAGGCAAGTAGGTATAGCCCACACAGAAGGTGAAAACTCTTGGCAAGTGCACTCCTGCGTTCTGAAGATGTTCTATACTAAGGGATATATAACTGGTGAGGCTACGTACAAGTGAACTGCAGGGGCGGGGTATCTGTGTGGAAACCTCTTCTTTGCTTTCCACGTCAATCTAGAAGAGAGCTCTTTATAATAGAAAGTGCTCCTGTCTTATTACTCTCATCAAGGACATTAAATCAAGTGAACAACCACATAAATCAATCTCTTAAATTATTTTTACGTCTTTATAAATTTCAGAAATTAGACCCAATTACCTTAGAGCCTACAGATGAAGAGGTAACCATGATGGACGTTTATGAGGAATTTAACAACTCCATAGCCAGTGAACTCGGCCTTAAAGAGTTTAAGTCCCGGAAGGTCACGAAGAACTACGCCTTCAATCTCCCTGATATACCAGCGCAGTCTGACTACCTGGAGGTCAAATACTCCGTAAGTACCAATAATAATAATTTTACTTTTTATAAAAATACTGACCAACAATTGACGTCCCCTTAAAGTGTTAAGGTCACTTACCAATGAGGTTTAGGAAGAATCTTGCTGGTTCAGTAACAGACTATTTACGAATGACGGGAGCAACGGTCGACCGCGGGCCGGCTCCGGCCGGCGTCCTCGCCCATCACCCTCATCAACAGTCTATACGAATGACGGGAGCAACGGTCGACCGCGGGCCGGCTCCGGCCGGCGTACTCGCCCATCACCCTCATCAACAGTCTATACGAATGACGGGAGCAACTGTCGACCACGGGTCGGCTCCGGCCGGCGTCCTCGCCCATCACCCTCATCAACAGTCTATACGAATGACGGGAGCAACGGTCGACCACGGGTCGGCTCCGGCCGGCGTCCTCGCCCATCACCCTCATCAACAGTCTATACGAATGACGGGAGCAACGGTCGACCGCGGGTCGGCTCCGGCCGGCGTCCTCGCCCATCACCCTCATCAACAGTCTATACGAATGACGGGAGCAACGGTCGACCACGGGTCGGCTCCGGCCGGCGTCCTCGCCCATCACCCTCATCAACAGTCTATACGAATGACGGGAGCAACGGTCGACCGCGGGTCGGCTCCGGCCGGCGTCCTCGCCCATCACCCTCATCAACAGTATATACGAATGACGGGAGCAACGGTCGACCACGGGTCGGCTCCGGCCGGCGTCCTCGCCCATCACCCTCATCAACAGTCTATACGAATGACGGGAGCACCGGTCGACCGCGGGCCGGCTCCGGCCGGCGTCCTCGCCCATCACCCTCATCAACAGTCTATACGAATGACGGGAGCAACGGTCGACCACGGGTCGGCTCCGGCCGGCGTCCTCGCCCATCACCCTCATCAACAGTCTATACGAATGACGGGAGCAACGGTCGACCGCGGGTCGGCTCCGGCCGGCGTCCTCGCCCATCACCCTCATCAACAGTCTATACGAATGACGGGAGCAACGGTCGACCGCGGGTCGGCTCCGGCCAGCGTCCTCGCCCATCACCCTCATCAACAGTCTATACGAATGACGGGAGCACCGGTCGACCGCGGGCCGGCTCCGGCCGGCGTCCTCGCCCATCACCCTCATCAACAGTCTATACGAATGACGGGAGCAACGGTCGACCGCGGGTCGGCTCCGGTCGGCGTCCTCGCCCATCACCCTCATCAACAGTCTATACGAATGACGGTAGCAACGGTCGACCGCGGGCCGGCTCCGGCCGGCGTCCTCGCCCATTACCCTCATCAACAGTCTATACGAATGACGGGAGCAACGGTCGACCGCGGGTCGGCTCCGGCCGGCGTGCTCGCCCATCACCCTCACCAACAGTCTATACGAATGATGGGAGCAACGGTCGACCGCGGGCCGGCTCCTGCCGGCGTCCTCGCCCATCACCCTCATCAACAGTCTATACGAATGACGGGAGCAACGGTCGACCGCGGGTCGGCTCCGGCCGGCGTCCTCGCCCATCACCCTCATCAACAGTCTATACGAATGACGGTAGCAACGGTCGACCGCGGGTCGGCTCCGGCCGGCGTGCTCGCCCATCACCCTCATCAACAGTCTATACGAATGATGGGAGCAACGGTCGACCGCGGGTCGGCTCCGGCCGGCGTGCTCGCCCATCACCCTCATCAACAGTCTATACGAATGATGGGAGCAACGGTCGACCGCGGGTCGGCTCCGGCCGGCGTGCTCGCCCATCACCCTCATCAACAGTCTATACGAATGATGGGAGCAACGGTCGACCGCGGGCCGGCTCCGGCCGGCGTCCTCGCCCATCACCCTCATCAACAGTCTATACGAATGATGGGAGCAACGGTCGACCGCGGGTCGGCTCCGGCCGGCGTCCTCGCCCATCACCCTCATCAACAGTCTATACGAATGACGGGAGCAACGGTCGACCGCAGGTCGGCTCCGGCCGGCGTCCTCGCCCATCACCCTTATCAACAGTCTATACGAATGACGGGAGCAACGGTCGACCGCGGGTCGGCTCCGGCCGGCGTCCTCGCCCATCACCCTCATCAACAGTCTATACGAATGACGGGGGCAACGGTCGACCACGGGTCGGCTCCGGCCGGCGTCCTCGCCCATCACCCTCATCAACAGTCTATACGAATGACGGGAGCACCGGTCGACCGCGGGCCGGCTCCGGCCGGCGTCCTCGCCCATCACCCTCATCAACAGTCTATACGAATGACGGGAGCAACGGTCGACCGCGGGTCGGCTCCGGTCGGCGTCCTCGCCCATCACCCTCATCAACAGTCTATACGAATGACGGTAGCAACGGTCGACCGCGGGTCGGCTCCGGCCGGCGTGCTCGCCCATCACCCTCATCAACAGTCTATACGAATGATGGGAGCAACGGTCGACCGCGGGCCGGCTCCGGCCGGCGTCCTCGCCCATCACCCTCATCAACAGTCTATACGAAAGATGGGAGCAACGGTCGACCGCGGGCCGGCTCCGGCCGGCGTCCTCGCCCATCACCCTCATCAACAGTCTATACGAATGATGGGAGCAACGGTCGACCGCGGGTCGGCTCCGGCCGGCGTCCTCGCCCATCACCCTCATCAACAGTCTATACGAATGATGGGAGCAACGGTCGACCGCGGGCCGGCTCCGGCCGGCGTGCTCGCCCATCACCCTCATCAACAGTCTATACGAATGATGGGAGCAACGGTCGACCGCGGGTCGGCTCCGGCCGGCGTCCTCGCCCATCACCCTCATCAACAGTCTATACGAATGATGGGAGCAACGGTCGACCGCGGGCCGGCTCCGGCCGGCGTGCTCGCCCATCACCCTCATCAACAGTCTATACGAATGATGGGAGCAACGGTCGACCGCGGGTCGGCTCCGGCCGGCGTCCTCGCCCATCACCCTCATCAACAGTCTATACGAATGACGGGAGCAACGGTCGACCGCGGGTCGGCTCCGGCCGGCGTCCTCGCCCATCACCCTCATCAACACTGTTGACATCAACATCCACGAAGTGAGAGGCTGAAGTTAGTCAGTCAATATTACAACGATGATCAATGTAAAGGTAGCAAAATTATAAAATAAGTTGTTAGAAAATCATTTATTTATAAAATCTAATACACGTGGTAAATTCTAGCAAATGCACACATGTGACAGCTCCAGAACGCGGGCTGCCAAATAGAGATGTATTTACAACACAATTAGTGATGTACTGTACTACTACAACAATCACTTAACTAAAAAGTTTTCAATATTTTGATAAGTAGGTTTGCAAAATTGACACTTGACATGTAAAACGTTGAGTTCTTTTTGCATGAAATATTTATCTAAGGTCCCAATCCCAATCTGTTACTATGATATAATTGCTTTATGTACTTGCTCTAAGTGTAATAAATAAATAAATGTGACGTTCTCTATGCAAAGGGACCTTATGGCAGGTATTGAGTTATTAGTAGTTCCAAAATCTACATAAAATCCTCAATCGATCCACATAAATATCATATCCCTAAGTGCAGTAGTTATTTAAAAAAAAATATTGAATCACAAAACACTGAACTAGGTGTTAAGAGAAAACACGTATTGAACTTTGACGCTCAAAAAAAGTATGTTCCCGTTCGAAGTTACATAACTGTTTGGTTTTTTTGACAATATATATATATATATATATAGATTGCAATATGTTTTTCGTCAAAACTGCTGACATTATTCTTGAAATATTAATATTATCGTATATATAAATAATATATATATATATATATATATATATATATATATATATATATATATATATATATATATATATATATATATATATATATATATATATATATATATATATATATATATATATATATATACGATAATATTAATATTTCAAGAATAATGTCAGCAGTTTTGACGAAAAACATATTGCAATCTAGGTATGGAACCAAAAACCTGTCCTAAATAAAAATAAGGTATATAAATAAAAATAATAACAAAATACATTGTTTTACTGCACTCATCAGTCACATTTACGTAGTATTCTTACATCTATCTGAATTAAATTATTAACAGAAATCTATAAATTTGTAACAAATATGCTATAGAGATCAGTTTTACATAATTTGAGATCAATCACTTGGTTTCAGTACGCGGTTTCAGCTAAAATTACAATTAAAGTTTAGTGTAGGGGGGTTACATACAAAGTTCTAAAAAGGGACCTTATGGAGTACTATCCATTTTTTTTCAAAAATCTAGTGTTTTAATAATATATTCAAATATTTAACAATTTCAATTAATCGTTCTTAATTATACAAATAAAAGATGTCATTACATGTTTCTCGCTAGGATACGCGATAACGTGAGAAATTGACTTGTTAGTTATTCTATCCGCTGCTATCGGTTTGTCGGGTATGACGTACCATCTAATTTATAACGATTGCAATCAATAGTTCATGACCATACAAACGAAACATGTAAAGGGGCATTTTCGCTAGGATGTATGATTACGCGAGAAAATGACTTGTGAGTTGTTTTATCTACCGCACATAGGGGCCCACGAATTTAAATGAATTAAATACCTACTTTATTCGCTTGCGTCGCCATGCTTACCGTGTTTTTTATACGCGCAGACCACGCGCGTTCGTAGTGCTGTCTCTATTTATTTTTAGGGTGTAAAAGCGAGAGCGCTACGAAACGCACGTCGACTATATAAATACGCGGTGTGCATGGGCCCTAATAAGATTTATAACGATCCCAATCAATAGAGCTCTTTTATTTCTACAAACCAAAGATTTATGTTTTTTTAGGGTTCCGTACCTCAAATGAAATCACTTTGTTGTCCGTCTGTCTGTCTGTCTGTCTGTCAAGACCCTTTTTCTCAGGAACGCGTAGAGGTATCAAGTTGGAATTAATATCAAATACTTAGGTCTGCAATCCCTTGGATCAGTGAACAAGGGGGGGTACCTCCCCCTTCACCCACTACGCCTTATGTAACATCTCATTGCCAAAATCATGGTATGTTCGTGTGTAGAATCTACATCACTACATCTGTTACCAACAATCCATAAGGTCAATTTATCACTAAACTGTGAAGGCAGGTATCTCACAAAAAAAACGTGTTTTTTAAACTACATAAAAATCTAAGGTAAACTTCGGTTTCTAAAATTTAATATTGTACAATAAAAAAATAAACGTAAATTTTGTATGATTTCACTAAAGTCTTAGTATCTCAGAAACTAGTTTCATCCATAAGGTCCCTTTACATAGAGAACGTCACAAATAAGGTCGGGGGGTCAATAGAAATGGCCAAAGTTGTCAACAAATGAATACTGTTTGACACGTAACCTCAAAATTTCATCAAGCGTGTTTTTATTTATTAAAAGGTATAAATTAATAGTTCATATCGGTATCTATAAATTAATAGTTATAAGCATATAAATCATTGTAAATACCTTTCTCGACCTTGAAAAGTACACGATTATATAGTAGTATGATAAATTGGTTAGTTTTGTTTTCCCTGATTTTAATTTATGTGTGTCTGTGTGATGTGATCACATCTATCCGAATAAACCTATCGATGACATTTTGAGGTATATGTACGATTGGTTTGGTGATTCCCATCTTCCAACCTATCTACCCTATAATTACTGTGGAAATCTTAGGTGGTCAGGTTGGAAGATGGGAGTCACCCAGTTCTGGAGTACGAATTATATTTTGTATTCAAAGTGTTATTGCGACGAGTATTTTATTATTTCCTCGTGGAAAGCACTATGTTTGCTTCGGCGAAAAGGGGCAAGAAATGGCCTCAATGTCAGTTCAACGGCCTCTACAACAATGAACCGTTGTTTTCAGGCGACATTTCCGGCGCCTCCGTCAAGTAAAAAGTACCGGACGTTTTCGCATGTGTTCGGATGTAACACATCGTCACTGGAGACTTTTCTCCTCGAGAGGAAGATCAAGGGGCCTTGTTGGCTGGAGGTAAAGCAGCCAGAAGCCGCGCAAGCCAAGGTGTCCTGGTGCAGGCTGGAGTGCGCCGCCGCGCGCATGGAAGACGTGGGCGTGGCGCGCGCCGGCGACCTGGAGCCGCCGCCGCTCGTCGTGCTCGTCGTGAGTGCTGACATTTAGAAATAGAAATAGAAACATTTATTCGACGATTATGAGAGAAAAATAAACAAAGATTAAAGATTATGAAAAGAATGACAACACATACAGATACCTAAAAATAAACAGTAACGGTGCAGTTACACAGGCACATTTAACCTTTGGAACGCCCCAGTCGGCTCTGGCCGTCAACGGAAAGTCGTGCCACTTACGCCACGACGGCTACAGCCGACACTCGGTTTAACATCAAAATCAAGTTTAATAAAAAACTTTACAAGAAAATTGATGGAGTTTTATAATTTCTTTGCAAGTCTATATTAGTCTAAACCTAAAATATATTGGTTAAAATAGCAGAATTATGAATAAATCCACTTTCTGTGAGACTGTGATTTAATGCAGTAATTGTCACTGCTTACTACGCCAACGACGGCTCCAGCCGGCACATAGTGTTGTGACCGCCCGCTGCGTTTTATGTTTGGAAAAGTGTAAGAATAACTATTACAGAGTCATTTATCCATGATAAATTATTAAACTACATAATCCAAATTTATCATAAATTACGTAAATATTATATAACAATGGTATCCCATTTACTCTGCACGCAGTAATGGTACAATAATAGTCCTCCATTTAGTTAATAATAACAATCGACAAACTGGTTTTGCACACCTCACGTAAACAAGTGCTTATCAGTGTCCTATGCGCCCCCGTCGGCTGTGGACGCTAATCTGTGACGTCAGAGGCGCGGCATCATCTTGAATAGTGTTGTACAGTGTCGACGAAATGTGAGAGGGGTCTTATCGTACGAAGGATTTGCTGCGAATTTTACTAGGTGTTGATAACGCCGACGATGAAATTCCAGAATTTGTATCGGAACAAGTTGAAATAGATTATTTCGAGGGAAGTCTTTAAATTTTAACTAAATATATATATTATTATATATAATGTAATATTATTATTATATATAATGTATATATAATGGAATTAACCTTTTGAACGCCAAGCTGCGAAACAAAACGCTGCCTACCGGACGCCACAACAAAAACGTACAAGTCGATCTGGAAAAACGTAGTGATTCCAAAACGAAATATCGATACCATAATTGACTCTATGTAATGTACATGTGTATTTGAGTATCGGAAAACTTTAACAAATATGTTTTTCACTATAATGTTATTACATTTTCATATATTATTAACATTATAAACCCACAATAAAGTATGAAAACACCAAAATGTTCGCACGACATGCACTTTAATTTAGTAACAGAGTCACAACACTACTTGCTTTTTTACGAGGTGATGACGTCACGTATTGACGGCTCTGGCCGACACGGGCGTCACAGGCAATGGAAATTGTAATAATACTAGAGTTGAAAAACTGTGTAAGGCATTAACTTTCATATCGATATCTTTGAGTAAGAATCTTAATAATATTAAAGTCCAAATAAAATTGCGTTTTTTAAGTGTAATGATTTATTATGAACGATGAGTTTTGCCACACATTTCCGTAAAAATGTTGCTCGTCTGAACGTCTTAAGAATTGCCCGTATCAATAAACGGGAAAAACCGCGGGAGCAATAGCGGCAACAGTTAAAAGTACCCTGATTATGAGCTCAACTGTTAATAATTATTAGTTTAAACCGCGGTTTTACCTGACCGACCTTTGTTAGCGAATTTTGAGGCAGATTTTGTACAAAGAATAGTGTTATTATTAGTACTTAGTTATGCTGCTCCATAAGCCCCGTAAGTGTGAGCGAGAGATAAAGAAGTTTTATGGCCCTAGAAATTATTTCGTAAAGGTACTAGAATAATTAATAATATAGCATTGGCTGGTCCATTTTCGATTACCTATTGATTTTAAATAAAATGAATTTTCATATGCTTAGTTAATAATATTACATTATATATAATAATATATATATTTAGTTAAAATTTAAAGACTTCCCTCGAAATAATCTATTTCAACTTGTTCCGATACAAATTCTGGAATTTCATCGTCGGCGTTATCAACACCTAGTAAAATTCGCAGCAACTCCTTCGTACGATAAGACCCCTCTCACATTTCGTCAACACTGTACAACACTATTCAAGATGATGTCGCGCCTCTGACGTCACAGATTAGCGTCCACAGCCGACGGGGGCGCATAGGACACTGATAAGCACTTGTTTACGTGAGGTGTGCAAAACCAGTTTGTCGATTGTTATTATTAACTAAATGGAGGACTATTATTGTACCATTTCTGCGTGCAGAGTAAATGGGATACCATTGTTATATAATATTTACGTAATTTATGATAAATTTGGATTATGTAGTTTAATAATTTATCATGGATAAATGACTCTGTAATAGTTATTCTTACACTTTTCCAAACATAAAACGCAGCGGGCGGTCACAACACTATGTGCCGGCTGGAGCCGTCGTTGGCGTAGTAAGCACTGACAATTACTGCATTAAATCACAGTCTCACAGAAAGTGGATTTATTCATAATTCTGCTATTATAACCAATGTATTTTAGGTTTAGACTAATATAGACTTGCAAAGCAATTATAAAACTCCATCAATTTTCTTGTAAAGTTTTTTATTAAACTTGATTTTGATGTTAAACCGTGTGTCGGCTGTAGCCGTCGTGGCGTCAGTGGCACGACTTTCCGTTGACGGCCAGAGCCGACTGGGGCGTTCAAAAGGTTAATGAGATCGTCAGTCCATCTCATTGGTTGCCTCCCAACGTTTCTCTGGCCGGTACGAGGTCTCCACTCCACTCGAGCACTCTTGTACCCGACCTGTCATCCGTAGCACGACATTTGTGGCCCGCCCACCTCCACTTCCTCTGAGCTACGACCAAGGCAATATCTTTTTTGACTTATTCTTCATGTACAGATGTAGTGCATAATTAGTTTCCATCGTGTTTTATCGGAAAAGTTCGTATTTGTAATACGGTACCGATACCATCAAAGACATCGAATCGATAGCAGTCGTCAAATTTCCGCAAACAAAATCACAACTTTTTAAACTCTACAACTTCTAATGGTCTCAAGTATAAGTTTCTGTCAAACGCGACCACTCCCGCTCGAATGTACTGCTGAGTAATCAGGTGGGGGAAAGTACGAACAAAGATCAAATCGCAAAGAGAGTAGCGGCATCTGCTGCCTTTTGGTAAACATTATTTAATTACTTGGTGATTTGTTAATAACTTACTAGATGGCACTAGATATGAGCGCCGCGCCGGCGCGCCGCCGCCGCCGCTGATTTCGCCGCGCCGCCGCCGCCGCGAAAAAGTAACGGCGCGCCGAGTGAGCGAGAGAGATAATTGAATCGGTCACTTGACTAATACTGACTGTATGAGCGTGCTCGTTGTTGCCGTAGGACGCGTTACGCAGTCAGTCATCAGCTACGAAAAATGGTAACGCCAGCTGCGTAGTTGGTTCTTGAAAATGTGGACGTTTATAAAACCAAAATAGAAAAAATTACAGTGACTACGTATGTACGCTCTCCCGTGTGAATTCAAAGCAGTTACTACTGGAACTATTTTGGATACGTAATTGTAAATGTAGATGGAAAAAAAGAACAGTTCTCAACGATCAAGTTTTTTGTGAAACGTGTTTAAGAAATGCAAAGGAAAAAGACTATATACAGGGTGACTGTAATTCGGCCTATTCCTTGAAAGAGGTTATACTAGAGCTTATTTGCAATATTTTATTTTAATTTTTTAATTGTTATTAAAAGTACAAAATATAATAAATATTTTACAAAATTTCGCCAAACTGCGGAACAGTTAGTTGGCGAAGCATGTACACTCTTATAATAAAAGTTGGTACAGTGTAAGCAATACTAATCTACAAAAGGGTAATTACAAGTATAAAGATATTGTATCAGTCACCCTAACTACCTACTAACTATTTAACTATTTTCTGAGTGGAAGATGTTTATTAACCAGGACTTTAATTTACGTTTGAAAACTTTCTTGCTTTTACATTCATCCTCTGAGAAAAGACTTGAAAATCCGTGGTATCATATAGCTTCTCGTTCTCTGTCCATAATAATTATAAGCACCGGGTTCAGTGAACTTCTTTCGTAACGCTACTCTTAGACATCGCTTGTAATTTTTAAAACTTTTAAAATCTAAACATTCATACTGATCTATAGCTAATAAGTATTTAACCTTTTCATGCACAGGAATTACATTACATTTTTTAAACAAAAGATTATAATTTTTATTACAATTTTTTTTGTCTTCCTATCAACCAGTAATTTAAGTAGTCTACGTTGTAGGTATATATTTCGCCCAGTCAACCAGGGGTCGAAATTCGGTAGTTTTCGAGTTATACGAGTATTCAGTTTTTTACATAGTATATAAAACACACACACACATACACACACGCGCACACCCACATTCACACAGTAAGTCAGGGACATAATTATAATGTAAAAAACTAAAAACTGGAATAACTCGAAAACTACCGAATTTCGACCCCTGGTTGACTGGGGGCTAAAAACATTGCAAAGAAGCCCTATAATAACCCCTTTCAAGGAATACTTAGGTCGAGTTACCAGTCACCCTATATAAAAAAGTTTTTTTATCGATAAACTACGTGATTATTTCATTTTTTATACTGGCAACTTTAAAAAAATCCTTTGGAGGCCACGCCGCCGACGACGCCGCCGCCGCCGACTCCAAAAAGTCGGCGCGCCGCCACCGACCTTCCCCCCATCGGCGCTCATATCTAGATGGCACCGGTATCGCATTGTCATGTATTCCGTTTTAAGCAAATAAATTTTAGTACCTTTGTTAATTTGTTGAATGTTTCAAAGGTAGAAGAATGTACAAAGCATTTAAAATAAGTTTATTATTTTAAAACGCTTAGTACATTTTTGTACTTGAAAAAAAACATTACCTTTCCATTTTAATACTTTTAGGTGTATTTATTTCTAAATGTGAAAAGTGCTGTGCTTGATAAGATAACAGCGCCATTTACGCTAACAACATATGCACTACCGAGTAATGGCTTCCTTCCTCTAAACAATGGTAACAAAATATTGCCGATAGCTGCTACCTATAGCATCCGTCATCCGATTTCTCATACAAATAGCGACATTTCTCGGAATGATTGCAATTATGAGCTGTTTTTGAAGTAAAATAGCATTATCTCGTAAACTGCTGCGTAAATAAGTAAATACTGTATCATGTTTAAAACTACAATTAATTTGCTATTTTTTACGTTGTGTGCCATATTAATATAGTACATTTTTTAAATAAAATTTGATCCAAACTTCCGGTAAAATTTACAAAAATCTAAATATCGCTTTTTTTTTACCCCTACAGATATAGTGAATAATAGGTTTCCATCGGTAAAACTCGGATCTCAATCGGAAGACGACGGGACCCGAAGTGTCAATTAATTATTGTATTACAATGAGTGACATGTTTATATTCATTAATATGAAACTTTATTATTTAGTGTCAAATGTCAAAATGAAAATGACAGCATATGGCACTGTATAATATAGAGATGTTATAACCACCCTAAGAAACTTAGAAATACTCTCATAGGTAAGTAGTACTTTTATTGTCATTCGTAAACGAAACACTCTCCTTACGTTAACATAAAATACAGCAAAATAACGCATACGTATTTTGAAATATTTACAATAATAAAACTCGGGACGCTAAGCACTTAAAACATTACCTACTTATTAAAATATTAATATTACCTATTGAATATTTGGTTCAATATTTTCAACATTTTCCATTTCACAATCTGAGTTACACTCGTTACTTTATCCGTGGAATCAGCCCAGCATTTTCCTGTTAAATGGGATGTATGAACATATGTTTCGTCCGTGTACACAATATCTCTCCCTTCAGATCTATACTTTCTTATTAAGTCCACATAATTACTCTTTTTAGTCTTACGTCTTCCTTTTCCATCAGCATTCTTCTATTATTTCTAATTTTCTTGAATTGAAAACCCATTTGGCGAAGTATCTTTCTTAATGTAAAATCACAGCCTTTAAAATTCATCGTTTCCTTCAATTTGGACTTTAGGGCCTGGATCGTAGGAACTAGTTTATAAATCAGATGGAAATTATAAACCATACGTCGTATTACTGCGTAATCAAAGTCATCAAGATCTAGACAGAAAATTTTGCGTGGTGGCGAATATTTTATGAAATAAAATGAAATAATTACTTCAAGTTGTATAATTTAAGATATTATGTTTAAAAATGCAGATATTACCCTAAATATATTATAAAAAAAAACACAATTTATTCTAATTAACAATAATTAGGTTTGTAGCAGGCAGCAGGTATCGAGCGACCCCGTTTTGTCACAGGCTTGCTCGATTATAAGTTTTAGGGATCTAAACTTGTTTTTTTTTTGGCCAGGGAGTAGGTATAATAAAGAGGAAATTTGTTTTAAAGCCTCATGTCATGTCAGTAGGTATGAAGAAAAGCTTCTAGCGTTTTACTAAAGGCATGTAACTATTTATATTCTATTTTTGTACTATTAAAAATATCCGATTTATTCGAATAAGTAATATTGCCAAATTCGGATTTTATTTTTGGCGGATATTCGAATAATATGAATATTCGAATATTCGAATTGCAAACCCCACTCATATTGCAATCATTCCGAGAAATGTCGCTATTTGTATGAGAAATCGGATGACGGATGCTATAGGTAGCAGCTATCGGCAATATTTTGTTACCATTGTTTAGAGGAAGGAAGCCATTACTCGGTAGTGCATATGTTGTTAGCGTAAATGGCGCTGTTATCTTATCAAGCACAGCACTTTTCACATTTAGAAATAAATACACCTAAAAGTATTAAAACGGAAAGGTAATTTTTTTTTAAGTACAAAAATGTACAAAGCTTTTAAAATAATGAACTTATTTTAAATGCTTTGTACATTCTTCTACTTTTGAAACATTCAACAAATTAACAAAGGTACTAAAATTTATTTGCTTAAAACGGAATACATGACAATGCGATACCGGTGCCATCTAGTAAGTTATTAACAAATCACCAAGTAATTAAATAATGTTTACCAAAAGGCAGCAGATGCCGCTACTCTCTTTGCGATTTGATCTTTGTTCGTACTTTCCCCCACCTGATTACTCAGCAGTACATTCGAGCGGGAGTGGTCGCGTTTGACAGAAACTTATACTTGAGACCATTAGAAGTTGTAGAGTTTAAAAAGGTGTGATTTTGTTTGCGGAAATTTGACGACTGCTCTACCATAGTAGAGCAGTCGTCAAATTTCCGCAAACAAACCATAGTGCCACCGCGTGCGTTAAGTAATGTACAAAACTGGCGTGCAAGAGCTCGGGTAGCAAGAGAAAGATATTCCGGTCCTCGACGACCCGCTTTGACCTCGGCGTTACGTGTTCGTTTCCACAGGAAACGCGTTAGATTGAGTCAAGCGCAGGAATCCCAACCAAATGGTTGAGCACGCACTAGACGTTTCACGTACTCCGCTGCGGCTGCGTCCCTGGTACAGCCTACCCGTTTTGAAATCGGATGTGGAGTTCCAGAGATTACCCCTTACATCTTAACAAATGTATAATCTCTACCTCTTTATGATTAGTCATTGCAATAAAATTAACCTGATTTGATGTTTTCAGATCAATATGAGAACTACAATGAACCCAAAAACAAGAAAAAACAAAATCTTAATGTTAAGCTGCCTGGTAAATAACAGTTTTCCTGTTCATAAGTCACCCCCAAACCAACCATTTCAACAACATTTTTGTGGTAAGTAAAACTATTTATGTCATCTGAGGTTATCTCTATAATGCACAGAAAAGTACTACAATAAGAATATGGAAACTCTGCGAAAGTGGCAAGTCAGACGCGACTAAAACAAAACAACCACGGTAATAAATAGCCATATACGTCGCGACGTGCAGCGTTCATGCCGAAAGCGTGTTTTACTGTTGCTTAATGTGTTGGTTATATACAACAATACTAAGTAATATAGACAGGGTTGGGCAGTATTTCAAGTACTACTTGGAGAAGTATTTTGTATTTGGTATTTCAAGTACCGAACTCACATGTATTTTGTATTTCAGATACTTAAGATTTTAAAGTACATTTGCACAAAAATACATTTTATAAACTATATAATCGTATAATAACGTTTTTTTACCCTTAAATGCATATTGTTGCCAAGGGCACTGTGGCAACACTGAGTGTAAGTGTCAATCCACATTCAATTCAGCCAGTTTATAGTAGAATTTAATTAAAATGTCGGAATCCACTTGAGGGCTTATCTTCCAATGAATGGCTTTGTTATCTATTGTGAAGCCCGACCGCTAATTAGCAGTGCAAAATGAAACGCACAAATAACAAAAGATTTCATATGAATAGCAACTTTACCGCTTAAAGAAGAAGGTTCAAATTGCAATGGCAATGCATTCGAGATAGTACTATTTAAAATTTACAGCGGCAGCCAGGTACTATTTTGTTTGTGTCAGTTACAGGGTGATTCAGGGATAGCTTTCTTATCGTAGTATAGTACGCAAGCACGTCTGCATAGTTCTCAGTCGCCACCAAGTAACGACATCGTTTGCTTCACTGTGTTTTATTCTGGATATTTCTTTAATTTGACCCCTGGCCTACGTTTTATTGGATTTAGAAACTATTTAGAACTTTTATAATTTTTATGATTATTTTTAGTTAGGAGCTTTTAATGCATGTATTTAAAAAAACGAGAATTATATTTAAACGATATCGATACTTTGTAGCGACTGAGAACTATGCAGACGTGCTTGCGTACTATACTAAGATAAGAAAGCTATCCCTGAATCACCCTGTACCTGACACAAACAAACTTCCTGGCTGCCGCTTTCAATTTCAAACAGTACTATCTCGAATGCGTTGCCATTGCAATTTGAACCTTCTTCTTTAAGTGGTAAAGTTGCTATTCATATGAAATCTTTTGTTATTTGTGCGTTTCATTTTGCACTGCTAATTAGCGGTCGGGCTTCACAATAGATAACAAAGCTATTCATTGGAAGATAAGCTCTCAAGTGGATTCCGACATTTTAAATAAATTCTACTATAATTCGTTACGCAGTTTTTCTGTTATGTTCTGAGAATTTGATTTAGTCGTCATCATGAAATTATAATTAGTCAGCTTTTTAAATGATAACGCGAACGAACTAAGCGTTCTTGAACGCTACCCAAATATTGGGCGAGTATTTATAATATTTAATATAAGACCAGCTCTGGCCTCAAAACCAGTACCACGCTGAGCCGGAACCGTTTTGCGTCATCTGGCATTAGTGCAGTTTTTATTATTTCTGTCCATTTGTTTATTTGTGTTCTGTACTTTTGTTAGATGTATGTAAATAAACGTTTTTTCTTTCTTTCTTTCTTTAATATAGTCTGTTCCAGTTAAAATGACGAAAATGCACTTTGCGTGGGATTTTACAACTTCTTGTTGCTAAATATGAAAGAAAAAGATAACAAAGGGACGTAATAAAACTGACCGAAGTGTGGCACGTGTACTGGAGTAGCTCAACCCTTCTTGATGTATTGTAATGCAAAAAAAGATAAAAAAAATATATAGCAGATATTCTTATGGCTAATATAAAAACATTCAATATAATTTAAAATGTCGTTAGTATAATATAGTAAATCAACACTTATACATAATATTACATATTGTTATTCATCTATACTAATATAATAAAGAGGAAAGATTTATATTTTTGTATGTAACGAATAAACTCAAAAACTACCGGACCGATTTAAAAAATTCTTTCCCCATTAGAATGCTACATTATCCCTGAGTAACATAGGCTATAGTTATGACTAGAAAAAATTAGGGATCCCTACTAAAACTTCAATAATGTAACCAAAGGAGTAAAAAAAATTGCCGTAAAATGTATTTCATCGCATGCGCTGCGGAAACTATTGATGATAGAGCAAAAAATTTTTCAACAATATAAAAGAACATATCAATATCTACAAAAAACATCGCGATACCATATGTCCAACTATTGTAGTTATATCACTATAACAACTTTTTTACATTTTAAAAGTTGATAGTAATGCCGACCAAAATCAGACCTGTTATCCATACCTTTGTATTAATCCTTATACAAATAAATAATTTCGTGTTCAAGACTGTCTCAATACCTGTAGATTACTTTTTAAATTATTCAATTCGGACATTCCATTCAAAAGATATTACGAATTTAAAAATGTCAATCTATACAAAATACTAATATAAAAATACGGGACGGGCCGTTATGTATCATCCTGATTTATGTACCAACGTGTTTTACAGAAAATCACATATAATTGAAGCGAAGCGAGGGTGGGTCGCTATATGTATATACGAGGTGCGGTCCAAAAGTTTCCGGCCTAACAAAGAAAAGAAGTACATACTACTCTGTCAAGAAAGTACCGGGAAAAGATCAATAATACACAAACTGTTTGTTAATCATCCAAATTTATTTTATCACCTTCAAAGTATGCTCCTTCAGAAACGATACACTTACGCCAACGAATAATCCAATCATCAAAACATTTTTTAAACGCTGTTTCCGGAATTGAATTCAGTTCTCGGCGCGAATTCTCCTTTATGTCTTCTACCGATTGAAAACGGGTGCCACGAAGTGGTAATTTGAGTTTAGGAAAAAGAAAGAAGTCGGCAGGAGCCATATCTGGTGAATATGGTGGTTGCTCAAAAATTGTTTGGTCAAAAATTCTTTCACAATGATGGCCTTGTGCGAAGGCGCATTATCGTGGTGCAAAATCCAAGAATTTTCATTCCACAAATCTGGCCTTTTTCGTCGAATTTGCTCTCTTAAATGCCGCATAACGCTCAAATAATATTCTTTATTTACCGTTTGACCTTCCGGCAAGAATTCCGAGTGCACAACACCGCGATAGTCAAAGAAAACAGTCAACATGACTTTGACTTTTGATCGACTTTGGCGTGGTTTCTTCGGTTTCGGTTCAGTTGGAAGGCGCCACTCCGAAGCTTGTTGACTAGTTTGCATGTCAAACTCGTAAACCCACGTCTCGTCACCAGTAACAATGCGTTTCATGAATGTTGGGTCGGAATTGACTCGTTCTAGCATGTCCTCAGCGACTCTCATGCGATTGAGTTTTTGGAGAAAATTCAGGTCTTTTGGGACTAGCCGAGCGGTAACATGTTTCATACCCAAATGATTAGTTAAAATAGTACGGATCGACTCGTGAGATACAGAAAGTTCGGCGGCTATCTCTCTCAAAGTTGAATGAGGATTTTCAGTCACTATTTCCTTCACTTTTGCGATGTTAACTTCAGTTGCAGACGTTGATGGCCTACCAGAGCGAGGCAAATCTTCCATCACATCTCGACCGCTTTTGAACGCTTTGTACCACTCATAAACACGTGTTTTTGATAAAGTCGAATCACCGTAAGCCTTCTGTAACATTTTCAGTGACTCCGAACACGAAATTCCATTGGCGATGCAAAATTTAAGACAAACTCTTTGTTCAATGTTTTTGTCCATTATGAAATTCGCAATACACACTAGATATGATATAACTAAAAACAGCACTGTATTTAATATAAATAACAGATGCAACTCAAACTCCGCGCCAAAATAGAAAACAGTTGTGCCAATCTAACAACAACAAAAAAAACAAAAATTTGAATTTGGAACCATAAACAAATCATCCATTCCCGAAACTTTGTTGACTGAATGTATATTAACCAAACTTTTTTTATTTTTCGATATAGTCTCCCTCTATTTCAATGCACTTTTCAGATCTCTTAATAAGCATTTCTATCCCCTTACAAAAATACTCAGAAGTTTTGTCCTCAAAATGAGCGTAAACCACACGGGTCACTTCATCATCTGAAGAAAATCTTTTTCCCCTTAAGTCTGCCTTAAGTTTCGAGAACAAATAATAGTCACTCGGGGCCAGGTCGGGACTGTAAGGTGGGTGGCGAATTTCCTCGAAGCCACATTTCGCAACAGCAGCCTTGGCAATTGAAGCGGTGTGAACGGGTGCATTGTCGTGGAGAAGCCGTACACCTCTGCTAAGTTTTCCACGACGCTTCTGCTTGATCGCCTCTTGTAACTGCTCAATAAGGGTGGCGTAGTAGCTACCATTTACCGTGGTATTCCTTTTTTTTATGTCAATCAGTAGTATTCCGTGACAATCCCAGAATACCGTAGCCATTATCTTTTTAATGGAATGTGTTACCTTGGCCTTCCTAGGCGGCTTTTCACCAGGACGACGCCACTCCATCGATTCCCTTTTGGAGAGAGGATCATATACAAAACCATGGTTTCGTCCCCCGTAACAATTGACTCCAAAAAACTCTCTCCGTGTCGTCTATATGCGTCTAAAACTTCTTGAGAGCACGCTTTTCGCTCACTTCGCTCCAAGCTTGAAAGAAGTTTGGGCACCCACCTCGCACTAACTTTATTCATGTGAAGATGTTCATGAAGAATCCTAAGAACTGAAGTTTTTGAAAGCGCTGTCCTTGCCGCTATTTCTTTAGTCTTCAGTCTTCGATCACTCAGAACTTCCTCTTCCACTAATTTGACGCAGTCCACGGTGAGTGCTTCCACAGGCCGGCCGGAGCGAGGTTCGTCGTCAATGGACTCCCGCCCTAAACGAAACTGTTTACTCCATTCTTTAATGGTGGAAAATGACGGAGAGGTATCCCCGTACACAGCATCTAACCTTTTTTTTATATCGGTCGGGCTGACCCCTTCCTTTGTCAGGAACTTGATCACGGAACGATATTCCAATTTAAACATTTCAAAAACTTTCAGACTTCTTATTGTTCTAAACGCCGTCAAATCAAAACCACAACCAACAGAAATCGCAAAACTATACACGAATAAGCAGAATAAATGACAATCACAATGACACCATTTGTTTTTATGACGACGCGGTTAGCCTAGTTGGTAGTGACCCTGCCTACGAAGCTAGCGGTCCCGGGTTCGAATCCCGGTATGGACAAATATTTGTGTGATGAGCGCGAGTATTTGTTTCTGAGTCATGGATGTTTACTATGTATTTAAGTATATATTTCTCTATATAAGTATGTTTATCGTTGTCTTGTACCCATAGTACAAGCCTAGAGCTTAGTTTGGGACTAGGTCAATTTGTGTGAAATTGTCCCCTGATATTTATTTATTTATTTTTAACCCGCCATATTTCTCCAGCCAGAAACTTTTGGACCGCACTAGTACTAACTTCTGCCCGCGACTTCGTCCGCGTTGTTTTAGAATTGGGTCCAGAGAGAAATGAAACATGTGTGAGTTGTCGCTACACGCCTTAAACCATTTATATCAGGTCAGGACCGGCCTTACACAGGTTTTCCCCTCTGCCGAGGTATGAGATCAAATGATCTTGCACGTTTATGAAAACTACCCATTTAGTCGATTATTTGACATAGCTGCTGTCCGCGACTTCGTCCGCGTAGAATCAGCAATTTTACCATTCCGCAGGAAGTGTTTTTTATTTTTCGGGATAATAGGTAGCATGTGTGTCATTGTAGGGTATTATTTATCTCCATTCCAAATTTCATCTAAATCCGTCCATCATTACAAATTTAAACCATACGATTTTTTAAATTCTTTTCAACCTGCTAGGGGTAGATTTTCCAAAAACGCCAAAACTCATATTTTATAATATGCCGGGGCAAAAGTATTTTCGTATTTGGACCGTATAAGTTGTAATCAAACCTCTTCGTCTATACTAAATGTACCTGGCTGGTTTTAATACCATTAAAAGTCAACATTCTGAAATACAATAAAATTTAAAAAAAAACTGGTTCCCGGCATTTTTTAATAGTTTTTGAGCTATCAAAATGGACATGTGTGACGAAGAAATTCGGTACATTTTAAAGTTTTATTACAAAAAAGGCAAAAATGCGACTAATGCCGCGAATAAAATTTGTGCAGTTTATGGACCTAATGCGGTATCAATAAGAGTAGCACAATTGTGGTTTAAGCGTTTTAAGTCTGGAAATTTTAGTGTGAAAAATGAGGTTCGCTCTGGACGCCCTGTTACTGATAAAATCAATGCCATCTATGAAAAAGTGGAGCAAGATCGACATATTAGTAGTTACGACATTGCTGAAGAACTGGATATTGATCACAAAACAGTGTTACGCCATTTACAAAAGTCTGGGTACAAGAAAAAGCTCGATATTTGGGTGCCACACGATCTCACTGAAAGAAACCTAATGCAACGTGTTTCAATTTGCGATTTATTGTTAAAAAGAAATAAATCCGAACCATTTCTAAAACGGTTGATTACGGGTGATGAAAAATGGATTACTTACGATAAGAACGTCCGAAAAAGATCGTGGCCGAAGCCTGGACAAGCTCCACAGACAGTGGCAAAGTCCGGCTTAACTCGGAACAAAGTGATGCTGTGTGTATGGTGGGATTGGAAAGGAATTGTCCACTATGAGCTTTTGCCGCCGGGTAAAACTATCGATTCTGACCTCTACTGCCAGCAACTCATGAGATTAAAAGAAGCCGTTGAGAAAAACCGGCCGGAGTTAATAAACAGAAAGGGCGTAGTCTTTCATCATGATAACGCCAGGGGCCTGTTTATCAAAAGCTTGTAGCTTGTGTTACAAGTGGAAGTCTCTTTTTATTGCATATTGTTGGAAAGAGACTTCCACTTGTAATATAAGCTACAAGCCTTCGATAAACGGGCCCCAGACCGCATTCATGTATAGCCACCCAGCAAAAATTGAGAGAGCTTGGCTGGGATGTGTTGATGCATCCACCGTATAGCCCCGACCTTGCTCCATCGAATTTCCACCTGTTTCGGTCACTTCAGAATTATTTAGGAAGCATAAAGTTAATATCAAGAGAACACTGTCAAAACTACCTGTCAGATTTTTTCAAATCAAAAATCTCAGAATTTCTACAG
Organism: Tortrix viridana; assembly: GCA_963241965.1. NCBI lineage: Eukaryota > Metazoa > Arthropoda > Insecta > Lepidoptera > Tortricidae > Tortrix > Tortrix viridana. Next base: position 38,150,828 of record OY725171.1, on the reverse strand, counting down.
GAATGGAATCATGGCACTACCCACAAGATGGCAACAAGTCATCGATCAAAACGGCATGTACATATTATAAATAAATAAAAATATAACTTAAAAAAATTGTTTTTCCTTTGTACGAAAAATACGAAAATACTTTTGCCCCGACCTAATATATTTAGTAGTCTAGAAACGTATTTCCATACAAATTTACACCCCCAATGTCACCCCCTTAGGGGTAGTATTTCCAAAATTATCGAAAGTAATACTTTTAGTTTGTAAGCAGTAGCGAATACCAATTTCAACGTTCCTAACTTCAAAAGTGACCAAACATTTCCCCTCATTATTATTTGTTAAAAGTAGCCTACATACTAATTTCCACGTTCCTAACTTCAAAAAGGACCAACGTCCATACAAACTACCACCACGCCATTTCATACCTGAAATGGTAGTTATCCAAAATCACCGAAAATAGTATTTTTTATTTGTTAACAGTAGGATATATACCTCTTTTCACGTTTCTAACTTCAAAAATGACCAAAATCACATGCAAACTACCACCCCCACCAAAAGTTATTTTTATATTTGTTTACAGTAGTCTTAATAACAATTTCCACGTTTCTAACTTCAAAATTTATCAAACTCTCATATAAACTTTCACCACCCGTTTCATCCGTTTAGGGGAAATTTTTCTAAAATCGCCGAAAGTAGTTTTTTTTTTTGTACCTATATACAAATTTCAACGTTTATGACTTCAAAATTGACCGAAATCCCATACAAACCACCACCCCCCATTTTATCCCCTTAGGGGTAGTTTTTCAAAAAGCGCCGGTAGTAGTATTTTTTATTTGATACCATTAGCCTACAGTGGCGAAGCGTGGTCCCTCGCCACTAGGCAACTCGGAGCAAAAAAAACGGTCAAGTGCGAGTCGGACTCGCGCACTTGTATGTTTTACCGTTTTTACGATGACAACAAAAATGAAAATACGTTAAAAAAAATGTATGGAGGATTATTATTTAACTACATGTCTTTATTTTTTTTGTTTGTTAGGAAATTCGCCGTAATAACACATATTCTGAAAAAAAAATCAACCCGCTATGTATTACGGTTCAAAAGATACAGCTCTTTAAAGTTAGGACAGACGCACGCACGGACGGACGGACAGCGTAGTAATAGGGTCCCGTTCGAGTGTCACCTTTGGGTACGGAACCCTAAAAATCCGTACGGCGTAGGGTAACTTCGCCGGTTTACCGTCCACCTCCTGTTTTGTCCAGTAGGCCGAGTTGTTTTAACAAGCATAGAATAGTAAAACGAAGACCGCTTACCGCCGCGCATGTTTAGAGTCTTTTTCATATTTGACAAGTTCACTCTAATAAAAAATACGCTAGTTGGTTGGTAGTTTTTTCTCGTGCCGCGAAAGTGTCGTCGCGGGTCTTTGACAAAAAGATTTAATGCTCAGGTTTTTACTGTTTGCATACCTAGTTGTATTGGTTTTTTATGCCTGAGGCTTAGCATAAAGAATTTAATAGATATAATGTAGTAGGTAACCAATCATATATTATTTACAGAAGACTTATAAAATGTTAGTGGACTGACACTCAATTGTAACATTTGGAGTAACGTGAGAAATTATTAAATATAATGGATGAACGGCTAAAACTCACGATTATAAGCTGGAACGACCCAAATGTTTCGGACTCGTTAAGAAATCAAAACCCAGTAATATTTAGCAAAACATATAAACGAAAACTCTGCCCTTTGTTAAGAACAAAACCAAAATAAACCAAATTAATACATCCACTGCACACAGAAACCAATAAAAACAAAGCCAAAATTTGCTCGTGTCTTACGAATCAAAAATAGTAGGTACCTACAAGTACCTACCTAACAAAATCAAAGAAATGAAGAAAACTTTACAACCGATACTTTAATCAGCCAGTTTATGTTTATAATTTAATAACAATGCGCTGTGGACAGTGGAAGTGATTGAAAAATCCATCTCTCCCTACGCCTTAATCAATTTATATTTACGAGCGTGCACGTTCCAACCCCAAACATGACATGTTTCTTATTTTTAAAGGATAACTTTGAAAAACATTTTAGTTCATTAAGAAGGTAAGTAATATGTAAGACAACACTCTATTTGAACTAATGCGGCCATTTGTACTTTAAGTACCTACAGACAAAAATATAAAACGAAACACGTCAATAACCTCAATAAATACACGCAAACCAAATAAGAAGTTTAAGGTTAGGTAGGTACGAAAACACAAAACAAACCGTTGCCCGCCGATAAATATGCCGAAATCTTAAGAATATCACAATCACAATAATAATCACATATACACTAGCAAGCGTAGCAAGCTAAATTTCACCAGTAAAGTATCATAAAACACAAATTAACACCAACTAACAATATTTAAAAAAAAACACCGTGTGTTTTGGCGGACGCGAAAGTTAAAGTAGGTAATGTAATGAATGAAAAAATGACGCAATGCAAATTATTTGGCGGGCAACGGCGGCGCGCAAAGAGTCGGTAGGTAGATTATGTTTTGTCTCCATAAACTTTTGCAAAAATAGATAAGGACAACCGTAGAACCGTATAATCGGCCGAATGAGACGGGAAAGTACGATCAGAGACATTTTTTTGGGTGTATTTAGTGAAAATAAAGCTTACGACATGCACTTAAAGTTTAAAATTTAATGAAATAAGCCGGACACTTTTGGCGGAATTAGGAATACGAGTTGAGAGACAAGATGCGATGTTGTAGTATCACGTTATGAAGTCCAAGGCCGTTTTGTTTTAGTGCGTGAGTTTAAATGTTTGAATGTGTTAGTGTTGAGTCATGCGCTGAGACCTCGGCTTGTATGGAGTTTTGAGGGAGATAGCCCAGAAAAATGTAACTCCGAGTGTTTATGTGTAAATGAATATTGTTTTATGCGTTTCTTTCTAGTAATACAGTGAATGTGTGCGTGCGGTCGGTCATGCGGTAGATATCGGCTTTATTAAGGAGTTTTTGATTTCGCGCTTAGTGGTAAATTTAAATTGCGACGTTGCGTTTTGTTCATTCATGTTATTATGAAAAATGTATGTATACTACGCGTGTTATGTTAACGGGCGGGTAAGGCTATAGTATATCGGGTTACTTATTGTTGTGCGTTTTGTTTGAGTACATTATGCATAGGAATTTCCAAGGGAACCCGGCGGGAATCGGGTTATATGGGCCCTGCGCCACTGTTAGCCTATGTACCAATTTCCACGTTCCAAACTTCAAAAATGACCAAACTCCCATACAACGGACAAAAATGCTTGGCCTAAACCAGAAAATTAACTAATGTTTAATGTTCAATAGCTTACCTACTACTCGTACATACCTCATAAAAATCATGTAAACTCTGTATCTTGTCTAGGGGACACGGTTTATGTAGGAAGACATGTCAAAACTGTTTTGTGTGATATATATATAAATTTTCTCGTAGTCATTCTGACATGTTTTCCTGCAAAACTACGCAGATATTTAATATTATTTTTACAGTTTTATATAAGGTTAGAATAAGTAGTGACATTGTTATATTTTCATTTAAAAAATGACTAACTGTCGAGTTTCTTGCGGCGCTTCTTCTCAGCAGTGGTCTCCTCTTGGGAAGCGCTGGTAGATTTTGACGTGTAAAAGTGCCCGTGCGGCCTACTTACTGAATAAATGTCTTTTATCTGTTTTATCTTTTTTACAAACGTTAAACCCCCATTTCAACCCCTTAGGGGTAGTTTATCCAAAATCGCTGAATGTAGTATGTTTTATTTGTAAATAGTGGCCTTTATACCAATATCCACGTTTCTATCTTCAAAAATTGACGACTTTCATAAAAACTTTTAACCCCCTTTTACCCATCTTAGGGGGTGAATTTTGAAAAATTCTTTCTTAGTGTACCCCTAGACCTTAAAAGGAACTTACATGCCAAATTTGGAATCTCTCATCGGGGAAAATTCGTTTTCCCCCTATCTTAATGCAAAAAGATTTCCCGCGCAATATGGTTCGTAATTTCGGGGCGACTGCCAGAAATGAATACTACGCGGACGGAGTCGCGGGGAAAAGCTATAACTTATGATACGTAACTGCGACATGGTACTAAAATGTAAAGCTACTTATGAGTTCGACTGTACATACAAATATGATAGTAAAACGCCAGGTGAACTCTAGGCGTGTATCATGGGACATCGACAAACATAGGTGACATCACGCTATCTATACGAGTATATATAAAAATGTATGTGTTTGTATTCGGGTATGTTCGGGTATGGACACCAAAACAGCTGGACCGATTTTTTTAAATTTTCAGTCAATCTTCAGGTTACCCTAGCGGGTGATTCTATGTAATTTAGTACCTAGCGATCTGCAACTGATTTTTTTTGCGCCAGCTATACTATCCTAATCGCACCTTTAGAATGAAAGTGACCTAATTCCAAAATGTTAAAATGTTTAGATTTTGAATTAGGTCTCTATAATAATAATTTTATGAATAGTAAGTAATATGTATTTATGCCTACGTTCTTGAACAAGGAGCTGAGTTTATGGTTAGGACGCGGAAGCCTAGATAAAAATCATATGTCGAGAATGTATCTGTATTTTAATAATAATATATACATACACTAGCTTTTGCCCGCGACTTCGTCCGCGTAGAAGTCGTTTATCACTGCTCTCTCGGGAACTGTTCAATTTTCTGAGATAAAAAGTAGCCTATGTCCTTCCTTAAAACTCAGGCTATATCCATACCAAATTTCATCGAAATCGGTTTAGCGAATTAGCAGGGAAAGCTTTACAGACAGACAGACGCAAAAGTATGTCTACTTTCGTGTTTATATAATATCAAGTATAGCAACCCGCCCTCGCTTAACTTCGGTTATAAGTTAAAATATAGCCTATGTCCACCCTGAAACCTCATTCTGAATATCACTGAAAGAATTTTATAAATTTCGTAGATTACCCCCTACATCCAAACTTAATAAGTACCTCTTTCTCCTCTTCTTAAGTAAGTAGTTTATCGTTTTTACCCTGGACACTATCAAATTGTCTGGGATAAAAAAAGGTGCCAACCCAGGATAACAACTACCTGTGTGACAATTTCATCCGAATCCGTTCAACATACACAGGTGTTATTAAATGTATATGCTCTGCCAGAATTTCCAAAAACGCGAAAACTCATATTTTATATAATAAGTAGTCATAACCAAACTCTAACAAATCTACACCCTCAATTTTACCCCCTTACCGTAGTATTTCCAACATAATCGAACGTAATACTTTTAGTTTGTAAGCAGTAGCCAAAATAAATTTTCACGTTCCTAACTTCAAAATTGACCAAATATTACCCCCATTTCATCCCCTTAGGAGTAGTTATCCAAAATCACCGAAAATTGTATTACTTTATTTGTTAACAGTAGTTTATATACCTAATTCCACGTTTCTAACTTCAAAACGAAAATAGTGTTTTTTATTTATTAACAGTAAGTAGCCTATATACCTATTTCTACGTTTCTAAATTCAAAAATGACCAAACGCCCATACAAACTTTCACCCTTCCCGTTTCTCTCCCTTAGGTGTAGTTTTTTCAAAATCACCTAAATTGGTATTTTTTATTTGTTCATTTAGCCTATACACAAATTTTCATGTTTCTAACTTCAAAAAGGACCAACCTCCTTCCCTTACAAACTTTAACCCCCCATTTCATCTTCTTAGGGGTAGTTATTCAAAATCACCGAAAATAGTATTTTTATTTATTAACAGTAGCCTATATACATATTTCCACGTTTCTAACTTCAAAAATGACCAAACTGCCATGCAAACTACCACCCCCCATTTAATTTCCTTGTTGTTTTAAAACTTCAAAATTGACCAAACTCCTATACACACTTTCATCTCCCCTTTTCATTCCCATACGGGTAGTTTTTTCAAAATCGCCTAAAGTAGTATTTTTTATTTGTTAACAGTAGCCTGTACACAAATTTCCATGTACACAAACTTCAAAAATGACCAAACTCCCATACAAACTACCACCCCCAATTTCATTTCCTTAGGGGTAGTTATCCGAAATCACCGTAAGTTGTTTATTTTTTGTTAACAGTAGTCTTTATAACAATTTTCACGTTTCTAACTTCAAAATTGACCAAACTCCCATACACACATTTTACCCCCCCCCGTTTCATTCCCATAGGGGTAAGGTTTCCAAAATCGCCTAAAGTAGTCTATTTTATTTGTGTACAGTATCCTGTATACTAATTTCCATGTTTCTAACTTCAAAAATTACCAAACTCCCTTGCAAACTACCACCCCCTATTTCATTCCCTTAGGGGTAGTTATCCAAAATCACCGGAAGTTGTTTTAATCTGTTAAAAGTAGTCTTTGTAACAGTTTTCACGTTTCTTACTTCAAAATTGACCAAACTCCTATACACACTTTCACCTCCCCTTTTCATCCCCATAGGGGTAATTTTTCCAAAATAGCCTGAAGTAGTATTTTTTATTTGTTAACAGTAGCCTATACACAAATTTCCATGTTTCTAACTTCAAAAATGACCTAACTCCCATGCAAACTACCACCCCCCATTTCATTCCCTTAGGGGTAGTTATCCAAAATTACCTTAAGTCGTTTTTTATTCGTTAACTTCAAAAATGTCCAAACCCCTATACAAACTTTAACCCCCCATTTTAACCCCTTAGGGGTAGTTTAGCCAAAATCGCTGAAGGTAGTATTTTTCATTTGTAAATAGTAGCTTTTATACCAATTTCCACGTTTCTATCTTCAAAAATGGATGACTTTCATACAAACTTCCAACCCCATTTTTACCCCCTTAGGGGATGAATTTTGAAAAATCCTTTCTTAGTGCACCCCTAGACCTCATAAGGAACCTACGTGCCAAATTTGGAATCTCTAGACCCAGCGGTTTGGGCTGTGCGTTGATATGTCAGTCAGTCAGTCAGTCAGTTTCTTCTTTTATATATTTAAGATAAGATTTATAAAAGATATATACTCGTAGATGCTTCATAAAGTATCATGCCGAAAAATGGCGAATACACTTAATCGAACAGTATTGCTGTGAATGTGAAAAATGGGTTGAGAACGGTTGGCTGTTGTTCCCATGTAGCGGCAGTCATATATTTCTTATCATATGGCAGATTTTTATCTAGACTTCCGCGTCCTAACCATGAACTCAGCTCCTTGTTCAAGAACGTAGGCATAAATATTACTATTCATACCGATAGTGATGAGGATGATTAATTATTATTATTAATGCCTGAGTAATCGTAGTATTAATTCACTTATGTAGATGTACCTGTCTCTTTATGTTTAGGTGTAAGAATTTTAATAAAATGTGTTGAACATTTAACTTTAGTTTTTTTTAAATACAATTGCTTTAGAAAAGTTTTTGAATGATATGTATAGTATATGTCACCGTAAGATTGTGAACACCGCTAGTTTATAAAAAATCCGTGAGATTGTAAACTACCGATAAAGATAGATTATGAACTAACCTAACCTAACCTAGTATTATTAACTATAAACTAGCGGTGTTAACAATCTTACGGATTTTTTCGTTAGATAGATAGTTATTCTCTTGATTATTATAATACCAAGGAACTTAGAAAGAAGCTGTGGCTGTCCCTGTAACACTAGTGGGAAAAAATAAAAGGTAATTAAATTCTCGCCCATTGTTGATATTAATGAATGGAGTATTTTTACCTATATACATTCACTAGTAAGATATTTTTACCCTGTTGCCGTTTACGCAATATTATATTCCACATAAAATAACTAAAATTAGAAGTTGTCCCTATCCCGTAAGTATTAAAAAAAAATGTCGAAAAAAATAAAGTCGATTTTTAACACTTCATAAATGAGTTTGAACGTTGATTTTTTTTGTCAATAGTTTATTATAAGATCCATAATAATAGGTCGGGGCAAAAGTATTTTCGTATATGGACCGTATAAGTTGTAATCAAACCTCTTCGTCTATACTAAATGTACCTGGCTGGTTTTAATACCATTAAAAGTCAACATTTTGAAATACAAAAAAATTCAAAAAAAAACTGGTTCCCGGCATTTTTCAAATGTTTTTGAGCTATCAAAATATGAACACTATGAGCTTTTGCCGCCGGGTAAAGCCAGGTCCAGGCGGGTGTAACGTGTAATGTAATCTATCGTGTAATACGAATTCTTCGTGTGGACGGCACTACGAGCGTTACATGTAACGCTCGCGCGTGATCCATCGGCTGTCGGTTTATAGCGCGAACACAAAGGCCGTTCGTGTGCCGTCCACACAGTTGACGCTAATTACACGTAATCTTACATTACACGTTACACCCGTCTGGACCCGGCTTAAAACTATCGATTCTGACCGCTACTGCCAGCAACTCATGAGATTAAAAGAAGCCGTTGAGAAAAACCGGCCGGAGTTAATAAACAGAAAGGGCGTAGTCTTTCATCATGATAACGCCAGACCGCACTCATCTATAGCCACCCAGCAAAAATTGAGAGAGCTTGGCTGGGATGTGTTGATACATCCACCGTACAGCCCCGACCTTGCTCCATCGGATTTCCACCTGTTTCGGTCACTTCAGAATTCTTTAGGAAGCATAAAGTTAATATCAAGAGAACACTGTCAAAACTACCTGTCAGATTTTTTTAATCAAAAATCTCAGAATTTCTACAGCAATGGAATCATGGCACTACCCACAAGATGGCAACAAGTCATCGATCAAAACGGCATGTACATATTATAAATAAATGAAAAAATATAACTTGAAAAATTGTTTTTCCTTTGTACGAAAAATACGAAAATACTTTTGCCCCGACCTAATTATATCCAAATTACAAAGAAAACGAATAATTAGTTTGGCTACAAAAAAATAAAAACATATTTTTTTCTTTTTTAATTTTCTTCAAAACCAAGAGCACACTAGGGTTAAAACTTCGTAAAATTATATCTTGTTATAAGGTAAATAAACACACGTAAGAAACCTACATTTTCAGCCAGGGGCGATTTTACATGGTAGATGGCCAGACCCTTTGTTTCTATCCCATCATGATAAAAACTTTATCTGTACTTTTTAACAAAGATACTGACTCTCCCCAGACGAAATCGCGGGCGGAAAGCTATAATATTAAAAATGAGAAAGTTTGTGTGTTTGTTACTTCTTCACGCTTACACGGATGGACGGATTTAGATGAAATTTGGAATGCAGATAAATAATACCCTACAATGACACTGTTCCGGCAGAATGGTAAAATTGCTGATTCTACGCGGACGAAGTCGCGGACAGCAGCTGTGTCAAATAATCGACTAAATGGGTAGTTTTTATAAACGTGCAAGATCGTGCGATAAAAGATATTTATTCAGTAAGTAGGCCGCACGGCCACTTTACATGTCAAAATCTACCAAATAATAATTTATAATTTAAAAAGTAATCTACAGGTATTGAAACAGTTTTGAACACGAAATTATTTATTTGTATAAGGATTAATACAAAGGTATGGATAACATGGTCTGGTTTTGGTCGGCATTTCTATCAACTTTTAAAATGTAAAAAAAGTAGTTATAGTGACATAACTACAATAGTTGGACATATGTTATCGCATGTTTTTTGTAGATATTGATATGTTCTTTATTTATTTATTCAAAAAAGGTACATGCGTGATATTATATATAAATGTTCGCCAAACTGATACCCAGTTTGTTGGCGAGTGATGCGCTCAAACACAGCTACTCATGCACCTGGGCAAAGTAGCAACTTCTTACAGTGACGTTTTGGAAAATATAATAATAAGATTTATCTATATTTCTAAAAATCATTTTTTCAATCTCGTTTTGAGGGCTGGTTTACTTAATTTTATGTTTTCCCTCAGCCACCCTGCTTCATTATCTGGGCACTAAATATCTATTTAATCTTTTCCCGTAATAATTGACTGCTAGCGGTTGCATCAGCTTTCCCTCTCTAACTCTCCTAGTGTTATATTTATTAAATACTGGTCGTTTATACTGTTTGTTAATATTGTTAAAATTTTTGTTGTTCTATCATCAATAGTTTCCGCAGCGCATGCAATTAAATACTTCTTATGGCTATTTTTTTACACATTTGGTTACATTATTGACGTTTTAGTAGGGATCCCTAATTTTTTATAGTCATTACTATAGCCTATGTTACTCAGGGATAATGTAGCATTATAATGGTGAAAGAATTTTTGAAATCGGTCCAGTAGTTTTTGAGTTTATTCGTTACATACAAAAATACAAATATTTCCTCTTTATAATATTAGTATAGATATAGATAGTATAGATTAGAACGGTGGATATTGAATATTATTTCACAACTTACATTTATTTTTCAGTCATGACCAAATGCAATGAGCTGTGGCCTATGGACATAAAGCAAGCCCTATCGCAGTACAAAGCGACCAAGTTAACTAAATGCGACACTGAAAGAGAACTACTCAATTATTTCATGGTACAATTGTGGAAATTGGACCCGGATTTGGTTGTTGGCCATGACCTGCAGGGTTTTCAACAGGATTTGCTAATCGGAAACGTATTGGACGTAAATATACCGAATTGGTCTCGTTTGGGACGCCTGAAGAGATCGGTCGTGCCTCAACGGAGATTTGCGAGCAAAGATGCCTTCCTAGGGCGTCTTGTGTGCGATATAAAACTTTCAGCCATGGAGCTGATTAGAGCTCGCAACTTCGACTTGGACACACTATGTGTGAAAGTTCTGAAGGTCGCTGAAGGCGAGAGAGTGGAGGTGGGCCTCGAGGACTTGCCGCGGTACTACGAGAGCAGCCACGACCTGCTGCAGCTGGTGTCGCTAGGCATGCAAGATGCCGCCTACATTTTGCGCATCATGTGCGAGCTGAACGTGCTGCCGCTGGCGCTACAGATCACGCGCATTGCTGGCAATTTGCTGGCGCGCACGCTGCTGGGCGGTCGCTCCGAGCGCAACGAGTTTCTGTTACTGCACGCCTTCACCGAGAAGGAGTACATCGTTCCAGACAAAGTTTACGGAAAAAAACATGTCGCCGACGATGCGCTCGACGAGGACGACCCTCACGGGCCGGACGCCCCCAAAAAACAAGCCAAGAAAAAGGCCGCATACTCGGGTGGCCTTGTATTGGACCCTAAAAAAGGGTTCTACGATAAGTTGATTCTTCTGATGGATTTCAATTCTTTGTATCCTAGTATTATACAAGAATATAATATTTGCTTTACGACTGTCAAAAGAAAAAATGCTAGCGCTTCAGAGGATGACGTCGACAACCTCATATTACCCGATCCTAATAGCGAGCTCGGTGTGCTGCCCACGCAAATCAGGAAACTAGTCGAGAGCAGGAGGGAAGTAAAAAAACTAATGAAATCAAGTGATCTGCCTCCGGAGCAAGTGATGCAGTACGACATCCGGCAGATGGCGCTGAAGCTGACCGCTAACTCGATGTACGGCTGCCTCGGCTTCGCGCACTCGCGGTTCTACGCCAAGCCGCTGGCGGCGCTGGTGACGCGGCGCGGGCGCGAGGTGCTGCTGGCGGCGCGCGACGCGGCGCAGCGCCTGGGCCACGACGTGCTCTACGGTGACACCGACAGCCTTATGGTGCACACCAACTGCCTCGACTACGACTACGTCTTCAAGATCGGCCACGACCTGAAGCGCGAGATCAACAAGAAATACAAGCAGATCGAGCTCGACATCGACGGCGTCTTCAGGTACCTCCTGCTCTTGAAGAAGAAAAAATACGCGGCCGTTCTTATTAGCAAAAACAAGAACGGGGAGTTTGTATATACTCAGGAACATAAGGGGTTGGACATCGTGCGGAGAGACTGGTCTCAACTGGCCGCTGAAGCGGGTAAATTCATCTTGTCCCAAATACTCTCCGAGCAGACTGCAGACGAGAGGCTTGAAAATATACAGGCTCATCTGAATAAGCTGAAGGAGGACCTAGTCGACAATAAAATGCCGCTTTCTATGTTGACAATAACAAAACAACTCACAAAAAATCCCTATGAATATGCCGATAAGAATACTCAACCTCACGTTCAAGTGGCTTTGAGACTTAATTTGAAAAACATTAGACGCTTCAAAAAGGGAGACATTGTACCTTATATTATTTGTGAAGATGGAACTACTAATTCTGCTACGCAAAGAGCGTATCATATCGAGGAACTTAAAAATTCAGAACATTTGAAAGTGGATTACAAGTATTATTTAGCGCATCAGCTTCACCCGGTGATTTCGCGCATCTGCGAGCCCATCGAGGGCATGGACCCGGCGCGCGTCGCCGCCTGCCTCGGCCTGGACCCCTCAGGGTACAAGCAGGCGGTTAAGAAGGAAAGTGTCGCTACGGAAACCTACGAACTAGAGAATGAGCAACAAAAATACAGGCATTGCAAAGAATTTGTTTTTTCATGTGTCAATGACAATTGCAAAATGGAGAACAAAATTAGAGAGACATTTATAAAATTAGACAAAGAGACCACAACGTTTTTGGAGGGTTGTCAAAATCCGAAATGTTCCGTGAAGCCTGTGGAATATCTTGGTCGCGTCCAGAACGCGCTGAGTGCGGCGCTGCGGCGCGACGCGGCGCGCTACTGCGCCGGCGCGCTAGCCTGCGAGGACCCCAGCTGTGCGCAGCGCTCGCCGTGCCTGCCGCAGGCCTTCGCTGGCGGCCACCCGCTGTGCCCGCGCTGCCAGAAGGGCGTCATGTTCCGCGAATACACCGAGCGCGACCTCTACCTGCAGGTCAACTTCTACCTGTTTCTCTTTGACCTCAACAAAAATAACTCCTCTAGTAAGTATTACTATGTGCTTAAAACATGAACTTTTCCACTAACGTCCATTGTTTAAAAAATAAATGGGTTCAGTTGAGTCCAACCCGAAAGATTTAGCGTGAAAACGCCATGCTATACGATTATTTTGTTTCTGTTCATATTTTCGTCTATTCTAATAGGAGCAAATATGATCAGAAACAGCCGATATTTCTGAGAACAATTTAATTTTCGAACTTTGCGGTCATTCAATTTTGTTTTTTTTTTATTGAAACTAATATAAGATTGGTGCTTTTTGGATTTTTCATGTCCAGCCTTTTTTGGCTAGGTTCTTACCGTATTCTTTGCATTTACTCGTATTTTCATATTATAAAAGCTGACTGTATGTGTTTTTCTTTATGAAGTCAATATCAATTGGGGATCACTGAAAAAAAAAGCTACTTGTTTTTATTTTTTTATTCGAAGGAATAGACTTTTATAAGCAAATGAAAAAAATATCAAATTTTTTGGTTACGTCATATAATTATAAAAAATAAAAACAGTTTATTAAATCTGGGACGGACTAAGATGGACACTAACCTTAGTCCGTCACATAATTAAAAAAAACAGTGACAGATGTGCTATTGACAGCTACCTTGTCATGAAATAAACAACATAACCTTCGCTTGTGAATTTTTTATGCCCGATTTTTGCTCGTACATCACATAAACTTCCAGTTCTTTTCACCTCAACATAGCCAACTGCACTCTCTACCTATATAAGACTGCCGTGATGACCTTAAAAGCAAAATATGTGGTTCTATTCATATTTTGCAGTTTTCAAATTCCAGTATCAGTTCCAAGTCGTCGTAGCAGCTATCAAGGTTAGGTTCAGGGTACAAAGCAAAAGTTATCGTGGGTAAGCAGTCGAAAAATTAAAAGAAATCCAGAGAAAATACCGAAAACTTAGAGAAAGACGCGGGAATAAAATCACAAGCGAAGGTTATGTTGTTTATTTCATGACAAGGTAGCTGTCAATGCAGGGGGGGCACACTTAGAATGGTTACCATTTTCATTGACGGCAGCGACCTCTGGAGTGTTGATGAAAATACAAAACGTCAACTGTCAAACATGTGTCAGTCCAATGTCAGTTAGTCAAGCGTTGTCTGTGCGGAAATGCGTTTCTCCGAGTTCTCTCAATATTAAAATGTATTGCTGAATACTTTGTTATTGTGACACCATAGAACCGCGTCATAATAAAGTGACATACTGAGAGGCGCAAAATGGATGTCACTTTATTATGAAACTGTTCTATGGAGAGTCTCAATATAATGTTTCGGTGGTAAACTCTACGACACATGCCTAGTGGTAGGAGAGCCGACTGCAAAATTTCGTACCGACTTGATACCGCGATGAAATGCACAATGGTTTCCCATAAAAGTGATGCTAAGTCCGAATTTAATAGTCTGCCACGGCGGAACTTGCCGAAAGTAAAAAAAAAATAAAGCCATTTCCGGTGCGAAAAAGGGGGTGTTACTTAACCCATCTGATACTAAAATAATATTAATGGCATCCGTTAGAAATTTACTGGTAGATACAGAAAAGCGAAATCTGACAGTATTTTTTTTGCCGGAAGTGCTTGGCAGACGCTCTCAAAGGTGACCATCGGGACACCTAAATATACCCATCTGATACCACGATGAAACCAATTCCAGTCGGTAGGTATGAACCCTCATTTCAGGAATATATAAGTCTGCCCAGGGTTTTCCTGCCGAAACACCTTGACAGACGAGATTATGTAAGCAACATCCGTGGAACCAGTATTTTGGAATTGTACAGATTACGGACATTTTAATTACTGTAGGCTTATTGTATTGCATGTATAATAATTATGAAGGTATGTGTTAGGCAGTAAGGGATAAAAATATCTACAGGTGAGTTTTTTTTCACTAGTAGTAGGTACCTATAGAAAATTCCTGAGACAAAAATGAACCAATCATGATCTCGATTTGAAAGACAATCATAAATATAGTGGGCTGCCGAATTTCAACTTAACTTTAAAATTAATAGTTTAAATATACCCATCTGATACCAGCATGAAACCAATTCCAGTCGGTAGGTATGAACCCTCATTTCAGGAATATATAAGTCTGTCAAGGTGTTTCGGCAGGAAAACCCTGGGCAGACTTATATATTCCTGAAATGAGGGTTCATACTGTTAGCATTTAACATGTATTTTATATAATTTGTATTTTTAGTTTAACAATATTTATATTTATTTGTGTTAATTTGGATGATAAATTCATTTATTGGCAACATTTTTATTCATTTCCGGTAACAATGTTATATTTAATATTGAAACGACTTTTTTAATTTATGCTATTGGTTGGTTGTTCGACCAATCGGGCGACCGCATTTGTGGCGCCAAAGATTGTAACGTGTAATTTAGTTTTTAAGAAAATTGTCATTAATTTCCGGATATTCAAGCTGTAAACATCTAAGTCTGAGTCTAAGGTTATTGTATTGGAAGGTTATAGTGGAAGGTTTAAATAAACCCTAAAATACTGAAGGTTGTGTTCTTCGTTCGTCCTGAAACCTGACCTGTTCTAAGGAGGATTTAACAATACCTACCGACTGGAATTGGTTTCATCGTGGTATCAGATGGGTATATTTAGGGGTCCCGATGGTCACCTTTGAGAGCGTCTGCCAAGCACTTCCGGCAAAAAAAATACTGGCAGATTTCGCTTTTCTGTATCTACCAGTAAATTTCTAACTGATGCCATTACTATTATTTTAGTATCAGATGGGTTAAGTAACACCCCCTTTTTCGCACCGGAAATTGCTTTCTTTTTTTTTACTTTCGGCAAGTTCCGCCGTGGCAGACTATTAAATTCGGACTTAGCATCACTTTTATGGGAAACCATTGTGCATTTCATCGCGGTATCAAGTCGGTACGAAATTTTGCAGTCGGCTCTCCTACCATAGGTACGTTTATATATAGTATAGCTTTAGTTCAACCACAGCTCTCTAGGTGGCAGCACTTGTCATACATGCAAGTTTCACCATAGAGTTGCCACTCTTTTCCTCTATAGTTACTTTATTCTTTGTGTCAATGGCACATCTGTCACTGTTTTTTCAATTATGTGACGGACTAAGGTTAGTGTCCATCTTAATCCGTCCCAGATTTAATAAACTGTTTTTAACTTTTATAATTATATGACGCAACCAAAAAATCTGATATTTTTTTTATTTGCTATTATTTGATATTTCAAGTCTATTCTTTCGAATAAAAAAATAAAAACAAGTAGTTTTTTTTTTAGGTGATCCCCAATTTCTTGCACAGCCGTTTCTCTGTTGGCAGTATAGCCACATGACCGGATTGTCAAAAAAAAAAAAAACCGTGTTTTAGCTAGCGTACAGCTAGCATATTTTTAACGACTTTGAGAATACATCTCGCCACATATTCGCCTAAAAACATTTAAAAAAAACTGTATCCAAGCCGGTATCAAGTAGGTAAACACAATAGCAATGACAGTGATTCTTACCACCGACTTCGATATATTTAATTTACCTCTCTTTCAGGCACTAAATAGGCAATTCCTAGGACTCCTAGGAGGCCGGTCTTTATTTTTAGTGTGTTTTTGAAGACGGTTTTATTTTTTTAATAAAGAAATCTCATTGCTGGCGTCAATCACTTACGACTAAGGAGTTCCGGTGGTCATCTCTGGTCTTCATCATCAGTTCCTCTTCACCAAAATGTGCTTTCGTAATGCAATTTCTTAAGGTCTTGCAGGTAATACCAAATCGCTATATGTGTGCCTATAACTTTTGAGGAGTTCCCTCGATTCCTCATGGATCCTATCATCAGATTCTAACTTTGTGACAGTTGGACCACCTCGGAAGTATACACTCTCAAACCAAAAAAATAATTTTCAAAATCGGTCCACAATTGACGGAGTAATTGCGTAACAAACATACAAAAAAAAACGTACAGTCGAATTGAGAACCTCCTCCTTTTTTGAAGTCTGTTAAAAAACGAATCGAAACCTCGGAAGTATTTTTTCCCAACAGTTTACTAACAAAAATAATTTATAATGAACTACTATTTTTTGTTCGCAGAGGGCAGAGTCGCGTCGCACGTGGCTTCAGCTTTTCAGGTTCTAAAGGAAATGACCGAGGACTGGTTGACGCATTCGGCTTATTCAATAATTAGCCTTTCAAAACTGTTCCGTTTCTTTAGCCTCGACCCAACACTCGGATCTAAAGTTAAATCTGAATCAGCTGAAATAGACATTTTACCAGAGACTGAACACATTGATGCCTTGATGGAACTGGGATCATACTAATAATATAATTACTTGTGTGTAATCATGTTTGTTAAATTAGCATTTTCACGAGAAGAATATCCATTACCTTGTTTTCTCACAATTTTGAATATTTTCAGAATCAGGAGTACTTTTGGTTTATATAGGAGAAATCATATGTCCCTAAGTTTCCATTCCATTTTGTTACGTTGCATACATAATGGATCACCGTTACAAAACAGGATGGTTACAAAATGGAACAGAAAACATGTATAAAAAGTATAGGACATGTTTCTTTATTCTGAACAGATATCACCTAAAATTTCCCAATTGTAAGAAAACAACGTAATAGGATCTTTTCTCGAGAAAATGCCCAAATATTATTAAGCTTTCCTGAATAACTTTAAATAAATTATTTCCGGAATTATCTGGACGTATACTTTTTTTTTCTCTACGGATGGGCACGACCGTCATAATTCTGGGGTCCTAGTGAAAAGGGGTATAAGTCAACTTAACTCTTAATAAAAAAGGCTATAAATAATACAAAGAGTACCTACACTGGACGTAGGTATACCTTTTCACGTAAATTTTAGAAGCCTTATGCCTTTTTTCACTTGCCTAGTAACCGAGAGATGCCATCAAGATCAAAATCAAAATATTTATTCAGTAAATTGGCCACATACGGGCTCTTTTACACATCGGTAATATAGAGGGAATCTACCAGCGCTTCGGACAAGACCATCATTGCGGAGAACAAGCGCCGCAGGAAACTCCAGCAGATGGTAATTTTTACAAACAAAATACAATAATACTTAAATGTAAGTTACATTACAAGGTAAGTAACAAATATTAATTATTAGAACTAGCACAAATAAAAACATTACAAACGTATGGTCAAATACATTAAACTAAATATAATGACTAGGAGAACAACACGACGAGGTCTCTTCGTCAAAAGCCATAACTGGAATAATTAACTGAACAACGAGTCCTTGCAGACGTGAACAGACCGGACCCCACAAACAGCACCCGTTCACGAGTATGAAGCGTGTCTCAGCCATCGCCTCCCTCAACCATGTGTTCGGGAAGGTGGCGACCCGATCAACGACGCCGCCGACGCCAGAGGTCTTCTTTGACTGTCCAATCGTCAGCGCAGTTCGTGAATTCACCGTTTCACTCGAGATACGACAAATTTCAACTCTAAACAAAATAGACTGGTGAATATTCTTTATAGTATTATAACTTTTGCCCGCGATTGCGTCCGCGTAGAAGTCGTTTATCGGTTTTCTCTTGGGGACTACCAAATTTTCTGGCATAAAAGGTATATGTTAATCCAGGGTATAAGCTATGTCCATTCTAAATTTAATCTAAATCCGTCCAGCCGTTGCAGCGCAAAAGAGTCGCAAACTAACACACACACACACACACAGACACACACACACACACAAACGTTCGCATTTATAATATTAGTAGGATTGTCAATTAATACTGTTGCCTGTCAAGTGTCAATTGCGTCAAAGTATGCTTGATAACATCAAGTTGATGCCGTAGACCAGTTGCGTTTACGACCATCTGATACTAACCCAGTGCTGTGCGGCTCATGGAGGCTGACATGAGAACATTGACTTATATATTACTAGCGTAAGGACCGGGCTTACGGCGCGACAAAATGGCACCAGCGAGTTGGTGTCAAAATGAACATTTTGACACCAACGCGATTCAGTAGTCCGCGGGAGACCGTCATTGGCAGACGTCGTTCGCTCGTAATAAAAATGACTGCTTGTGTAGTAAAAGGCTGCAAAAATTATTATACCAAAGTAAACATGGAATATCGTATCATTGGCAACCTTACATTATTTTTATTGCATGTCAAACAATTAAATAAACCCTTAAAGCCATAATATTGGTATCAAGCCCATACTGGCGTCCAATGACGACTCACGGCTTGGTTCTTGCAAATGCTGCATGCTACTATCCAAAGAGGAATCGATTGTAAAATAGTACATCATTTTAGTAAAATAAGCTTTAAGTCAAGCGAACAAAGTTTATTTTGGCTTGCTAGGAAAACATGCACAGTTTTTACAAGCCACGCCAGGCCACGGTGACCCACACCTTGAGTCATGCCAATAACTCCCGACATATATATATTTTTGATATGTTTAGAACGTGGATCTATCTGTTTGCTTGCGACGCGTATTAATCCCAAATTTCATCAAAGAGCTATTTTACTGACGTCTAGTAACCAAATTTTAATATTCTAGACCCTGTTTTGATAATAAAATCTCTATTAAATAGGCATGTTATTAAGCTTATTAAAAGAATAAAAAGCTGTCGGGATATTTTTTAAATTTCGAATAAATGGCATTAAAAAAGTAGTTAGTGCCCGGTATCGTTATTATTACAACAAAAAGGTTGTAAAGCTTCGCTCGGATCACAAATCTTTACTTTTTTCAATAAAAAGTTTCACAAAATTAGTGGCCAGTATTTTTATTTTCGCAATGAAAAGTTTGTCATAATTAGGTACGCTTTGGAATTGTGGAGCACAAATTTAATATGAAATAATCACAGGAAATAATCAAATCGATTGCGGAAAACTGATGTTGTTTTTTATTCTAATATTTAAATAAAAAGATGTTTACTGTTTTAAAATCTCTATTAAATGGGCATGTTTTTTAGCTCATTGGCTACCATGTGATAGTAATTTTTTTTTTCACCGCAAGAGCTCAAAATTTGGTAAATGTTCGATCGAAGATGCAAAATTAAAGTTTGCGATTTTTTTTAAATTAAACCACGGTAGTTACGCCAAAATGGTAATGTTTATCGGATAACACAACTATTAAACAATAATAAGCTAAAAATAAAATTAAAAAAAAAACATTTTGGTACACTAACCACGACCAAAAAATCGAGTAAGGGTGTCAATTTCCTAAAAAATTAAAAAAGTCCAAATATCTCGAAAACCGTGGCACTTTTACTAAACCTCATTTATCATTATTAGAACGACCTAAGTGCCCCCTATCGGCAGATCACGGTTTATCCACTCATTACCTAACACCCTGTATATACAGGGTTATTAGTAAAGCGGCGTATTCCTTTCCGGAGGGTAAAATGGAGCTCATTTGAAGCAAAAAAGGTCATGTAATATTTATGGTTCTCTCCGAATATTGGTAGTTTTCGGATATTGACCATTTAATTTTTAAAACTTGTATGATTTTTTTTGTTAAATAAACAAACTTATAAATAAATATAAAAATAAAACATATAAATATAAACAAATATTATATTTTTTCAGTTATCAAATGACGTATATAAATAGTTAAAAATCAAGGATATTAAATGATAGTGCTGTAACTAAATTTGGGTAGAGAAAATTTTCTTAGGAACTGTATTTTTTTTATTTCAGATAAAATTTTCGGTGATTTTATTACATGCAATTTTCACTGCAAATGTGCTCTTTTTTATGCATCGAATAAAGTTATTGGTTAGTCGATGCTGTGAAGTAAAGTAGCTGTAATAAAGTGATTTTCCAAAAAAAAAACTTGAAAAATTTGCTCCCCAGATTTAGTTACGGCATCATAATTTGTAATGTCCTTGATTTTTTTTAATATTTTATACAATATTTGATAGATGATAAATCAAGGAAGTTATTATAATTACATGCCTGCTACATGTCATACATTTATTTTGAGGAAATCAAGTTAATTTAGCAAAAAAATAAAATTCATACCAATTTTAAAAATTAAATGTTCTATATCTAAGAAACTACCAGTATTTGGATAGGGACTACATGACCTTTTTTGCTGCAAATTAGCCCTACTTTACCCCCCTGAAAGGAATACGTCGTATTACCAATAACACTGTAGATATTGAAGTACAATACAATAAAATACAATATATTTTCTAATTTCATTGGACTAATCTAATTTCTTTGGCACTAGATGCCAAAGAAAACCGAAGAAATTAGTGCCAAAGAAATTAGAAAAGCACACAAAATATTTTTTTTATCTTTAAGTATAAAACTTTTATTTTTATTTAACAAATAAAAATGTCGTAATTTGTAGCATGCATTCACTAAAAAAATAATAAAAAAAATTAACACATATTTAGGCTTTAATTTGGTTAC
Organism: Tortrix viridana; assembly: GCA_963241965.1. Lineage (NCBI taxonomy): Eukaryota > Metazoa > Arthropoda > Insecta > Lepidoptera > Tortricidae > Tortrix > Tortrix viridana. Next base: position 38,129,645 of record OY725171.1, on the reverse strand, counting down.
CGAAGAAATTAGGCACTTACCCGATAAAATCCGTAAACAGCGATTAAAAAAAATCTGTTGCGATACACGTATACTTTAGCACATGTCCACTCACAGCGCCGGCTAGCTGGTGGCTAAATGGATGCAGGAACCTCAGGTGGGGAAGGTTCACGTAGTAAACAATGCGATGCGAGATCGGACAAAACGGCCAAAGAAATTAGGTGTTATTAGCTCGGACAAAATTCTTTTAACTGTAACTTTTGATTAGATTACTCTAAAAATATAATATTTATACCAACAATTAGATCAACATTAATAAGTACAGGAAATATAACACGAGGGGTAAATTTAGAAAGAAATAGTAAAATTTCAAGTGTTCAAAAAAAAAACACAGTGGTGGACGCGCCAAAGAGCTTAGATTTTTGAGTTTCAATTTTTTTTTTAAATAGGTTCCCTACATAAAACTGCTATTTTTATGAATGGAAAAGTTGTGTCTTAGATTAATCTCTACCCAAAAAAAAATCAACCCTTCAAGTTTAACATAAAGGAAATAAACATGGGTGGACACGTCCAAAATATGAAATTTGATATTCACCCACAGACATTCTAGCACCTACTATAGAAAATGTAAAAAAAAAATCGAAAATGAAAAGGGTGACGTGACATCTGAAGAAAGACAGAATATTTTATCAACCGATTATCATCTATCAATCTACACATATTTTCATGGCATAGCTAATTCAAGTCCAAGTACAAATTCCAACATTGAAGCAACTGACGACGAAATTTTGGCAATTTTGCAAAAAAAATATTCCACGCTTTCAAATAATAAGGACTCAGAGAATGAAGTATCTGAAAATGGAGACTCAGGAAATGAAGATGTGGTTATTATCAAATCAATAAAACTCACTGAAGACTTACAAAAATAAACAGTATAGCATGTGATGTTAAATAATCTGTAATATTAAGTAAACTTAACTCGCAATAATCTTTATTATTTAAGATTTAGAGGTTAAGAAAATGTTTTTTGTTTTTAATAAGAAATAAACAGCTGAAATTTTAATTTTTTTTTTTAATAAACCTACCACGACATCTCTCAACGATTTGTTAGGTTTATTAAATAAACAAGGATTTAAACTACCCAAAGATGGGCAATCGTTGTTGAAAACTGATGATGTCGTTATAAAGCCCATGGGACAAGGGAAATTTTGGTATCAGGGCGTAAGAGGCAATTTAGATTTTTTTATCGGCTATTGATTTAAGTTCTGTATCATTTATTGAGTTATTGTTCAACGTCGACGGTATGTCTCTTTTTAATAGTACTGCTTCCGAAGTATGGCCTATTGCATTTGCAATATATGGTTTGCCAAGCGTCAAGCCAATGTTTGCAGCGATTTATTATGGAACTGGAAAACCGCCTTTGGACCTATTTTTACGCGAGTTTATAGATGAGATGAATCATATTATACAAGGTGTTTTAATAAACGAAAAAAGCTAAGAGTTAAAATTAAGTGTTTTTTGTGTGATATTCCTGCTAGAGCGTTTTTAAAAGTGAGATATAAATAAATATTTTAAATAGTTAAACCAAATTACATGCCCTAAGCTTTTAATTTAACCAAAATTTTGTCGATATAATGGTGTATGAGAATTTCACGTAATTAAATGAAACTATTTTAAATGGTTAAAGTATAACGTGTCGAAGTGTAACGAGTGTTGCCTTTGACCGCGACAGCTGCAAAGTTGTCGAAACATTGGACCAGATTATACCTGATGCAAATCAATTCATATTCATAATATTTATTGTATTAAACATACATAGTCAGATATTTATACCGTTTTTATCGTCCACGCGGGCGTGGCGCGACTTTGGACTCGTCTCCCGATCCGCCGAAAGTCGGTAATTTCAATTTCAAAAGAACAGCGCGTGTGTGTGGGACATTCTCGCTATGCGTCTGAGCGCTAGACAGAGATGACTCGAGATAAGCTATAATAGTTATACCCGCCACTAGTTTTCGGAAATTGTAATGTTTATGATGTGTTCATGTTTTGCATGCCGTCACCGACGGCTAAATATGTCGAACTTATTTAATAATTTAAGACCTGTTTTTATAACCATATTTATCGCAAATAAAAAATCTGAATCTGAATCTGAATCTGAATCGGCCTGATAGTTTATATAACCTATTGTGTCTATAAACGACTTTATGGTCATGCCACCTTTAAAGTAATTTAGACTTAGATTGGTAAAATGGCACTGACAAGTCGCAAAAATAAGTTTAATAATGAGTTTAATAAAAAATTAATTAATTAATGTAATGAAATAAACTATTTTGATTTTAAGTATAAACTGACACGCAATAGGTATGCACTTTCGTACTTAGTGCGTGTCAGTTTATACTGGACTAACTGCCGCACTCGGAGACGTCAATTAAGTTTTAAGTTTCATTAAAGTTGCTGCGTCTTATTCTATTGCTATAGCAAAGAAAGTGACAGCAGCTACTTTAATGAAACTTAAATCTTAATTGACGTCTCTGAGTGCGGCCGTTAGTTTTTATGTGATGTAACTACATTATAACGGTTTTTGGATTTTTTCCTTTACTTGTGCTATAAGACATTGCTTCTTGCCAAATTTCATGAATCTAAGTCAACGGAAAGGTTTTGATTCCCTTGAGATTCCCTTAAATATACTCACAAACGGCCGTATCTTTTGATTGCGTTAGCTTAGAAGATTGATTTTTTCACTTATCCAAGGGATTGCAGATTTTAGTATTTGATATTAATTTCAACTAGATACTTCCACGCGTTCCTGAGAAAAGGGTCTTGACAGACAGACAGACGGAAATCAAAATGATTTCATTTGAGGTACGGAACCCTAAAAAAAAAAAACTTTGGTTTGTAGAAATAATAGAGCTCTATTGATTGGGATCGTTATAAATCTTATTAGGGCCCATGCACACCGCGTATTTATACGCGCAGTCGGCGTGCGTTTCGTAGCGCTGTCGCTTTTACACCCTAAAAATAAATAGAGACAGCACTACGAACGCACGTGGTCTGCGCGTATAAAAAACGCGGTAACCATAAGAGAATAAGTAGGTATTTCATTTCATTTCAATTCACGGGCCCCTATATGTGCGGTAGATAAAACAACTCATTTTCTCGCGTAATCATACACTGAGAAAACTGTTCATCAATAATTTAGGTGAATTCACGTAAAGTAGAGAGCATACTGATATCACCAAAAAGTACGATGAAACTACTATCGCGGCTGCTCACGATATAATATGATGAACTGTTACTACGCTTTTAGTAGGAAGCAGACACAATTTCACGGTGAAAGTCATCGAACCGTTGTTGGAAGGCCTCATGTGACCATGTAACAGTCATCATATTTTAGTATGCTTTCCTCATAGTTTTACTTGATTTCCTCTTACTTCAAATATGTCCTTTTATTTCTTCCTACTGTTTTTAAATGCCGTCATCGTATTTTTGTATGATTTCTTACTTTTATATAACGTTTTGTCGTTTAATTTCAGTAATATCCTATTATTTACTCCTACTACTTATAAAGGCTTTCCTGATATTTTTGTATGCTTGCCTAGTACTGTTTATGTGCTTTCCTCATATTTTCGTCATTTTCCTATAACTTCTTCCTACTATTTATCTATGCTTTCCTCATATTCCAGTACCTTTTCCCGTTACTGTTATTTTCCTATTAGCTCTTCATACTATTTATCTACGCTTTCCTTATATTTTTGTATTCTTTCTTGTTATTTTTTCCCACTATTTATCTATTCTTTCATATTATTTTAAAAGCGCCCAGTGCGTCCAGTGGCCTCCTCGTCACTGTGATTGTGTTTTTAAAGTATTAAACTATTTTATTAAAATCGAATATCGAACACCACTTACATTCTATGTAATGAAGCTTGGTATTTATTACATTTCCTCATTTTAACTTAACGGGAAAAAGTTTCCGTTAAGTTAAAATAGGGAAAAGTAATGAATACAAAGCTTCGTTAGATAGAATTTAGGTTGTATTCGATATTCGCTTCTAATAAAATAGTTTAGTTCAATAGAAAACACCTAATTACAGTAACGAGGATGCGACTGGATGTACTGCGCCCTTATAGAATAATAGGTAAGGATAGATAAATTGTGGGAAAAAATAACAAATAAGAATAGAAAAGTATAAGGAAAGCGTAGATAAATAGTAGGAAGAGCATACAAAACACATACATGTAAAAGAGTACTTTGGTGAATATTATAATATTCACCATTAATTACTAACAGAAATCAGGAATAATCAAAAAGATCACAATAAACCAGATCTGAATTGAGGAGACAGTTGTAAAAGGAAAAAGAAAATTGTTAACAAAAAGTTTTATTAACGAAAATTAATCATAATTTAAACTAAATATAGGCATACCTATATAACAAGTATATTATTTTACACAAGCGACGTGGCACTGGAAACTCATGCTCGCGCCACGTCGCCTGTGTAGTCAAGTCAAGGACAAAAACATAAATACGATACGCACAAACTCTCAAAAATACGTCTCACACGCTTACGCTTACGCCTGATATAAGGTCGCCTATACATATACCTATTTTGAGACCGGGCGAATCTATGTTTTTATCCTTGACTGTACAATTTAGTAGGATAATGCGTTAAAAAGTGACATTTTGGCTGCAAAGGAGATTTCGTGAGCTTCATGTACAGCCCTTCATATTTTTTGCGCCGCTCCTCTATGGTAACGTTGACATCGGCTTCGGTATTGACAGTCGATACAAAGCTATCCAGAATTTCTGCCCGCGACGCATGCCATTCCTTCTTTGAACGACGAGCGGGAGGAATATTAAACAGGCATCCAATAAGGAGAATAGCTGCTATGACTGAAGTCTCCGAGATCACTTCTGAAAAGGAAGATTTTTTTTTTAATTGAAACACTTTATTAAATTGAAAGTAACCGAAACTGAAGTCTGACAACAAAATAAAACAAAACCCTATCCTATGTTCGTAGTCGAGTAAAAAAAGGTGATGTAAGCTCACCATTAGAAATCGCCAGTGTATCTGCTATATGCTTATGCAGAAATTTGTCTTTAGTAGAAATCTGCTTGTTTCTGGCACTCTGTATTATCATGCCGGTAGAAGCTTCTAAGGCTCTACGTCCCCCAGCTTTATTCGGATAGAGTGCGTCGTAATCAGTAGCCGCCAGCCGTTAGGTGACTGTAGGATGGGGTATTTTTTCAAATACATCTGCAGGGTCCAGCTGCGCGACTTGAGAGCTGCTCCAAGGCCGACAACACCTTATCCATATTCCCTGTACAAATTAATAAGATTGTTTTATTCGGATTTTGATATAGGTACGTTTGCCATATACAAACAAGAACATACCATTATGCATATGTAATATATATTTAATTTAATAATAAAAATAGTTTTCGAGTTCTAAAAGTTCTATTCCAACAAGATTACCTTCTTCAAGTGCCCCCAAGTCGATCCCAGGCAGAGGTGGGTCACCTGACTTTGAGCTCGATGTGGAGCCGGAGTGGGACTTGGGCTTCGCCAATAGGTTTAAAGATATTAGATACGCTCGCCGAGCCCTTCTGGCGTTCACTAGCCAGCCGGAGGTATTACACTTCGACTGGTAAGCTTTGGAGGCCGAGTTCAAGATTTTAGCGGCCCTCGACAGATGTTTCCAATATGACTCATACCTGAAACAAAAATGTATTTAGTAGGTATAACATTTAAGTTGGGTATAGATTTTGTTGATTAAAACTTTTAAGAGAAAGAAAAATAGAACACGTAGAAAGATGTTCGTACTAACTCAAAAAGTACAAAAACTCGCTCTATGTATTTACTGAGGACCAATTAAGGAATAACTGTGCCAAGTTTCAGCCATGTACCAAAAACTACAAGGTTCCCATCCCATCAGAACAACCCGCAATAGAACCAATCTTCACTGTTTTAGCCAATTTTGTGGCACAATTTCTCAAAAACTATAACTTGTATAAAAATGCATGTTCTAGACACGCGGGAGCGTGTCCAGCCAAGTTAAAAAAAAGGAACTGGAACTTCAAAAAGTTATTTGAAGAAGATTATATCCATGCAAACAAGTACCTAGGTATAGTGCGCGCCACGTAACATGAACCTACGGCATAGTATAAATAGAACAGTCATTGCAATTGTTCCTATAATACGTACCTATACCTACATAATTATTATAAATAAAAATGTCAAAACTGCACTGAGCTCTTAGTCTCACTCAAAGAAAGCCGCACGGCGGCCGCCAATAGTACCTAGTCAAAGGAATCCGCCGGAGACGAATTACTTTTCTATTTATACTATGGCTACGGGAAAGTCGACTATGACCCACCCCGAAATTGACTTCTGAGCAGGTTCATTCCATGTTACATGGCGCGCACTAAGTATACCTACCACCAGACACCTGTAACCCCTCGTACCTATGCGGTGTCAAAAATTGCTAGGTAATTAAACAGTGACCTCGGGACGGATCCGTGCTAGCATACGAGGGGGTAACCATGCTCATCAAACCAAAAATCAAAACCACAAACAAACAAAAAACACAACGGCAATTAGTTAGGTTAGCAATACGAATAGCATAGGTAGGTAGTTCAACTTACCGGCAAACTTCTCGACATAATTGTCGAAATTCCATTTGTGCAGTAGACCTGCCGTCTGCCATCACTTATCAATCTAATATCACACACAATGTACCTAGGTATACCTGTAACGTGCACTCGCGTTGAGCAATAAATGACAACTGACAACTGGCGCGGCGCGGGCGCTTTGTTGCGAATGATGTGGATTCGCCGAATTTGAGACGTTCATCTAAATTTATGATTGCGTAATAATTCGTTGTACGTTTCAATGTATTTTTGTGTAATAGCTTTGTATATTATAAGAATGTTATGATATTTCAGAATTACCAATCTTCAAAAAGATAATGATAAATAATATGACAAGTCATACTAATTCTAACTTGCATCAGTACGGTGCCTTCACCGTATTTCAATTTATGTTCTGCAATTTTACTAGGAATTTCTTAATACAATATGGTGACAGTTTCCTCATGTAATATAATTATAATCTTTCTCCGGAGTATCACCGAATTTCTGTAATATAGTTGTGTTTTAACAGGACAGCACTATATTGTATCAAAATGGTAATATTATATTCGGTGACTAAATCTTATGGTGGAAGGTCATCACATTATTGCACTACTTCATCTATAAATTCGATTATTTCGTTATATGGTAGAATTCTCACATTGTATTTATCTACGGTCACTTTATTTTAGCATAATTAATTACATTCCAGATCAATGTAATGATATTTTAAAATGAAGCCAAAACGACATTTTTCTCAGTGTACATCCTAGCGAAAATGCCCCTTTACATGTTTCGTTTGTATGGTCATCATGAACTATTGATTGCAATTAGATGGTACGTCATACCCGACAAACCGATAGCAGCGGATAGAATAACAAGTCAATTTCTCTCGTTATAGGTGGACATTCACGCACGGTCACTTAAACTGATAAGTTGAACTGACGTACATACAAAAACTGACAGTGAATGTGAAATCTTAATTTGAAATTAGACGAACTCAAGGTCAGCTCCTGGATGTACGTCGGTTAACTGATCAGTTTAACTGACCGTGAATGTCCACCTTAAGCCAAAAGCTTTCCCCATTCACTGACTTAAAACCGGCCTTCATTTCTCGCTTGACGGGGCCGCGCGCAGACGTGCATTCTTCTTAAGGTGGACATTCACGGTCAGTTTTTTAGCTTAAGTTCTTAAAATTTAAGAACATTTTAACTAATCATTTAATGATCAGTTAAAATGGTTTAAGCCAAAAGATGTCCCCATTCACTGGCTTAAAACCGGCCTTCATTTCTCGCTCGACAGGGCCGCGCGCAGACGTGCGTTCTTCGTTGGTTCAAAATAAGCTGGCGAGCTTAGACTAAAGCAAAAGAGGAAGACACGTTATCGCCGTACAAGACACTGACATAATGCGGGCCGCGACACCTACATTCGTAAATTCCACACACACAGCTGTAAACATGCACTAAGGAGCAATAGAGATAAATTGATGGACTAACGTCGAGCGCGTAAGTGAGACAGCCATATGTCTTACAATAATGGCGTACGTCACGAAGTTTCATATTACACTATCTCGCTCGCTCAAACATGGAGGCCAAAAATTGAACTAATTACGGTAAAACGGGGTGAATAGGGACTAAGGGGTGACTTGGGTCAAAATGAAAATTTTCTTTGTGACCTTACCATTAATCTAATTAAAATTTAAAGCACTGTAGTACAATTTGAATTTATAGCTGATAATATTTTTTACCATAACCTGGCAAAACCAAGCCATTCTGTCATGAATTTGAATTAAAAAACTGCTTCAAATTACTCCACTCCACAACGCACGAAAACGCTCTTTAAAACATTTATGTTTTATATGGTACTAAAGAATATTTAACAAAGTATAAAGTGTCAACACCAACTCCATGTTCTTCTGGACATAATAAATTATAATGTAATTCATTGCTTTTATGTATATTTTCAAAAATCGCTAGAGATGTAATTTTTATTACGAAACGGGGGGACATGGGTCTAGCTGTGGGGTGTATAGGGCCCTAGAATGAGGGGAATCGGGTCGGGAATAAGGTTACTCAGGACACAAATGGGGGTATTTGGGACGGCTATGGGTGAATTGGGTTTTTTTTACTAGGGTTGTCACTATTTACCCGACTGCGGCGAAAGTAAGTGTTATGTTTTTACCCTTTAATATTATATGTATTTATGTTATCTATCATCTTTAGGATTTCGATGTTATACCTAAGGTAGGTATTTAGGTATTTTGTAGATAAATAATGATTACTGGAATCTAATTAGGAAGGTTTGTCTAAAAATTCGGTATTTCTTGATAGATAAATACATTTTTTTTTCTTTTAGTAAATATTCAAAAGGTTGGGAAAACAATGCTACGCCACTATAAACCAAAGTCCGATGCAAGAAGGTATAAAACTTACGACGAAATTATTATGAAAACCAGTTTATGTCAGCCCTGGCCACAAACCCTATTAGCCCCCTATTCGACCCAATTCGCCCCTATGACGAGGTGAATTAGGACAACTAGGTTTTTCGTCTTTTTCTCTAGAAAACATTACCACAGGTAAAATATATTCAATGTAAACCGAAAGTTTTATCTGTCGGATCCACACTTGAGTTAGTTTTATATACCACTAGCTGTCCGCCCGCGACTTCGTCTGCGGAGAGTCAGTAATTTCGTTTAAAAGTAGGTAGGTACAAATAACATTTTCATTAAGTACGTATCATAAAGGGACAGACTGTCCAAAAAAATAGTAATGTTTCCTAACATTTGCTCGCTTTTTAGTGTTTGTTTAATTATTATATGATTATGTATTACATGCAGCACATATACACTACATTCATGACATTAATGCTTATTGCCAATTCTTCATCACTCTTGACAAAATGGGGCTATCCAATATGCAGGGACATTAATCGTTGAAGAACTCTCCTGGTACTTGGCGAAACTTCCATTTCACCACATTCATTAGGGGCTGTTCATTTATTACGTAAGACAGTTTAACCAATTTTTGGACCCCCTCCCCCTACGTAAGAAAAAATAAGACTTGGATGAACCCCCTCCTCCTTTTTAATAGCATTTTCCACGTTTCTAACTTCAAGAATTACCAAACCCCCATACAAATTTTAACCCCCCATTTCAGCCCCTTAGGTGAAGTTAATCCAAAATAACTGAAAGAGTTTTTTTATTATTTCTTAATAGTAGCGAATATACCAATTTCCACGTTTCTAACTTCAAAATTGACAAAACTCTCATACAAATTACCTCCTCCCATTTCATCCCTCTAGGGGTAGTTAATCCAAAATAGTTGAAAGTGGTATTTTTTATTTGTGCAGTAGCCTAAATACCAATTTTCACGTTTCCAACTTTAAAAACAACCAAACTCCATTATAAACTTTAACCCCCCCATTTCATCCTCTTAGGAGTAGTTTATCCAAAATCACTGAAAGTTACTTGTTAACAGGAGCCTTTATACCAATTTCCACGTTTCTTACTTTAAAATTGACTTAACTCCCATACAAATTTTCACCCCCCATTTCACCCACTTAGGGGTAGTTTTTCTAAAATCGCCAGAAGTTCTATTGTTTTGTTATTTAACAGTAGTTAGTATACTAAACTCCACGTTTCTAACTTCAAAATTGACCCTACTCCCATTCAAACTACCACCCCCCATTTCATCCCCTCAGGGGTAGTTTATCCAAAATCGCCGAACGTTATTTTTTTAATTTGCTAACACTTAACAGTAGCCTATAAGTATACCAATTTCCGCGTTTCAAACTTGAAAAACGACCAAACTCCTATACAAACTTTATTCCCCTATTTCCTCCCCGTTGGGTAGTGTATCCAAAATCAGCGTAAGTAGTGTTTTTTATTTGATATCAGTATTCCTATAGCAATTTCCACGTTTCTAACTTGAAAATTACCAAACTCACATACAAACTTTAACCCCCCATTTCATCCTCTTAGGGGTAGCTTATCTAAAATCACCAAAAATAGTGTTTTTTATTTGATAACAGTATTCCTATAGCAATTTCCACGTTTCTAACTTGAAAAACGACCAATCTCCTATACAAACTTTAACCCCCCATTTCCTCCCCTTAGGGGTAGTGTATCCAAAATCAGCGTAAGTAGTGTTTTTTATTTGATATCAGTATTCCTATAGCAATTTCCACGTTTCTAACTTGAAAATTACCAAACTCCCATACAAACTTTAACCCCCCATTTCATCCTCTTAGGGGTAGCTTATCTAAAATCACCAAAAATAGTGTTTTTTATTTGATAACAGTATTCCTATAGCAATTTCCACGTTTCTAACTTGAAAAACGACCAAACTCCCATACAAACTTTAACCCCCCTTTCCAACCCTTAGGGGTAGTTAATCCAAAATCGCCAAAAGTAGTTTTTTTATTTGTGATTTTAAGTATATGTAGCAAGTTTCAAAGGTCAAACTTCATTGGTTTTTATTTTATAGTAGTAAGAATTCCAGTAATTTTAAACATAAAACCCTCTTTTTTGCGTTTTTGGATGAAATTTAAAAAAAACAATGAAACAGGTATTTCTTTATTTTTATTAATAAGTATTCATTCTGAGTTTCATGATCCTAGAACAATCTAAATTTGTTTTTCCATACAAACTTTACCCCCTCTTTTTACCCCCTTCTTCTAACATTTTCCAAAATTTATATAGCCTAAATGTTATTCTAATATTATATAAATAGGTTTATGAAAATTTCATCATTATCCGTTCAGTAGTTTTTACGTGATGCTCAGTCAAACAAACAAACAAACAAACAAACCAACAAACAAACAAACAAACAATAATGTTAAAAATGGTTTTAATATGTTTAGTTACTTATTATAAGTCGCCCTGATCGGTATTTTTTTTTTAATCTTCAATGTACAGACTTTTTGGTCTTAACGATTTTATTATATGTATAGATAAACAACTAAAAGGCAGAGATAATCGCTGTCGAATGTTAAAAGTGACCCAATTCACCCCGTTTTACGGTGTGTTGCCAAAAATAATGTTTTCTCTATGTTTATTTGTAGTTACGAATGAAATGTGATCCCGGGTAATTTATTTTTATGTTTTGAGCATCAGTGAAAACAGGAATCCACCCATCCCATTTTTCGGATAATATCTTATTGAACGCCCTTTTAGCTTCAATATCATTATTTTTAATGCCAAATGAAAAAACAATATTAGGATGAAACATGAGCGTATCAAAACTAAAACTAAATAAAGGATTACCAATAGATTGGACAATAGGGGGACCATTACAGAACCTACGAAAGCTTTTAATTAGACAAGGAGTCTCTTTGTGAGACCAATACTTGGAGGAGGGCATGACATCAGAAAGACGTTTAAGGCGACGCAATAACGGATGATCAGACGACTGAACGGCTCTGAAGAAAAAACGATCAGAAAGAAATTGCCTATGCAACTTTAAGAGAGGCTCCAAGCATTCCACCTGAAGAGCATTGATGGGAGAAGATTTCATTGCTCCAGAAATTATGCGCAAACGCCTTGACTGAACCCTGTCTAAGCAAGCAAGAGCCAGTTTGCTACAGGGCTCCAACAAAAATGACCCATAATCAAAGTGGCTCCTGATAATAGCGTTATACAAAAGTCTTTGAGAATAGGGAAGAGCACCCCACCAAGCACCGGATAAAGCCCTCATAACATTAATGCTTTTCTCACATTGAACCTTAATGTGATTCAAGTGAGGAATCCCAGTTAAATGATGATCTAAAATTAAACCTAAAAATTTTACCGAATTGGACACAGGTACCAATACCCCCTCAAGAGCAATGTGAATATCAGGAACCTGCCTTTTCCTAGTAAAAACCACAACAGAACTCTTAGAGGCAGACAAAGATAAGCCATTATCAAAGAGCCAAGCGTTTAAGTAACCAAGAGCAGAATTAAGTGACTGAGAACACTCAGAAATTGAGCCAGAGGCAAAATAAAGGGCATATAATCTGCATATTGTAAGATATTGCAAAAACAATCTACTGATTTGCTAAGGTCAGCGGTATAAAGACTGTATAAAATTGGACTTAAAACAGAACCCTGAGGAAGACCCTGGAAGGATAATAGTTCTAGGGGGTAACAGTGAACCTTGAAAACGAACTGAGATAGAACGAGCCATAAAAAGATTGCATATGACATGGACCATCTTCCCCGGCAAGTTCAACTGCAACATTTTCTGCCTGAGAAGCGGAAGTTGCACATTGCCATACTTATGCAGAAGTTATATCTAAATATAAAGTGCAAAGTTTGTGAGCATCGCGTCCACTCGCTGTGTTGCGGAAATAATTAAAAAATATTAAACTAAGTGCTCTTTAAAAATCTATCTAATTGCAACGGACTTTAATTAGTTTTTCATTCGACACAAGTGATCATTTACTTCGTTTCGTGACAAAGTCGGCGGGAACGCAAGCAGCGAGAAGCGCCCCTCTTCACCTCGGGTAAACAAGATAGTTGCTATTTTTTAACTCCCTCACACTGCAACGACAAAGTAAATCGTGCGCCTGTGAAATTAAGAGAGATCCTTATCATCAATAGTTTCTACCAGTTAATGTAAATTATTGCTCAACATGAGTATTTTACGGTCGCCCATAAGCAGTACCGGGCAAAGCAGTGGTTCGTTTCCCGACTTGTCGACCTTATCGAAACTGGATGAACACAACATGACAGCAACCAACTTTTCACTTACCAAGTAATAGACAAATATGAGGACTTGGAAACCATAAATGGTTCTTTCAATTTTTTCTACACCAACATCAGAAGCCTCGTGAAACATGGAAAACTGGATAAACTAAAATGTATTATAAAATTAATAAGTAGACAGTTCCATGTAATACTTCTTACTGAAACGTGGATCAAATCTGAAGAAGAGGCGACTTATTTGGAAATTCCCAATTATCTACATTATTACAACTACAGGACGGACAAAAGAGGGGGAGGAGTATCTATTTACATACACAAGAACATAAATCATAATCTAATTGAAGGAAAATATGTAAATGGTAGTAACTTCTTATGGTTATACACTCAAAAATTTGACCTGAACATTGGATTGATCTACAAACCAGGAGATATGCATATAGCCACATTTGTGGAAGATTTTGAAAGACAATTGCCGGAGAGAAAACGAACAATTATATTCGGCGATTTTAATATTCATTTATTAGTAAAGGATAACAATACCAAAATATACTCGAATATGCTCAAAGAAAACGGATATAATATAATTAACAAGTTGGACAAAAAATATTCAACACGTACAACAGCCACAACGAATAGTATTTTAGACCATATTATAACAAACATTGACGATAAAAATATTCATGTGGCTCTTGCTGACTCCTCGATTTCGGATCATAAACAGATAATTCTAGAAATGAAAAATAGCAAGATAAATACTCGCATCAAAACGCAGTATGAGGCAATCAATTACGAATAACTACGTAAACTAGCAGAAGAGCGTTTTGGTACAGGTTATCGTAACTTCGACTGTTTACACAATTCTGTTAAAAACTTAATAAAAACAAGTACTGTATTAAAAACTAAAATTAATAACCAGCCGAAGCAAGACTGAATCAACAAAGACATAATGAAAAAAATAAACAAAAGGAATGAACTGTGGCAACAAGTAAAAAAGGATCCAGAAAGTGACGACTTATTAGCAACATTCAAGAAAGAAAGAAATGAAACTACGATACTAATTAACAAAACAAAGAACAAATACTATTATGATTCTTTTCAAAGATGTAAGAATGACCCTAAACAAATGTGGAGTCTTATTAACTCGCTGTCTAAAAACAAAAGAAAATCAGACAATGTTCCTACAAAACTTATAACTTCCACCGGTGCAACCATGGATCAGAAGACAATATGTGAAGAATACAATAATTTCTTTGCTACAATCGGTCTAAATTTAGCTAAGAAAATTCCATCTAAATATCACGATAATGCATTTGCTCTTACAAACATTAACGACCAACTCGAAAATAACGATATGCTCTCAGAAATGACACCATGTAATGATGAAGAAATATTGAAAATAATAAACAACCTTGATTTAAACTGTAGTTCAGGGATAGAAAAAATAACAACGAAATCGATTCAATGTATTAAAACATACTTAATTCCAAAAATTACAGAGTGGATTAATTACTGCTTAAAAAACGGTATATTCCCAGATTCGTTAAAAATTGCGAAAGTGACACCAATTTTCAAATCTGGAAATAAAACGGATCCCGGACATTATCGACCGGTCTCTGTATTGCCAATAATTTCCAAAATTTTTGAGAAGGTTATTTACTGCCGCCTTAACAAATATCTGACTAAAATTCAATTTCTATTTAAAAGGCAATATGGTTTTCGCCCTGAATCAAGTACATTGTCCGCAGCGATTGACTTAGTAAGTAATATCAAATCAAATATGGATGATAAAAAAATTAGTCTTGGAATCTTTATTGATCTCCAAAAAGCATTTGACACCGTAAGTCATTCACTTCTTCTAGCAAAACTAAAAAGTATAGGAATCAGGAACACTGCATATAAAATTCTAGAATCGTATTTAACTAACCGTTTCCAAATAGTCAAAATAGGGAAGGAGCAAAGTTCTACTCAACAAATCACTTGCGGGGTCCCTCAGGGATTCTTGGACCGTTACTATTCCTAATTTACATTAATAATATTAGTCAGGTGCCTTTACGGGGAGAACTTAGTTTATATGCTGACGATACCTGTGTATTTTATTTTGGGCAGTGTATAAATGAACTGAAAGAAATGGAACAAAATGATCTCGAGGGTCTTCATAACTGGTTCCAATATAATTTACTTACTATCAACATTGCAAAAACCAGTTACATAATATTTAAGGCTAAAAATAAGAAAGTAGGTAAATGACGATATTCCGCTCGCAATAAATAATACGCAAATAAAAAAATAAACAGAGGAAAAGTATCTAGGGTTAATATTGGACAGTGAGCTAACGTGGAAACCACACATACAGAAAATTAAATCCAAACTGTCATCGTTACGGGGTTGTATATTCAATACCGTACAGTGTTTTCCTCGCCATGTACGACACACTATCTATAATTCTCTGGTAAAGTCTCACCTAAACTACCTCATAGAGTTATGGGGTAATGCCAATAAAACTTCCTTAAAAAATCTACAGATTGCTCAAAATAAAGTCATAAAAACACTCTTTAAGTACGATTTTCTAACACCTAGTCATAGAATTCTATGACTAGGTGTTAGAAAATCGTACAGTTGATTAAGGTTCATTATATTAGTTTCCGAATAAATTTATTCGGAAACTAATATAATGAACCTTAATCAACTGTACTTTAATAACACCTGCATCTTAATAAAAAAAATTCTAGATAAACAAATTCACACACATATAACTTTTAAAACTAAACATGAAAAGGGTTTACGTCCTCTACGCAATGCTAACGACCTGTGTCTCCAGCCAGCGCGCACTAAATTTGGCAAAAAAAATATAGGTTTCGAAGGGGCACAGTTTTACAACAAATTACCAGAATCTGTAAAAACAAGTAAAAATTTTTTTGTATTTAAGCGTAAATTAAAAAAATACGTAATTGAAAACATCTGAAGCCGGCCCTGGGCTTGCATTGTCGTAAACAAAAGAGCATCGTATCACTAGGCGACCTGTTATTATATTACGATCTTATTTAAGATTAGTACTTTATTTAAGTGATGTTAAGGTAAACAATCTAAATTTGACTTGATACTGTTATTGAATATGAACAACAAAGCTACTAACAAAATAGATTATCTGTAAGCAGTCTCTCGGTTGCTTACCCACTTTTATTTTGTAAATTACCCACATAATACTTCATAACATGTATTCCGAGCGTAACTTGTGTTCACAAATGTTTAGTCTTATTGGTCGTGTAGGTACAGTAAATTTAGCGTAATCGGATGAACTGTAGTTAGAATGTAACTTTTTTACTGAGTACTTTTATTTTTATTATACTTATACTATAATTATTTAAGTTGTAGTCTATATTTTGCATCCTTTTTATGGGTGCCATGTAGGGTGCCTCGGGTGCTCACAGATAAATATTTATATTACCTACAGCATGTTCTCAATAAGTGAAATGTATAATTTCTTTTGAGAAATAAAGTTCTTTAACCACAAATATATAGTATAGTCCCTGAGCCCGCTCCAAAATTGCCTACGTCATATGACAACACGATAAAATGCATGGCACACGGTCGGAAAAGTTGTGCTGAGCGAGGATCAAAGGATTATCGCACCTAAAATTGGCCGGAAGTTTGAGAAAATCCTTCACTTCCGGTCAAAATTTCAAGGTTATATTTACGTCATGTGACATCACTATGACAAACCTGGCATCATTTAGCCTTTTTATCGTAGAGAGAGTCAACATAAGTCTGTCAGTTCTGAAATGGCCGGAAGTACTTGACAGACGGTGCCAAAGATAGCCACTGGATACGTTTTGCTACGTCATGTGACATCTTGACGAAAATTATTATAAACGTTTTGAAATAATAGTGCCTTTTTGAATAAATAAGTCTGCCAATCCATATCTGGCCGGAAGTCCTTTAAAAGTGATTTTTAACTGCTAGGTAGAAGTGAATGAATTATGTTAAATTCGCATGATTTATCAAATTATGAAATTTTGATCGATTGACAAAAATTATCTACTCATCCGTCGTGGTGGGTATAGATAGTATGAAAGATAATTTACAAATCTATTAAAAAATCTCAATAAATTCATACCAAGAATTAAAAGTTACTATGCCACCGTGCTTTAAGGTTCTCAAACAAAAAAAATTCAAGAACTGTATTTGTTGCTATGTGGCAAGATGCTACAGAAAAAAAACCAGTCGAGTGCGAGTATGACTCGTGCACCGAAGGTTCCGTACTTCAAAACTATACCTTTTTATGTACATTAATTCGTATGCAATAAGGTCCATTTTAACTTGCCTAATTTTAGTACAGATCTTTAAAGTTTTTTGTCAATTTCTCGAAAACTATAAATTTATTTGTTTTATTTTTACCGTAAAATATAAGTAATTATCTGTAAGTTTTAATTTTTAAGATTTTTCTGTTCATAAAGTTCGGAGATAAGTGGAGGGAACAGTCATTTTTTGAAGCCATTTTTACGTCACGAAAAATAATAAAAAAATAGTTTTGAAATGTGTGCGTGTGCGTGTGTGTGTGTGTGTGTGTGTGTGTGTGTGTGTGTGTGTGTGTGTGTGTGCGTGCGTGCGCGTGCGCGTGCGCGTGTGCGTGTGCGTGCGTGCGCGTGCGCGTGTGCGTGTGCGTGTACCTATTCAGTACAAGTACAACATTCTGTTCAATTCAATAAACTACTCTTGTTTAGTTTATTACAAAACAATAATGGTACTGGAAGTGCCGCTGGATGGTCGGCATACGCTCGGTGTAGTTTTAAGCAGATTATTTTTTCATGTCCTAATAAAAAAAACTTTGTTCTTAATCAAAATGTCTCTGTTTTATTTGATCCCGACATGCGAGCTCTCTCTTTCTTCTTCGTCATTGCCTAAGATCTCCCTCAGCTCTCCTCTGCAAACCAATTTTAATATTATCTATCTATGTTATAAATGAAAGTCCTGTGAATGTCTGTCAGAGTAATCTCAGAAAGTACTGTACGGATTTTCATATGGTTTTCACCAATAAAAAGAGGGAGTAACTAGGAATGTTATCCAACTAATCCTACTAATATTATAAATGTGAAAGTTTGGATGGATGGATAGATGGATGGTGTTTGTTACTCAATCACACCAGAACAGCTGAACGGATCTGGATGAAAGGCACAGAGATTATAGTCTGGAATAGCGCATAGGCTACTTCTGATGTACAGTTTCCGAGGGTGCAGAGATAAACGAAACGCAGCTGCCCCCCCTAGAAGATGCAGGAATGCTCACAAACCGTAGGTAGCCTATTAATAAACAAAAACAAAGTTGATTATATTGCCCTGCCCCCCCTCTTAACAAATGCCTAGCTACGCCCTTGCCTGTTATTGTAGTTGTATATATGGATACACCTTACCATCCATTTCCATATCATTGTTAAGTCAAGGGCAAAAATAAATATCCACACAAAGTTGCAAAAATATGTAAACGTAAATTTAATTACCGTAGTAATAAGGGATATATCAGTGGCGCAGGGCCCATATAACCCGATTCCCGCCGGGTTCCCTTGGAAATTCCTATGCATAATGTACTCAAACAAAACGCACAACAATAAGTAACCCGATATACTATAGCCTTACCCGCCCGTTAACATAACACGCGTAGTATACATACATTTTTCATAATAACATGAATGAACAAAACGCAACGTCGCAATTTAAATTTACCACTAAGCGCGAAATCAAAAACTCCTTAATAAAGCCGATATCTACCGCATGACCGACCGCACGCACACATTCACTGTATTACTAGAAAGAAACGCATAAAACAATATTCATTTACACATAAACACTCGGAGTTACATTTTTCTGGGCTATCTCCCTCAAAACTCCATACAAGCCGAGGTCTCAGCGCATGACTCAACACTAACACATTCAAACATTTAAACTCACGCACTAAAACAAAACGGCCTTGGACTTCATAACGTGATACTACAACATCGCATCTTGTCTCTCAACTCGTATTCCTAATTCCGCCAAAAGTGTCCGGCTTATTTCATTAAATTTTAAACTTTAAGTGCATGTCGTAAGCTTTATTTTCACTAAATACACCCAAAAAAATGTCTCTGATCGTACTTTCCCGTCTCATTCGGCCGATTATACGGTTCTACGGTTGTCCTTATCTATTTTTGCAAAAGTTTATGGAGACAAAACATAATCTACCTACCGACTCTTTGCGCGCCGCCGTTGCCCGCCAAATAATTTGCATTGCGTCATTTTTTCATTCATTACATTACCTACTTTAACTTTCGCGTCCGCCAAAACACACGGTGTTTTTTTTTAAATATTGTTAGTTGGTGTTAATTTGTGTTTTATGATACTTTACTGGTGAAATTTAGCTTGCTACGCTTGCTAGTGTATATGTGATTATTATTGTGATTGTGATATTCTTAAGATTTCGGCATATTTATCGGCGGGCAACGGTTTGTTTTGTGTTTTCGTACCTACCTAACCTTAAACTTCTTATTTGGTTTGCGTGTATTTATTGAGGTTATTGACGTGTTTCGTTTTATATTTTTGTCTGTAGGTACTTAAAGTACAAATGGCCGCATTAGTTCAAATAGAGTGTTGTCTTACATATTACTTACCTTCTTAATGAACTAAAATGTTTTTCAAAGTTATCCTTTAAAAATAAGAAACATGTCATGTTTGGGGTTGGAACGTGCACGCTCGTAAATATAAATTGATTAAGGCGTAGGGAGAGATGGATTTTTCAATCACTTCCACTGTCCACAGCGCATTGTTATTAAATTATAAACATAAACTGGCTGATTAAAGTATCGGTTGTAAAGTTTTCTTCATTTCTTTGATTTTGTTAGGTAGGTACTTGTAGGTACCTACTATTTTTGATTCGTAAGACACGAGCAAATTTTGGCTTTGTTTTTATTGGTTTCTGTGTGCAGTGGATGTATTAATTTGGTTTATTTTGGTTTTGTTCTTAACAAAGGGCAGAGTTTTCGTTTATATGTTTTGCTAAATATTACTGGGTTTTGATTTCTTAACGAGTCCGAAACATTTGGGTCGTTCCAGCTTATAATCGTGAGTTTTAGCCGTTCATCCATTATATTTAATAATTTCTCACGTTACTCCAAATGTTACAATTGAGTGTCAGTCCACTAACATTTTATAAGTCTTCTGTAAATAATATATGATTGGTTACCTACTACATTATATCTATTAAATTCTTTATGCTAAGCCTCAGGCATAAAAAACCAATACAACTAGGTATGCAAACAGTAAAAACCTGAGCATTAAATCTTTTTGTCAAAGACCCGCGACGACACTTTCGCGGCACGAGAAAAAACTACCAACCAACTAGCGTATTTTTTATTAGAGTGAACTTGTCAAATATGAAAAAGACTCTAAACATGCGCGGCGGTAAGCGGTCTTCGTTTTACTATTCTATGCTTGTTAAAACAACTCGGCCTACTGGACAAAACAGGAGGTGGACGGTAAACCGGCGAAGTTACCCTACGCCGTACGGATTTTTAGGGTTCCGTACCCAAAGGTGACACTCGAACGGGACCCTATTACTACGCTGTCCGTCCGTCCGTGCGTGCGTCTGTCCTAACTTTAAAGAGCTGTATCTTTTGAACCGTAATACATAGCGGGTTGATTTTTTTTTCAGAATATGTGTTATTACGGCGAATTTCCTAACAAACAAAAAAAATAAAGACATGTAGTTAAATAATAATCCTCCATACATTTTTTTTAACGTATTTTCATTTTTGTTGTCATCGTAAAAACGGTAAAACATACAAGTGCGCGAGTCCGACTCGCACTTGACCGTTTTTTTTGCTCCGAGTTGCCTAGTGGCGAGGGACCACGCTTCGCCACTGGGATATATACATATTTTTTGAGTCTGCATACATATTGGTGCCCAATTGACTATCAGAGGTACATTCCCATATCTTTATTGATGCGGTACAGGTGTTGAAACTCCTTGTCCGGCAGCTCGAAGGGGTCGTTGGCATCACTTAACCTCCTTCTTTGGATCCTCTATCGGAGCTTCTCGTCCCGAAAAATGAAAAATCTTTGATAAATATGCCATTCTGAAAAATTACAAACTTCGTCACTAGGTAGGTACTCACATGTAAAATTACGTTAAAATAAATGATGATATAAATAGCATTTAAGCAAATTTATAATAGTGAACAAATAAACTTATATTTACTATTTAAATGGGGTAAGATTAACCAAAACGTTTATTAAAAATCCGAGACGACTAGAGCGAGATATATCTCGCGCGCTTGAAAGCTCGAAGACAATCTGTCGCCTTTTGACGTTGGTAAGCGAGATATTATGTCGCCTTATGAACACTTGTGCTACGAGTTGCGAGAGTATGTCGCCCTTAACTGTCAAGCGACAAAGATTTGTCACTTTGACGTTTGACCGCGAGTCACCAAATTATGTCGCGCGTGTTATGCTACCGATTCGCGAGATAGCTCTATGTCGCGCAAGTCGCGGGCAGATGTGCTAGCCGTGCAGACCATAGAATAAGTACATAACAGAAACCGAACAATAAGAAAGAGCTAAAGACGTATAGTTGACCTTTTTCTACTTATGGTATTCATAACGAGTTCGAAAGAGATATCCTAATAGGTATTTTTTCGTTTTCCTTCGTGTTGTCAGAAGGATCTGTGAACGCGAGTGTTGTTGCCGAGTCGACAATAATATCGATATCGATTCAATTACGCAGTTGTAATTTCTTTTAATGATTTAAGGGCTGATTTTTCTAATTGCCAAATAATAGCATGTGGCAGTGAAAGTTGTCACTTTCCTTTTTTTACAAGCTTTCATTTAGTAACTTGCAATGATCCAATGTTCATAATAATAAGGAACTCGTCCATTTCAAAAATTGCATACCATTTTTCATCTACTTCCCGGTGTTTAATTGAACTGAAGTTTGGAATACTCATGTAAACCCGATGACAATGTAATATTATTGTATCAATGGCCAGATCTGATTATTGAACCGGAAGGTGGCAACAGGATCCTCAGCTGTATTTAACGTAGACCCACCGAGATGGGACTTTAGTTTGGTCTTGATAATTTAATAAAGACAGTGAAAAAAATACATTCGCCAATAAAAACTTGTCCCGAAATAAAAATTTTGACATCAGCTTTTTGTCATATGAAAGATAAGAAGAGAGCTAAAATTTATCTTACAGAAAGTGTTATCTGGAGATTAAAAAAATTGGCCCTTAAACATTATAATTACGTTACGCTAAACTTTGTTTTTTGTTCAAAGCAGGTCGATGATATTTCAAATAAGTTCAATAATTCAACAATGTTTTAATTAAAATATTGGGGATAGCAACCAACCAAAAAAAAGGGTTACAGGACCACTCGCGTGACTGTCTGTTCTTTTGCCATAGTTTGCTGTATCTCTTCGGTATCAAATTTTCCCTGTCTACTCGCCGAATCCATTCTGCTATCAAGTTCTCATCTCTTGGAAATCTGAATATATCGATATAATATATTCACAATACCATCAAACTAATAAAGCTACTAAATGTAAAAGTCACCCTGACACAAAATTTACTATTGGTGTATCGACTTTTTAATTTGGTAGTACTGGAGGTTCGCGTAGGGGTCCAAATGGCGGGACAATAGCGGTCGATTCAAATTTGCTTTTGGCAACACGAAGGAAAACGAAAGAATACCTATAAGGACATCTCTTTCTAACTCGTTATGAATACCATAAATAGAAAAAGGTCAAATATACGTCTTTAGCTCTTTCTTATAGTCCGGTTTCTATTATGTGCTTATTCTATGTAGCAGACATACCAGTTTCCCTAAGTAGTCTGTGGACATACCCTTATAATCTGTGGTCGTAGCGAGCGTTACTTACTTACCTACGTGTTGTGCGTGTGTAAGAAGTAGTTGGCTTATTGAACTTGAATATATTACGAGTATTATACGGCAAGTGGAGATCAAATGATTTGGGTTTCTCAAATTTTAATTTGTATTGTTATCGCCTATTAATAATCGGGTAATAAATAATGTTATACCTTATGAAAGTAGCGTGTCTACAATAGTCTACATTGAAATCGCTTTGACAGGTCAGTAACTACTCTGATAATGCCATTTACATTTTCTCTCTTCTAATATGTTTTCTTATATTGTTTTTATAATTTAATTAATACATTTTATTCAATAAAACATATAATGCTTAAAGTTTATTTTGTGTGCTAGTTTTTGGTTTGTAGTTTGGTTATTAATATTATGTATTAAATGAATTCGTTCAGCTTGCACTTAAATCTATCAAGGCGTGGAAATGTATTAACGTATGTAAACACTTTTTTATTCTTATTTTAACTTTTACTAGATATAATATGACGTAGTTACGCGAAATGGATCCAATCCATCCATTTCACACTTGTAGAATTTGGTATTATATTGACAGAAATATAATTCAAATTTAAATACATTTGATCCTTTTCGCGTAACTACGTCCAATTCTTTCACTCGGTAAAATAAAGTGTTTGCATTTACTTATTGTTTTCCAAGTAAGTAATGACTTTGTTATTATCATCCAATTTTCAAATTATGTTATGTACCGTAAGTATTTTAGATAATAATTTTCATGATAAAATCAGTTTCCTACTCTGACCTCACTGAATACTTATTGGTTCATCCCCAACATTGGACATAGGCCTCCCCCGTTGTGTGGCCACTGAGCACAATCTGCAGCAATTTTTTGAAGATTGTTTGAGGGCATCCTGCACTGCATTTGCTGATCTGCTATCTACTCAAGAACATGATATCTCCATCTCTTGTCAGTTCTGCAGTTTATAGGACCAGTTCAATTGCTTGCTAATTTGATGGGCAATGTTGTTAGGATATAAGCCAACCTTGTTGTTGTTGTGGTGCCACTGGTGTAAAAGTGACGTCATGCTGCATATAGGCTGGTTCAAATTAGTTTTTTTTGTGATTATCAACATATCAACCTCTTTAGTAAAAATAAGCAAAGATAAGATACAAAATGTCTGATTGACTTTGATTGAATGTCATTCACCTACACAGCATATTTTGTAATATTTATCCTCATGAGGCCTACGTTAAAATTTCGCTAGTTCGAACCAATATTATGTCAGTCAACAAAAGTTAAAAGTCATTTTGACAATAGTCCTAATGTAAGATGTTAGGCCTCATGAGGATAAACTGAAATTATTATTTTCGGAAGTGTGATTTACATTTGGTACTGTTGAAATAATCATAATTACCTGTCACAATCATCTTTAGAGGAATTTTACTACAAATATCCGTTTTAGAATGTAAATGGCAGTAATGTGATTTGCTCTTGTTGTAATCAAAATTTAACCCCGAAAATCATTTTATATCTTATCTTTGCTTATTTTAAACTATGATAACTGTTAACTAAAGAATATATGTATGTAATAAATGTTTACGAAATAATAATTTGAATCAGCCTATATGCAGCATGACGTCACTAACGTCAGCGGCACCAAATGTATGGGGTCTGGTTATAAGATATATTTACCTCCATTCCGTACCTGAGAGGCCATTATTTTTCATGGCACTTGCAATCTTATGCTTCTCGGATACGGCATTGCTTTGTACCATTATTATTTTACTATTGTAAATAAATTTATGCCCTATGTCCAGCTGTGGATGTGTTTGGGTGACATGATGATAATGATTATAAAAAGGAAAAAACAAATATTTTAAATGTAGTGTATACCTTATCCTCTCGTCTGTGGGCGGGCTCTCGAGGCTACTGCTTAACCAATCACCTGACCCTAGAATGCCGTGCTGAGGAGGAGGCCTGCAGCCCCCGCAGGGTCACCACAGGTATGTGGCCATATTTTATCTCCACAGACGAGAGGGTATAGACTATTTTGATAACAAAAAGGGTCTGCCTGTTATTTATATTTTAGGATTTGTCCTCCTCAGGACTGGTAATGCTGCAATCTATAGTTAAATTTAGAGACCAGATCCTAACGTTAGAATCTCAAATTGTCTGCATTTCATGAGATGAAGCTAAGAGTTTTCATTAAGACACAAGAAGTTTAATTTCATTTGTTTTGGTGAAACAATTGGGTAGGTAAAGTTTTTGGAAGATGTGTAAATTATATTTTTTTTTCGATAGTCGTCATCCTAAAGATCAAGGAACTGCGGCTCTTTTATTTTTATTTCCTCTAATATTTTACAAATATTTTTATTAGTTATTAAGTTGACATTTGTAAACTTTAATGACCGACAATCTTGTTGCCTTCGTACTTAAGGAAAAAGAAAAAAAAACTGTCACTTCTATATCTGTCATTGTCAAGTCAAATCAAAATTAAACAAACGATGCTTGCGTTTCATGTGATCTGGGGGCACGGCAGTGCCCCCGCAAAGTCGAGCAAACAAAGGCACGGCCGTACCATCCTTTTCCCGAAGCCATTCGGGCCATTTTCAACCCCCTGTAACTTCATTGTGGAAATAACTAGAAGCCTAAATTTTCAGTGACCAAGAGAACATTACATAGATATATATATTTCCAAATTACATTAAATTTGAACCAGTAGTTTGAGAATTATTGCAAGTCAAAGTTCCTTAATTTTGTCAATGACTGACTCACCGATCATCAAAATTCTAAGGTACTTCTAGCAGACACACAAACTTCAAATTTTGCAATCAGGTAGTATTTAGCCTACATAAAAAGGAAAAACTGAAACATCCTGAAATTTCAGTCCCGTTTCCTTTGCGGTTGGTAAATTCACGTTTCCATATAAAGTCTATGAGAAATAATTTTGCGAACTGGACAAGTAACTAACTGTAATTGTATTTTTAAGACTAGGTAGTGGATATAAAAGTGGACGACCTACAAAAAGAAATGAGATTTCGCGAACGCACTCGTCATTGACCTATGCGCGTGGGGCGCGGGGGGAGTCGATGTTGATGTTCCGCAGTGAGGGACAACGACAACCGCGCTCATTAGCGCGAGCGATTAGATGCTGTTCGGAATTTCGGATGTGCCCCAAAACGCTACGCATAAGTTTGCGGTTTTCGTCTAAAATTTCATTTGTTATTATTGGTTTAACTAATTTGTTTACTGATATTGTTTGTTAGCGATTTGGATGTTGTTTGAATAATTTTAGGATGTCGTCATCATCATCATCATCATCATATCAGCCGCAAGACGTCCACTGCTAGACATAGGCCTTCCCAAAGGATCTCCACGACGGCCGGCTTTATGCTTCTCGCATCCATCGGCTTCCCGCGATCTTCACCAGATCGTCGGTCCAGCTTGTGGAAGGCCTGCCAACACTTCGCTTTCCGGTCCGCGGCCGCCACTATAGAACCTTTCCGCCCCGACGGCCATCAGTTCTACGAGCAATGTGCTCCGCCCACTGCCACTGCTTCGCAATTCGCTGGGCTATGTCGGTGATTTTGGTTCTCCTGCCGCCGATTTCCTCATTTCTGATTCGATCTCGCAGAGATACGCCGAGCATAGCCCTTTCCATTGCCCTTTGGGTGACCTTGAGCTTTCTTATGAGGCTCATTGTAAAGGACTACGTCTCTGTTCCATAAGGCATCACTGGCAACACACACTGGTCAAATACTTTCGACTTAAGACACTGCGGTAACTGGGACGAGAATATGCTCCGTAGCTTACCGAACGCTGCGAGCCGAGTAGGATTCGGCGATTGACCTCTTTCTCGAAGTTGGATCTACCTAGCTGGATTACTCGTCCTAGGTAAACATAACGATCAACAACTTCGAACGGGCTTTTAAAGGGGTGGGTGCAACATGGATATTTGACATAACTTTTGTCTTCTCCATATTTATTTTGAGACCCACTTGTTGAGAAATTCTACTGAGATCATCGAGCATTGTGCCCAGTTCCTCCAGGGTCTCAGCGATGACTACAATATCGTAAGCAAATCGAAGGTAAGTGAGGTATTCGCCGTTGACGTTGATGCCAAGTCCTTTCCAGTCCAGAAGCTTGAAAACGTCTTCCAACGCAGCAGTGAACAGTTTTGGAGATATAACATCTCCCTGTCTCACTCCTCGCTGGAACTTCTTGAGTTGTCGGTATTCATGGGCGGTGGTGATTACTTCCCATCAGGTAACCCGCGTGCTCGTTTGCCTCCCTCTTATAAAAAAAAAATGAATGGGTTTCGAGTTCTGGTCAAGAAGGTGGACTGACATAAAAACACTTCAACACTTCGATGTACCGGTAGTCAATTTGGCACCGCTGGAGAGACTGTAGCACGGCCCCGGTTTCGACTGAATCAAAGGCTTTCTCATAGTCCACAAACGCTAAGCATAGTGGCTGGTTCAGTTATTCTGTCTTCTGTACAACCTGCCGCAGCGTGTGGATGTGGTCTATGGTACTAAAGACTTTTCGGAAACCAGCTTGTTCGATAGGCTGAAAATCATCAAACCTGCCCGCGAGACGGTTCGTGATGGCTCTTGAGAATAACACCTTATAGGCATGGCTCAGAAGTGTGATGTGTCTGTAGTTCTTCAATTGAGTGTTATCACCCTTCTTGAAGAACAGCACCACCACACCTCTATGCCATGCTCGTGGCGTCTTGCCCTCGAGTACGACGGAATTAAATAACTTCTGAAGAGCTCTCAGTACTGGTGTACCACCCGCTTTCAAAAGCTCAGCCGTAATTCCGTCAACACCAGGTGCCTTGCCATTCTTAAGCTGTTTCAGAGCCATACTAATCTCGTACAGGATGATGTCCGGGATGTCTTTGGTAAAGTGTCGGGTCAACCTAGCACTCGGGTTTTTTGCTAGGTTGCTGACAGGTGACTGTGTCGTGTATAGCTGTCCGTAAAACCTTTCGATCTCCCAAAAGCTCGGGCTTCGACGATACGATTCTGCCGTCCTCGGTCTTCAGCTTTGCCAGCACGCTCTGCCCAATAGACAGATCTCGTGCAAACACTTTTGAGCCCTTGTGTCGCTCGATAGCCTCCTCAATACGGTTAGTATTTTAGAGGCGTATATCGCGAGTAAGAGACTTTGAAATCTGCCTATTGAGCCGCCGATACTGGGAAGCATCTTCCGAGGAATGCAATGTTTATATATTTTTTAGGATGCAGTGTATATATACTCATTATACTTATACATATTGTACCTACCTACTTGAACTTCTTAAACTCATTAGAAATAGGTATCTAGGTATAATTTCGCTTGATTTTATTTGTTTGATGATTGAATGTCCTAATAGTTTGTTTACTGATATTATTTGCTAGTGATCTAAAAACTTGTGTTAACAATTAAATAGCGCAATACTTAAATCTCTTCCATATCCCGAAATAAAACTTACAGCCGTAGACAGCATAGATTGCCCCCAAAAAGTAATGTTAAGACGAAATATTGACGTAAGTCTAGGCCTAGTTAACGGTTCTATCGGTATAGTACAAGGATTAAAGCTTGATCATGAAAATACATACATAATTAAAAAAACACGTAGGTATTAAATTTAATAATGAGCATGTGTACGAGTTTGGTCCGGTCAAAACTAAATTTGAAATTATTAATAAAGCTTATGCTCATTGCGAACAGTTTCCAATATGTATGTATGTATGTATTACGATACATAAGAGTCAAGGGCTAACGGCCGCACTCAGAGACGTCAATTAAGTATTAAGTTTCAATAAAGTTGCTGCTGTCACTTTCTTTGCTATAGCAATAGAATAAGACGCAGCAACTTTAATCAAACTTGAAAAATTATTGACGTCTCTGAGTGCGACAGTAAGTCTTAATAGTGTATTGATGGACATTGGTTCCTCAGTATTTACATGCGATCAAGCGTATGTGACAATTTCGAGAGTGAAAAGTCTAGGCGGTTTACATCTAATCAATGTCAACTTTGGTTGTATTAAAGCGCAGGAGTCTGCAATTTCTGAATATAGATTAAGATGCATTTACCGTCCAGACTTGTCAAAAATCAATACATCAAAGCCTCTGAGAAAAGCCCCGACCTACAAAAAGAAATGAGATCCCATCAAAAACATAACATGTACAAAAATGCCCAAGTCTCGCAATGCTTCCACCGTAAAAAATTGGGAGATCGAAATGTAAACCAAGTCGGTTAATTCAGTACCTACCTATCTATGGGAGCAGCTATCCAACCACTTTGTCATAAATAGATACCTTGTTAGTTAGCTAACAACATTTTATAGTAACCATAATATCAATATTACATTTTTTAATTTCTTTAATAAATAGAGTGACTTGGCAATTGCACACGGCAAAAGAATCTACTAAGTAATTTAATTGCCTTTGGACTTCGTTTTCATCATAAAATGAGCGAATTCGTGCGGGCAGATTCTATAAACCTGCCAAACATGGATATTATCACTATTCTAGAATATTTTCACGCTAGCGACAAGCACAATGTTGCTGAAATTAGAGGTGTGAAAACACTCCTGTCCTTGACTCGAAGAGTAAAGTACCTAACTATAGAGGAAAAGAGTGGCAACTCTATGGTCAAACTTGCATGTATGACAAGTGCTGCCACCTAGAGAGTTGTGGTTGATCGTACAGTTTACCACTGAAACATTATATTGCGACCATAGAACCGATTCATAATAAAGTGACCTCCATTTTGTGCCTCTCAGTATGTCACTTTATTATGACGCGGTTCTATGGTGTCACAATAACAAAGTATTCAGCAATACATTTAATAATGAGAGAACTCAGAGAAACGCATTTCCGCACAGTGTGCCCCCCCCCCGCCTTGACTTGACAATGACATATAGAAGTGACAGTTTTTTTTCCTTTTTCATTAAGTAAGCTTGTCGGTAATTAAAGTGTACAAATGTCAACTTAATAACTAAAAAAAATTTTTCTAAAATATTGAGGAAATAAAAATAAAAGAGCCGCAGTTCCTTGATCTTTAGGATGACGACTATCGAAAAAAAAAATTACACCTCTTCCAAAAACTTTACCTACCCAATTGTAAAATCCATTTTGTATTGTACAAACAAGCCACACAATTGTGTTAGGTAGGCCCAATAGTAGATTGTACAACAAGTGCATAAAGCAACCCATTTTAAATAAAATGGGTTTTATATTCGAGGTTTACACTCTGCTTTTCACTTTGATTGCAAGGAAATAAAACAAGGATTAAGCATATTTTACCGGAGGAGAGGGCCTTGTTGTGGGTGAGAAAGGAACCACTTTGTCAGTCAGTTACAATCTAATTTAATTACATTTAGGCAGAAGTATATATACACGATTAACAAACCTTATGCATGACTTATTTAGATAACCTATAACACGTCTAACACGTATGGAAAATTCTTATTCTAGATGTGATTCATTAACAATACGTGACGACCGGCACAGTACTCCCCACAAGAGAAAAGAATTGAAAGTATAAAGAAAATGACCCTACAGCATATAAGTTTCTACTGATGCAAACATATTTATAATGGCATGACTGTGTGCGTGTGCCGCGTGTGCTCGTGTGCGCGTGCCGCTCTGGGCAAAAAACAAATACCTTTACCCCGAAATTCCTTGACTCGTTTACGGTCTCTGGCTTGGGGTAGCGCGTAATATCCTCAGTTAGCGGATGTCTTGGCTCATTGTCTGACAACCAAAGAGATCAATTCGCATAAGAGGCGCTTCCATCTTCATGAGCTACCAAGGCTATGCATGAAAGCAAAAAAACTTAAAATATCATCGAAACAATAACACAGTCAACCATATAAATATTAACAAAAACAAAATACGAGTAACAAATACCGTAATGTGCTAAAATCGCTTGATTTCTCTCGAACTTGACCTTGGAGAGTACTTACTGCCGTCGATGCCGAGTGCTGCGTCGACATGTGCCGACCGTGCTGATATGACCCTGTTAGCTGATTAAGTATGCAGTTTGAATGCTTCATAACATGGTCGATTTGGGTTTTAACACTAGTTTGCGGAAATAATAATCTTCTGTATTTCTGATTTATGGCGCACTCAGCTTCTGTAGTAGAATTGTTCCTGGCGGCATGTTTCGGAGTCCATTTTCGAAATACGTTAATCTCGTTTGTAGCAGTCAATGTCGAATAGTTGATTGATCACAATAGAGCCTGGTCCGTACTCCGGAATGCAGTATATGTTGAAGACTCCCGTTGACTCGATGTGAGATGTGGAAACTGGTATCGGCTTCATCTTGATCGTTGCTATCAGCGATGAAATTTTGTCGGGCGTGGTATCTGCATGACGTTCTTCAGTGGCGCTGGGTAACGACGATACTGCTCCCAGTCGAGCAGGGCAACGGCGATGCTTGTTCAGTCGGGGTCACCACTTTACCGGAGGAGATAGCCATGTTGGAGGGCGAGAAAGGAACCACTTTGTCAGTCAGTTACAATCTAGTTTAATTACAATAAAGCAGAAGTATATATACACGATTAACAAACCTTATGCATGACTTATTTAGATAACACGTCTAACACGTATGGAAAATTCTTATCCTAGATGTGATTCATTAACAATACGTGACGACCGGCACACAAATACTGGCTAATTTCTAGTTTTGTTTGACGAATAACTAGCTTCCCGCCACACAATTTTTCTCAATTTTTTTTTTTAATTTTCAAGTTATTTTCGACTTGGGTCTGAGCCGTAATGCCAAGTTATTATAAATATTTGCGTTATATTTTTTTTTACGTAAATGCACGCCCTTATTAATCGTAAAGGCTATAGCCGGGTTTCCATAGTAAGTCGGCCCTTACATCAAATGGGCTCGGGGATTTTTTTGTGAGTACCTCTTGTAATGAAGAATATTTTAGCCGAGTATGAACATCCTACTTGTAATAGTTTTTGACCTATGATTTTTTCAAGTTTTTTTTTAATGTTTTTTTTTTCTGGATGTATTCAAGTGATTTGCTTCAAATTTTGAAATGATGTTCTTTAGATAGATTTGCATCTCCACCCAAAAAACGAATACTAAATATCGTATAAAAAAAAGAAAAAAAGACCAATTTAAAAATAAACATTTTTTTCATGTGGTTGTGAAGTAGTGAGACCTCTAGATTTTTTTCTCAAAATAGGCCATATATTGGCCTACTACTTGCCTAAATATCAAATTTTTCCTACAAAAAAACAGCAGAATGTGTGGCCAAGATGTGTAATATTAGGTCGGGGCAAAAGTATTTTCGTACAAAGGAAAAACAATTTTTCAAGTTATATTTTTTATTTATTTATAATATATACATGCCGTTTTGATCGATGACTTGTTGTCATCTTGTGAGTAGTGCCATGATTCCATTGCTGTAGAAATTCTGAGATTTTTGATTAAAAAAATCTGACAGGTATTTTTGACAGTGTTCTCTTGATATTAACTTTATACTTCCTAAAGAATTCTGAAGTGACCGAAACAGGTGGAAATCCGATGGAGCAAGGTCGGGGCTATACGGTGGATGCATCAACACATCTCAGCCAAGCTCTCTCAATTTTTGCTGGGTGGCTATAGATGAGTGCGGTCTGGCGTTATCATGATGAAAGACTACGCCCTTTCTGTTTATTAACTCGGGCTGGTTTTTCTCAACGGCTTATTTTAATCTCATGAGTTGCTGGCAGTAGAGGTCAGAGTCGATAGTTTTACCCGGCGGCAAAAGCTCATAGTGGACAATTTCTTTCCAATCCCACCATACACACAGCATCACTTTTTTCCGAGTTAAGCCGGGCTTTGCCACTGTCTGTAGAGCTTGTCCATGCTTCGACCACGATGTTTTTCGGACGTTCTTTCCATCCCCCGTCCATTTTTCATCACCCGTAATCAACCGTTGTAGAAATGGTTCGGATTTATTTCGTTTTAACAATAAATCGCAAATTGAAACACGTTGCATTAGGTTTCTTTCAGTGAGATCGTGTGGCGCCCAAATATCAAGCTTTTTCTTGTACCCAGACTTTTGTAAATGACGTAACATTGTTTTGTGATCAATATCCAGTTCTTAGCAATGTCGTAACTACTAATATGTCGATCTTGCTCCACTTTTTCATAGATGGCATTGATTTTATCAGTAACAGGACGTCCAGAGCGAACCTCATCTTTCACGCTAAAATTTCCAGACTTAAAACGCTTAAACCACAATTGTGCTACTCTTATTGATACCGCAATAGGTCCATAAACCGCACAAATTTTATTCGCGGCATTAGTCGCATTTTTGCCTTTTTTGTAATAAAACTTTAAAATATACCGAATTTCTTCGTCACACATGTCCATTTTGATAGCTCAAATACAATTGAAAAATGCCGGGAACCAGTTTTTTTTAAAAATTTTATTGTATTTCAGAATGTTGACTTTTAATGTTATTAAAACCAGCCAGGTACATTTAGTATAGACGAAGAGGTTTGATTACAACTTATACGGTCCAAATACGAAAATACTTTTGCCCCGACCTATTATGTGTATTCAATCGGTGTTTTTCAATGTAGTATTCAAACTCTTCGATTATGTTCGAGTTTTCTTATCAGTTTGTCGTATTTAAGAGTAAAATGCTAATGACAACTTTATGTCATCGTGATGCAAGATGTTTATCGCATTATTCATTGACTTTATTTGATATATATTTATTTTCATGAAACAAACGAACTTTTTATTATTATTTCCATGAAACGGATTCATTGCAGTTAAATATTATCGAATTACGCTAGTTAAAATCATAAATGGCAAATATGTAAAAGTATGGCCTATTTTGAGAAAAAAATCTAGAGGTGTCACTACTTCACAACCACAAAAAAAAATTGTTTATACGATAACTAGTATTAGTTTTTTGGGTGGCGATGCAAATCTATCTAAAGAACATCATTTCAAAATTTGAAGCAAAGCGCTTGAATACATCCAGAAAAAACAAACATTAAAAAAAACTTGGAAAAATCATAAGTCAAAAACTATTACAAGTAGGATGTTCATACTCGCCTAAAATATTTTTCATTACAAGAGGTACAGTCAAGGTCATAAATATGTATACACCCTATTCTATTTAATGTCATGTTTAAACTACCATATATGAATGTCACAGCGATTAAAGTGACAAGGCACTAAAGTGTATACAGTAGATTTCGGTTATAACGACGATAAAGGGACCATTATAATATCGTCGTTATATCCGGAAGTCGTTACAAGCAAAGGTCAACAGAATTGCCACTCAGAATATCACTTTGTAACTGAACCATAAATTTAACTCTGAAACGTACACGCTTATCTACCTACCTGGCTAATTTCTATAAACAAAAAGGAAGCTCACCACAGGTAACTGACCATCTGTGAATTTAAACAAAAGATAAGAAAGCTCTTTGTACCTTTGGCGGCCGCCGACTCCGGTCGCAATATCTGCATGGGATTTCCAGGAATTTGTTATAAATGATTCATTAAAAACAGTCGTTACACCCGAAGTCGGCGTTACATCCGAAGTCGGCGTTACATCCGAAGTCACTATAGCCACATGAATGTTGTACTAAAGTATGCTTTAAATTCAAGGGACTTGGATTTTACGTCGCTATAGCCAAATGGTCGCTACAACCAAGGCCGTGATGAAATCCACTGTACATATTTATGAACTTGACTGTACTCACAAAAAAATCCCCGAGCCCATTTGATGTAAGGGCCGGTTCCAGTTCGCTACAACCAAAATCATAATACCATATTCCAATCAATACAATTTTGACAAATCTCGTATGTTACTTGATAATTTGATACCGAATGATATGATAGTAGAGGCCGGCTCTAGATTGTCTCTGAATTAAAAAAAAAAAAAAAAAAAGTAGGGGAGACTGGGGTCAATTGGAACGTTTTCGACAAAATCGGCTATTTCAGCCTCGTTTTCCATCGAATTTGTTCCGTAAAAGGTTTCAGATATAACCAGTTTATCTAGCTTAGATATGAGCGCCGATGGGGGTAAGGTCGGCGGCGGCGCGCCGACTTTTTGGAGTCGGCGGCGGCGGCGTCGTCGGCGGCGTGGCCTCCAAAGGATTTTTTTAACGTTGCCAGTATAAAAAATAAAATAATCACGTAGTTTATCCATAAAAATACTTTTCATATAGGGTGACTGGTAACTCGATCTAAATATTCCTTGAAAGGGGTTATTATAGGGCTTCTTTGCAATGTTTTTAGCCCCCAGTCAAGTTTTTAGTTTTTTACATTATAATTATGTCCCTGACTTACTGTGTGAATGTGGGTGTGCGCGTGTGTGTATGTGTGTGTGTGTTTTATATACTATGTAAAAAACTGAATACTCGTATAACTCGAAAACTACCGAATTTCGACCCCTGGTTGACTGGGCGAAATATATTGCAAATAAGCTCTAGTATAACCTCTTTCAAGGAATAGGTCGAATTACAGTCACCCTGTATATAGTCTTTTTGCATTGCCTTTCTTAAACATGTTTCACAAAACACTTGATCGTTGAGAACTGTTCTTTTTTTCCATCTACATTTACAATTACGTATCCAAAATAGTTCCAGTAGTAACTGCTTTGATTTCACACGGGAGAGCGTACATACGTAGTCACTGTAATTTTTTCTATTTTGGTTTTATAAACGTCCACATTTTCAAGAACCAACTACGCAGCTGGCGTTACCATTTTTCGTAGCTGATGACTGACTGCGTAACGCGTCCTACGGCAACAACGAGCACGCTCATACAGTCAGTATTAGTCAAGTGACCGATTCAATTATCTCTCTCGCTCACTCGGCGCGCCGTTACTTTTTCGCGGCGGCGGCGGCGCGGCGAAATCAGCGGCGGCGGCGGCGCGCCGGCGCGGCGCTCATATCTAATCTAGCTATATGATGATAATGTTCATTTGACTTCATTAATTACCTGTTAATAGTTAAAAGCTTTTTAGAAAACATCTGAAAATGTTTCAAATGACCCTGGGCCTGTGTCGAATGAAACAAAGGTGGTCGAAACAAACTACCGTTGAAACACTCAAGAACATAATGTATTATTATTATAATCGTTTTTTTGACATCTTAACTTTGCGATGCAATGTCAGTATTCGGTTATAACATAATTATAAGGCACTTACTGCCCTTAACTTATCATTTAAGGCTGAATTATTTCAGTAATGAGACCGGCACATGCCGCGTGCCGCCTGCCGCTGCCGTCTGCCGCCTGCCGCGAGGCACGGAATGCTACCTATACGTTTTGCGACAAGATAAGGAAAAATAACAATAGTTATTGTTTACACCCGTTGTCTACCTGGCTAGCGATAACAGTTGTAAAATAGAAAGTGCCATAATCATAAATACTTCCAGAGTTTTATTTTTTAATTTCATTTTGTTACTAGCTTTTGCTCACGACTCCGTCTGCGTAGAAGTCGTTTATAGTGTATCCCTCGAGAACTATCAAATTTTCCGGGATAAAAAGTATTCTGTGTTAATCCATAAACTATCTGTGTGTAAAATTTTATCTAAATCGGTTAAGCCATTTCTGTGATTAGCGCGCACAAACGCACAGACAAAAATTCTAAAAATCATTGTTTTGGGTTCTATTGCGATAATAAAGACCTCCAATCTCCTATAATAGTTTTTCTCAAATATCTTCCATGCGCAGGCAGCGATCAGTTATACTTTTATTGTAGTAGTAATTCTTTTTGGAGAGCGAATCCACTTATAGCTTTGTACCTGACAAACAATACTATTTATCTGCATTGTTAAGTGTGGGTAAAACTGCCACTTCAAGTGCAAACAACTTATACACTAAATTATTATTTAAGTCAAAGGCAATAACGTTTACTGTTCAACAAAGACACACAGATGTTGGTCACTTTGTATTTAGAAGAACAGTGAAGTACGCATTCATGCTTAGGATGACGAACATAATTTGATACTTGAACAATGTATATGCTAATAGTTGCATACTAATTCGATATTCAAAAAAACCGGTCAAGTGCGAGTCGGAATCGCGTACCGTGGGTTCCGTATTTAAGTCCGTACTTCAAAAATTATACCTTTTTAACCCCCGACGCAAAAAGGGGTGTTATAAATTTGGGGTCTCCTTCGCAATCCATAATATCGTATGTCCTAAAGTCAAATGCCATACCACTTGTACTCTAATAACTTTTGACATATCAATCATTTGTCATAATGATTATTTGCCATAATGATCTTACATCCTAATGATCATAAACCATAATATAACATTATCTAATGCTCTAAATACCTAATATGTTTTGTACTAATCTATTAACACATAAAACTAATGAGTCATAATATACAAAACCATAAATCACATGTCCTAAAGTCAAATGCCATGATGATCACTTGCCATAATGATCATAAGCTATGATATCTCTTACCTAATATCCTAAAGTCGAATGCCATATTTATAGTAGGCGTTAAATTTATTAGTGTAAAGTAAGAATCATTACCTATTCTACCTTAAGGCAGGTCAGACTTGGGTTAGGTTAGGTACGACGACGAGCGAAGCGGGAGGAGTGTTAGGTAGAATTGCGACCCTAACGAGCGAGCGAAGCGAGCGAGCCGCGGAGGCCTATATTGAGTATAATTAAGATGGAGAGGTAAAGTGAAAAGCCACAACTACAATTGACTTAATTTTTACTTTGTAAAAAAAATAAACATAAAAATAATACAGGCTGGATATCATGTTTAAGGATATGTAACTATTAAGACATATGATGATTATGGCAACCAGTATTAGGATATTTAACTGTTAGGGCACTTGATCATTAGTACTTAAGTAGTACAAATAAGCATTAGGATATTCAATATTAGGATAATTAATATTATGGCATTTACATTAGGATAAACGCTATTATGGCAAAAGATCATTATGACCACAGTTATTATGGAATTTACAAATAGGAAAAAGGATATTATGGATTCCAATATAGACCCATAAATTTGACATGTGTATCTGTGTATCTGTATGTGGTATGGGAATGGACCGATTTTGATGTTTTTTTTTTTTTTTAGAAAGGTGACTTAATCGAGAGTGTTCTTAGCTTGGTTTGATGAAAATCTGAGCCGTTTAAAAGTTATGAGCTATGAAAGCGATTTTGTCGGAAGTTTTTAATATATACCTACTTGAAATCTTGTAGTGACGAATTCCGTCCTGTGACGTACATACGTGCTCGGAGCCTGTTTGTCTTCGTCGGACAACGACGCATGAATCAAAATATTACTAACTAGGTACTGACATTAAGCTTTAAGGGCCATATTATTTATTTACTTTTTAGAGTTTTATTTTTGTGCCGGGGATTTTTTAAATCAAAAAGTACGTCACGGAAAATTATAAGAAAATAGTTTTGAAATGTGCACATTGAGCTCTTTCATATGACACGCCACTTGCTATAAATAAATCATTTTCAACCCCTCTCCCCCTTCTAGACACCTTTTTTAATTATTTATAAAATTATGTTTTTATTTTTTTTACTTAAAACAGATACGGGCAAGCAAGTTATACAACTATGCCAAAATTCAAGTTGATAGCTTGTTTAGTTGCTGAGAAAAACTGCTGCGACAGACAGACAGACAGACAACGAAGTCTCACCACATGGGTTCCTTTTTTACCATTTTGATACGGAACTGTAAAAAGGAAACAATTGAAAGTATACTTTATTAACTTGAAACAACTTGTCATATAAATAGCGGATAAAATCAGGTCAATAAATAAAATAAGGTAACATAAAAATACAATTAAAGATAAATTACTTATACCTACAAAATGATAAATAATTAAACTATAGAGAATTTGAGCTGTCATCAGAATCTTCGTCGTTAACGAAAAGGACATGAAATAGTTTCAACCAATCAATAATAAATTATATCTTTTGTAAATGATAATATACAGTTTGTAATTTGAAAAACAATTTCACCGAACCTTGGGTAGGTATTATGTTTACAAACATTCCTTTTAAGGGAGCTTTAGATGAGCTCGATTGGGTTGTAGTAAATTTTAACGACGAAGATTCTGATGATAGTTCAAATCCTCTATAGTTTAATTATTGCTCATTTACAGGTTGATTCAAGTAAATAAAGTACGTTTTCAATTGTTATTGCTTGTTTCCTTTTTTTTAAATATGGAATTAGTATGTAACTATTAGCATATTATGAAGGCGCCTAGAGCGCCATAGTTAATTAATTGATCTTTTATCTATTCTACGTACTAAGTATCTGAATCCTGTTTTAGGTCATGTCATGCTCAAAACAACCCTGTCATCACTAATCTAGTTACTAGCTCGTCGGTTATTGACCACGGCGCCGTCCCACTAACCTTAAACCTAAAAGTTACTAAGCTGCAACGCATGCAAATAATTATTAAAATGGACTCTTATAAGCATGAAGTATTTATGATTTGTGTGGCATAGAATATGACCTAGTTTACAGTTGCGCTGACGCTGACACTGCAATGTACATCATCCACTTACGTAGATTCTAAAATAGTTAATAATGTAATATTGTATGTATATTATTGTTATTTCTTATCTGTTTGTGGTTTGAATGAGATGAACGAAGTGACGAATGTACATGGGAGTAAGCTGGATGTCGTATTGGTGTCGGAGCGTATCACTGGTGCTGTTGTCTCGGAGATGGTGGGCGAGGGATTGGTCCCGAGATCTGATGCGTACCATCCTCCATTGGGGATTTCGGTTCCTGTGGGAAGCTGTGCGCGCCGACCGGCGGTGGACCGTCTAGATCCCAGCAATGTGGACTTGCGTCGGGACTGGGACTTCACCAAGGGTAATTTTGAGCTCATGTACAAATTAGTCTCCGAAATAAGTTGGCAGGAAGTTCTCAGTGCTAGCGATGTCGACAGCGCGGTGGACACTTTTTACAATATATTATATAATACTTTTGACCGCTGCGTACCTAAACGGAAACGGCCAACCAGTTCGACTAGACGATATCCTGTGTGGTTCACGGCTGATCTAATAAGTGACATTAAACGGAAAAGTAATCTGCATCGGGAATGGAAGGCTACACGGGATAAAGACGTGTACTAAAAGTTTGCAGAATTGAGGTCGGAGGTGAAAAAACGTCTAGCGGCTGCTTACGATACCTACATTGGGCGAATCCAAGGTACTGTTAAAGTCAATCCCCGCGCTTTCTGGCAGCACGTGAGCAGTCTCAAGACAAATGGTGGTTTTGTTTCCCGAGTAAAGTTTAAAGGCGAACAATTCGTCGGTAGAGAGGTGGCTAGTGCTTTTGCAAACTATTTCGGAGAAGTTTTTCTACCTGACATTCCACTTCTTGACCCAAACTTGTTAGGAAATGCTGATCCAAAGCCTACTCGTAGTGGCAACTGCATTGATATCAAATCAATTACATTACACGAGGTTGAAGCTGGGATAAAGCGTCTAAAGGCCAATAGCTCCGTTGGGCCTGATAATTTGCCGGTGTATATTGTAAAGGGTTGTATGGAGTTCTTAAAGATTCCGATACAATATATTTTTAACCTGGCACTCTCCTCTGGATCATATCCTCGAAGTTGGAAGGTGTCTAGAGTGAGACCGATTCCTAAGGCGAGTGACACTTCCGTCGTCGAGAATTATAGACCCATGGCTGTTCTTCCCACCCTTGGCAAGCTGTTTGAGGACATACTTCACCGGGCTCTATCTTCACAAGTTCGGCCTTTTTTGTGTGACGCAGAGCATGGCTTTCGGCCTAGTCGCTCAGTCAACACGAATCTGTTGATACTAACCGACAACATTGCGGAGCATCTTGATGGAGGTATTCAAGTCGATGTCCTCTATTTCGATTTCACGAAGGCTTTCGATCGCGTGGATAACGACGTGCTGCTTAGGAAACTTGATAAGATTGGTTTCTCACCAAAGTTGCTAACTTTTTTTGCCAGCTATCTGCGCGATCGGCAGCAGTTCGTCCGACATGGTTGTTTTGTCTCGACTCCTTACCATACCCGGTCTGGCGTCAGTCAAGGCTCCATCTTAGGGCCCTTCTTATTCGGTATCATGGTCAACGATCTCAAATCGGTTCTTCGATCAGCTCAGTGTCTCTTGTATGCTGATGACCTGAAGTTGATATATGGAGTAGAGCAAAGAGCTGATTGCGAGACGTTACAAGGGGACATCGACATGGTGTTTCGGTGGAGTAGGGAGAACAAACTGCATTTTAATCCAGCCAAGTGTTGTGTGTGTACATTTACCCGCTCTCGTACCCCTATATATGCTCAATATATGCTAGGGTCTGCGCCGATAAATCGTGTCTTCTCCGTCAAGGATTTGGGCGTAGTGTTTGACATGCGGCTCACCTTTCACGAGCATATTTCTTCTCTTGCCATGAGTTGCTTCCGAAGACTGGGTTTCGTAATCCGAAACCTCCGTAACTTTCATGACCCGGTGGCCATAAAAATTGTGTATAATGCCTTAGTAAGGAGTAAGCTGGAGACTTCGTCGATCGTATGGAATCCTTACGAATCGGCGTACATCTTGCTTCTTGAGAAGGTACAAAAAGCTTTTTTAAGGTTTCTCTATAAAAAAATATACGGATTCTACCCGCATCTGTACCCAACGAAGTATCTTCTCGGCTCCCTTGGGTACAACTCCTTGGAGGTCAGGAGGAATTACCAACTTATGGTCACGGCATGTCGAGCCTTGCGTGGTGAGTCGGACTGCCCCGAAATAGTAGAGCGTCTCTTGCGACTGTTTGTCCCGGATGTCCAGAGGATAGCCCTCAGACCGCGACGGCGCGAGCTGTTGGCCGTGCCGCCGGCGCGCACCGTGTCGTGCAGGAACTCGCCGCTGCCCCGCGCTCTCTCACAGCTAAATGCGCTCCTGGCATCGGCACCTGAGTGCGACTTGTTTGCGTGGCGATGGGCGGCAGTGTGTAGAGAATGCTTGAGATTCTGTGAGGCGACGGATGCTAGGTCATCAACAGTTCCATTATAGTTTGTTTGTTTTCTATTATTGTGATATTTATATTAAATAGTTAAGTAGTCTAAGTTTAATGACGCATTGGTTATACTGTAAGGTCATGTAAACGCTTTTATCAATAAATAAATAAATATAATTTTATCTTTAATTACTACGAAGTGAAATGAATCCCTTACTACTAATAAAAATTTGTGAACGATTTTATGATGAAATAGATAACGCATTTATGTATTACCTCTCACTGCCTGAGATACCTACAGGATCATCCTAGTTCAGGCAAATGTAATATTATTGTGAATTTCGTGTATACAAAAGTCCTATGTCAATGTTAACATTAAGTTTTTACCAATAAAGTTATTCTTATTATTCTATTCTATATACATTGTTCAAATATCAAATTGTGTTCGTCATCCTAAGCATCGACGTACTTCACTGTTATTTGAAATACAAAGTGACCAACATCTGTGTGTCTTTGTTTAACAGTAAACCTTATTGCCTTAGACTTAGAATACTACTAGAATAGACTTAGAGTGTAAAAGATGTTTGCACTTATGATGCCTTTAATTTCGAAGTGGCAGTTTCGGCCACACTTAACAATGCAGATAATGGGTATTAAATAAACATTTATTTCGAAAGGATCTATTCTAAGCTACCACTTGTGTGACTGACCGCTCACTTAAAAACTTGTATGGCTGACCGCTCACTTAAATAATGACAACATTTTTACCCAAACCCCTTTACCCCAATATATTGGTAATGACCGGCGGTTGAGACGCCAGGATGAGGACATTTCCTAAAAATTAAGTAAGCAGTTATTAAGTTTCATCCCTGGGCTATAAAACGCCGGTTTTGCTATCATTTTAGAGTAACTATTGCTTACGGCCTGGCCACGTCTTTGAGCGGCGGCGGCGAGCGAATTCTCTCTTCTGCTCGTCGAGGTGCTCACTGCGCAGCGGCTAGTTGACATTACACGCAATGTATTAGAAAATTCGCTCGCCGCTCAGCCGATCGCGCAGTCGTGGCCATGCCCTTACAGGTTAAAAAGTTTGGACGCAGCGTTTGTGTCTTCGGCGTGTCGGGAGCGGTACGCCCGGACGCATCCGATGGTTCTCCGGAGTCGAATGGGTTATGATCTTATGGGTTATAACTAGATATGTAATCATCAAGATTCAAGTCCTTGCAGTATCCTCACAATTTGTCGCTGTGTGAGGTGCGCTAGTGATCAATGACGCGCAGGGTCCGTCGCGCCGCGCGCGCTGCCGGCGCGACAGAGCCTGTGCGCTGACTATCACGGGCACTTCTCAGGGCTCAGGCTTACACACTGGAAACTACTTAATTGGTATTTTGAACGTAATATAAGTGGAACTTGATGTAAGCAACTGGTTGGTGAATATAGTAATGTGGCCTATGTTGAGTTTATTTCATCCACACATGAGTAAGAATGTAAGGATTTAGTAAGTATCAATTTAATTAATATGTAATGTCTTATTAGTATTATAAATGCAAGTCTTAGTAATGTGATTTGTTTTACAGTAACCGAACAGAAGAAGAATTGTGCTTGCATTGGTTACATTAATGACAAAATAGTTTATGACCGTTTTGAGGTCATAAACTGTCTAGTGTAGTGTGAGCTATAATGGACCTGCCCGACTGTCCTCCGGGGGCTGAAGGATACCAAGACTCGGTCAC
Source organism: Tortrix viridana (assembly GCA_963241965.1). NCBI lineage: Eukaryota > Metazoa > Arthropoda > Insecta > Lepidoptera > Tortricidae > Tortrix > Tortrix viridana. The sequence goes on along the minus strand of OY725171.1, from coordinate 38,085,797 downwards.
TGAAGTTCCAAAGAAGTTGGACTTCGAGGATTCTTCTTGCACTAAGGTAAATATAATTTATACATACCTAATATTTGTATGTTTTTTTATTGAAGTGATTATTATACAATGTAGTTTTCTAATATGTTTAATTCAGATTTAAAAAAACAAATGTAATAATATTATTTGTGCACGCATTAATCGTGGATTATCATTTGAATTTGCCGCCTACTTCGACGACCGCCCGCGCTATTCCCGCGCGTCTATGCCCGCGAGCCTCAACCAATCAGAGAGGAGCATGGCTGGCAGCACTGTCTCGTTGTATATTAAGCCGCGGCACGGTATTGAACGATCTCCGGTATTTTCGGATATTATTTAAGTTAATTGTGGAATATTCGGTTAATGTGTTAGTTTTTAAGAACTTGATGTGCTTTGGAGCATGTGAGTGTCGGTGACAAAGAGTTGGACTCGGACACCATAAACACGGCAGCGACATACACCGGCCAGCAGAACCATTGGAGCAAGGTTGGTGAATTCATTTTGATCGTCTACGATTAATGCGGCACTGGGGAATCAACATAACCACCCTATGTATATACAGTCCTCTACTAATTACATAAACAAATATTAATATAAACTTATAATATCTACACATAATTTGGTCATTCGTCGCGCGGATTGTTGACCCCGGTTCGGGTAGGTACATTTCTATTAAATAAATTACGGTTTTAAATTAGTAGTCTGTACTTAATCTATTTTCATATTTCGGATATGTAGGTGTGCCTACTAGATTATTACTTTTAAATAAAAACGTGACGTCGTCGCCGTTCGCGTGTAGGTAGGTACATTCAAGGGCATAAATATATATACGTTCCCAAGATCTCAAAAATATCTATACGCCTTTATGCCACTGGCAATAAGGTCCATGTATACATATATTTGACGCGATGGCTGTATAGATATTAATGCCCTTGAATATACCTACCTAATTCAAAATGGCGAAAACGAAAAGTAACAAAATAAAATTTAAACTCGAATGCGATTGGTTTGATAATTCTATAGACATGATAAATACGAAGGAATTTAGTTCAAGTGTCATGTCGGCAGGATTACGAAAATTAGATTCACACTTCGACAAACTCACCGCCGCGTATGAAAACTTACTAGAGGTCGAGTCCGATGAGGAAATTAACTCTTTCGGCGCGAGCGCCTCCTAGCGCGCTGCAATGCTCACACGCGCGGGCCTCACTGCGCGCTGCAACCCGCCCGCGCGCACATACATTTTGTTTCGGACTAAAAACCATGATGCACCCTGTGCATCATCGCGCGCCGTAGTACCGCGCACTTTTTGCCGCCTCGATCAACAAAAGAATGGATGGCGTCATGCGCTGTTAGTGTTGCAACATCTGGTGCCTCGTCCCTAAGATGACTTACCTCCTCGTCACTTTATTCTACGTATTACTTAACTTTATTACTTAACTAATTATTCATTTGTTTTTTAAAAGCTACTAAAGCACTTACTTGCTGATACTTACTTATTTGTTAAATAATGAGTCTTTGAAATGTATCAATTATTTGAACAAGTGGCGCCACTGCGCCACTTGTTGGAACTAACGCCGACGAGACGCGTACAGTTTGTTTTTGGGTGTGAACGAACGTGAATAAAACTCTGTTACCGCATATATTATTTGTGAGTGTATTTATTTCAACCAGTATACTATCACCGATTACAAATTCAGAAGTAACTAACTTTTATATTTATTATTAAATAGTTTTTTTTGGTGAAATTAAAAATTATGACTGTTATTTATGAATATGTGTTAGATTAGGTCCTTTTGTTAGTGTTGCAGGTGCAGATATACTGGGTGTTTTTTTATTCGTCTTAAACATTTTGGGGGTTAAATCAGTAAGTCATACTGACCAACTTTCACTATGGGACCAACCCCGAAATTGCGAAAAAAAATTTGACCCTCCCATACAAAACATCGTCAGCTGACTAGCCAAAATGTATGGGATGGTCAATTTTTTTTTCGCGATTTCGGGGTTGGTCCCATAGTGAAAGTTGATCAGTATGACTTACTGATTTAACCCCCAAAATGTTTAAGACGAATAAAAAAACAACCTGTATATGGGCACATGCATTGTTTTATTATAACCAAAATGTGAGAGCGAAAGCGGCGATGATAAAAGAACCCTTTCTGCGACCTATATTTACTGATAACGATTTTCAACCGAAAATGGGATTTTACCTGCAATAAAACACCTGTGCGACTCACCTTGTTTAAGTTTGCTCCGGTTTAAATCATCACTAAATTAATTATTTTTTGTTTTAATACCGGCATCGGCTTGCAACCGTTTTATTGACAGCAATTGGAACTTTTGAACTTATTTGAACGTAGCATTCTCCAAATAAATGTAAAAAAAAATCCGCTCACTGATTGGTTTAATATTTATTCGGGCTCTATGCAAATTCTACAATTTACTTCAAAAATTGGGCTCTGAGAAATTACATAATGCATGTTTAAAAGTTTAATTTAATAGGAAAATCCCCTGATATTTATTTATTTGTTTTAAAACCTGATTTGGTCGTAAAATCGCAAACTGTTGCTGAATTAATTATGCTATAGAAATGGATTTGTTATTGTTGAAGCGGCCAAACAATTGAAAAAGTTCACTATCGTTATTCACTTTTTTTATATTCAAATATTATTAAATAAGTAAATCTATATTCTTCTTAAAAATATAACAATAAACTGTCTATAACTAAACTTTATCGATGGTTTTGTCATCAGCATATCAATTATTAAGTATAAAAATAATTAAAATAACACTTTGATAGCCTTTTCCGTTGTGAGAGAAATTGCATTGAAATGTAAATACGATCTGTTCCTAACTTAGTTTTTGCTATGTTTACTATCTATACTGGACCCTGGAGCGGGTAATTCGAACAATAAACATTTTTTTACCTGAACGAACCCTTTTGGTTGCAAACAAACAAGAAGCCGAAGCCGCATTCTATTGGACAGTGCTGAGTGTTATCGCTTTTGGGCCCGAGGTTACGTTCAAACGGTACCTAGTAATTTCTTCGCCTTTTTTATTTATTTTTTGTACCTTTGCTGACGGATTGTGTTGTGTCGTCTATTAACTCGCAGTGTTCCTGTTACATGCGTATTCATTGAGATGAAATATTTAAATAATTAAGGCAGCCTCGGAGTCCAGTTCATAGCAGGGTCGGTGAGGTTAGGCGAGTACGTATTCCAGTAATCCATAGCCAGGTCACTAAATACGCTCAATCACACAACACACGCAAGGTAGGTACGAAGGTGCCAACGAGTAAGTCGTGACTAAATTACATACCCGCACTGCCATTGTCTCAAAAGTCGGCTTGTCTGGTAGAGTGGGAGAAGGTACACTCCACCACCACCACGTGCATAAAATAGCGCAAAATATGACCAGTTACGAAAATTGCACACACAAATAAGTTTTAACGAGCTGATAATAATATATTAGTATCGTCGCCTCTCCAGTGCTTATTGTTAGAAGCATTTATTATCCTCTTAAAGATACGGCCCGGAACTTTCACTGATATTTTTTTACTCATACAAATAATCCTACCTAAATAAACAGGATCTTCTCCATTGTTCTCAAGAACAAAGGAAACCGCACGTTTTGGTCAGGGACCGAAGATTTAATTTCACTTCATAAAATAAAAACGAATATAACGTTATAAACATTTCCTGGTTTCTCTGATTATTGCATAGTGTTATCCACGAAGACGAGAACCGTGCGTGTTAAAGAAAAATCAACCTTGAGGCAGTTGCAATAACGTATAATATCGTACAACGCGGATACTATTTGTTACATTTTAGACTCGCTTAAAAATAAATGCAGTACGCTCCGGCGCAACGAAGCACCGTGGTTATCATGGCATTTTAAAATGAAAATATGAATATAAAAATTATTTATTTATATGAAAAAGAACTTTGAGGCCTACGCTTTCGGTTTGTCAAATAAAGAAGACAACTCTTAACCATATACAGATAAATAATGATAGTCAATTTTCAAAGTAATATTTTTCTGTTTAAACCCGGGAATAAACAAAATATATTTATGACATTACATTATTTAGTTACCTATTAATCTAAATTAACGAAAAACTACTTAATTTTTGGGCAAAATAGTACATTTTCATGAACATTTGTAATGAAGCACATGTGCATCATGCGCGCTCAAGGACCCGTAATCCCATGAAGCACATGTGCATCATGCGCGCGCGCGAGGGGGTGCAATCCCATGAAGCACATGTGCATCATGCGCGCCGAAAGAGTTAAAAACATAAAATCATCGCTACAAGACGGCCAGTTTAGCTGGAGGCCAAGTCGGCTGAGCTGCCGAGCTTGGAGGGCGAAGGGCCGAGGGCCGGCGCGCCTCCGCCGCCGCGCGTCTGTCCGTAGTCAACCTGCCGGAGTTCGACGGCGACGTACAGCTTTATTGGGTTATATTCCTCATTAGTATTGGAAAGAACTGACCTTACAAAAACCGTCAAGCTTCATTACCTGATTACACATGTTCACAATTAACCCATATCGCTAATCCAACATTTACCCTTGGCTGATGCGTCCTTAGACACGGCATTAGAAATATTAAAATCACGGTATGAACACAAACGCTTACTCGCGGATAGCTATATACTTAGATCATACTGAAAGTTTCTGGATTCTGATAAATAAGACTAGACTAAGATGTTTATGATTAATTTATTGTTTTTCAAAGTATATTCCCTCACTATTTACACATATTTCATTCGTTGGTACCATTGTGTGAAACAGTGGGTCCAATCTTCGGTAGAGACCTCTTCAACGGCTTCTTGGAATGCATTCACTGCCGCTTCTGGGCTTGTGAATCGTAAACCTCTAAGTTTATCTTTTATTCTTGGGAATAAAAAGAAGTCGCAATCGTCATCGTCATCAGTTCCACATTTGAAGCCTTCAAATACGCATGCGTTCTCTTAGCGGAATGGGCGGACGCGTTATCGTGGTGAAGGATGACATGACTGCGAGGACGCTTTTCACGAACTTTTTCTAAGACACTGGGCAAACAATTGTTTACATACCAATCTGCAGTGACTGCTCTTTGATTTTCAAGCGAAACCTACATAATGTCCAGTTTTTCCGAAGAAAGACTCGACCATTTTTTTGCCAGTGCTCCGACTCTTCTTAACTTAACTTGTTATCAACTCTTCAAAAGGAAAGGCCCATTCTGCTGACTGGCTTTTTCTTTCCGGTTCGAAACAATACACCCACCCAGGTTTCGTCACCTGTTACAATATTATAGACAGCCAATGACTCTCCTCCATTAAACTTATGTATAATTTTTCGGTACCTCTTTACACGCGGTCGTTTCTGGTCTTCCGTTAAATCATGCGGTATCCATCGAGTGCAAAGCTTCCGAACCTTCAGTTGGTCATGCAGAATGATTTGCACTTGACTCATTCCTATGCCTAATACAGTACGAATTTGCTGACAGGTAAATTTTTTGTCTGTCTCAATTAGTTGTCGTACGGTATCGACATTAGTTTCAGTAACCGCAGCCCCGGCCGACCTTCACGTACATCGTCATGGAGATGATCTCGTCCATGCCTAAATTCTCCGAACCACGAATACACAGAGCTACGAGATGGGGCTTCATCATTTAACGCCAGTTGAAGTCTCTGGCAACTCTCTTGTTGACTTAAGCCGCAGCGAAAATCGTAAAAAATCATTGAGCGAAAATTTTCACGAGTTAGTTTCATTCATTATAATAGCGACACACAATTTTCTGAACCCCGCCAAATTGAAAAAAACAAATGATAGTATCGTAAATTGAAAAGTAATATGTTCATAGAGAGTTCCATTTTCAAATTCTGTTATTGCTTTCTTTTGATTTATTTATTGTAAGTGGCCAGTTCCAGAAACTTTCAGTATGCCCCACGTATATACAGGGTGACTGGATATTCGATACATTCCTTTTAAGGAGGTATAGTAGAACTCATTTGGAGCAAATTAGGTCATGTTGTACCCTAGCCGAAAATTATTAGTTTCTTAGATATTTGAGATTTTAGTTTTTTTTCGAAATTGCGGAACATGTTCGAAAAAAAAGATAAAAAAATAATTTGCCTTTTTTTAATGCACTTTAATGTATTTTCTGAAAGCTAAAATGTCAGCGATTTCATGTAATGACAAAAACCTAATCACATAATGCTACATGTCATGTTATTTAATAAAACTCCAATAAAAAGACACAAAAAAGTAATTACTTCATTAAAAGACAGTGTTTTTTTTTTAAATAAATGTATGACATGCAGCGTACACATCACTGGAAAAACTTCCTTGGTTTACTAGCTATCTAATGAGGTACAATAGTTATCAAAAAATATTAAATATTCAAAATAAGCAAGTACTAATTAAAACTAAGAAGTACATTTCTTGTGAATTTCCATTACTCTTGTACCTGGTACGAACTCTTCAGAAATCAGTATTTATCTTCAGATGCATACTTCAATGGCCGATATTATTGCAAAAAGGAACGAACTTAATTAATTAAAAGATAATTAAGAAAGAGTAAGTAATTATTCACCGTCAAAAATTGATACTTGTAGATTAACTCATGTTTAGGGAATCAACCTATGTATTTGGAAAAAGAATTAACTTGAACGTAAAGTCGGTTGAAAACTTAAATACAATGATTTTTTCATTAACTTGTTTAATTATGAAAGTCAATAATACAGTGGCATAAGGGATAGTGTCTGCCTGTCGCGTATAGCTTGACTTGATGTAAATACTTTTCTGTTTAGCCACAATAAATTAAAAACTAAAAACAACCCGCCTCAACCGTGACGGTTGGTTGGTTGATCGTGACGGTTGAAAATCAGTAGGTTGATTCCCTAAATATGTGTTAATCTACAAGTATCCATTTTTGACGGCGAATAATTACTTACTCTTTCTTAATTATCTAAAATAATACAACGACTAGTACGCGCGGCGACGCCGCGCTGATGCGACGCGTGCCAGCGCGCGCGACGCGCCTGCTTCGCGCACGCCACGCGACGCGCTGCCCGAGTTGTCTGCGGACGCGTTACTTTTTATTTATTTATTTTATTTATTTAAAAAAGGTACATGCGTTATATTATAAATAAATGCTCGCCAAACTGTTACCCAGTTTGTTGGTGTGCTGGGTTCAATTTTATTTGTTGTTTTACAACATGCGCGGGCCCGCGTTCAAAGCGCGAGGCGCCTGACACGCGTTTGGTGTGCCGAAAGCTTTACTGATATTTCTATGGGCATATGTTCCTTAGGGTGTAAGTAAACGAATTATAACAAATCCATTAATGCCATTTTTCGATCACTTTTACAAAAACGCATTTAACTCTGAAATTAAAACCCGTGAAATGGGACCTTTCACTAAACTTCACTCAATTAACGAGTTAATAAGTTTGTTTGACGTGTTTGGTGTTTAGACGTGTATTTTATGTGCCTACAACACTTTGTAGGTAATTATCGGACGTACTTTGTCGTTTTGAATAGAAGAGAAATGTCTGTTGCGTAGTAATTCTTATTTAATCTGCGGCTACACTAAAATGCATTCATACATAACTTACACACTGGGCAAGTTTAAAAGGGGAGATAAAAAAAACTTGCATAAAAAAATTTTATAATTGGTTCTACTAGTTACTTTCAGGTTTTGAGTTATTTCATTTACTTTCATGAGTAACTAACTAAAGTATATGATTTTAATAACACCAATTTTAATTTTTCACCAGCCCCTTACAGAGTTTTTACTTTTAGCGTGAAATTAACTGATTACAAAACCGTATTCCTTGCAACAACAAAACAATACATTAGGAATACTATTATCCCAAAAATAAAGTCAAACTAGAATGAAAGTTCACAAGGTTTCTGTTAAATTCCTTTTATACATATCTTCTCTTGCATTCTTCTTACGTTCCATTTATGTAAATAAGTATACACAATTTATCGATATTTTTATATCGTTTGGAATTCCCTAGGTAAATTTTATTCGTGCTACTAAAAGTTTAATTTCTGGGCGTTTCAACCGCCGTCATTAGTGTCACCAAATATATTGACGAAATCAATGACACCTACCATCAACTCCTGATGTAAACAGAAGCAGAACCGGGGATGTAGTTTCTATCAGCATCAGAAGTTGCTGTAGTGTCACTGATTTCGTCAATATATTTGGTGACACTAATGACGGCGGTTGAAACGCCCTGAAATTCACCCTAAAACACCCTACAGTCTGCAAAATGTGAGGTAAGCATTAAAAATGATTTTTTGAAAAATTGTTGTTGCATCTGTAATTCTGTACACGACAAAAAGCCAATTTATGGCGTTTGATGAACAAGAGGTCTCCTTTGGCAGGGTGGATCTCTTGAACCTAAAGGCCATTTTAACCCTTAAATTGGCAAAAATAAAAAAGTCGGGTGTTCAAACCTCTTTAGAATAAAAAAAGCATAAAATATTAGTCACAAAAAAACAACAAAAAGTGAATGTTATGTTATGTCCATTGTGATGGATGTTGCCAGAAAGGGAGCTATCTTGATTTTTGATGCGGGTGGGAGGGGGTACAAGGGGTAGGGCCTTTCTTTAAAATACGTTTTAATTTTATTACGGCGTGTGTTTAAAAGGTATTGCATAGACTTTGGTATCAATTTTGAATAAAATTGATATGAGGAATTTATTTAGAAAACAATATTTACACCATTCCATACATAAAACTTACAGAAAATATATTTCAATATTTTTTTATTTACATAAGTTTATCTTCTAAACAATAATCATATTTGTTCAATAAAAAATATTTTTAAATACAACTAGGAATCATAGTTAAGTATAGAAAATATAATCAAAGTTCACATTATTTTAACATTCAACTTTGAAAATAAAAAATAAGCGTGCGAAAAATCTACTTATACAGGGTGGGAAGTTGAGATGGATCAGTAAGGAAGGGCAGCTACTCCGTTAATGCCACGCGAAAATGCTCGTAGTAGACCTTTGCTAACTTTAAGTAGGTAATGACAATCGACATTCACAGATTTTTGATAAAATGTATAGTCAGCGAGAAAATCGATAGATTTGAGTAATTTTTTTATGCATGACTTTTTATTTTTTTGACAATGGATTACTTTTTTCTATGACATTATGATTCCTACGTTGAAATAAAATTCAGGTCTCCTAGGAATTGCCTCTTTGGTGCCTAATAGGTACATAAAATGAATATTAATTTTACGACTACAGAAAAATATAAAGTATAAATGTAAACTACCCCATACACGCACTGTTCTGCAACAACCAAATTTTGGCAGTAGGGATGCGTCCTGGGTAAAAAATCTATTTAGGCCGTCGTCAGTTAGATTATTAAAAAATATTGAACACGTATTTTTTGCTTGAAGAAGAGGAAGGGGAAGACCAAGGAGAAATTACTTTGAGCAAATAAAAGAGAGGTTAAAGTCATGTCTTACCAGAAAGTCGAGCAGTTGACAGAAGACCGGAACGGTTGGCGATTACTCCACCGACAAGAGCTTGGCTCTTAAATAAAGAGAGAGAGAGAGATTTTTTGCTTTATCAAATCAATTGACAAAATTGACAAAGATAGCGCGCATCAAAGTTCGGGAGTTCGGGGCTCGTGACGTCACAACTAGGGTTTGCAATTCGAATATTCGAATATTCATATTATTCGAATATCCGCCAAACATAAAATCCGAATTCACCAATATTACTTATTCGAATCAGGGCTCGGAAACGTTATTTGAAATAACGTTTTTAAAACGTTTCAAACGGTTCTTTATACAACATTTTGTTCAGAACGAAAACGAAACGAGAACGTTTTCAAAAACCGGTTTAATCCACAGGACACGGCGGCGCCTCGCGCAGCCTTTTTTGCCATCCGAAACAGGCGGGACGTTTTTTGACAGCTATTTTATAGTTATTTATGCAACTGGCACATAATGAAGTCTCTAAAGATACCGAGTGCCATGATGATGGTAATGACAGGCACGAGTATCTTTAGAGCTTATTATGTACCGTACCATACATAAGTTTTTCTACAAGCTTAAAATAAACAATGGCTAACTTTTTTTTGTATGGGTCAATTTCAACAGTGCACGATTTTATGCCAATTTCGGTGGCGAGATGAAAAGTTTTTTTTTTAGGAAATTTTTTGCTGATAATTTGTTAAAAATATTTAAAATTGGAATTTATAATGCGATGTTATTATTCGTAAAACTTTAGAAGATATTGAGAATAATAATTTGAGCTGACCACCTGAATTTAATTGATGTGCCACCTCAATTTAAACGCCACCTAAATTAGTTTTTATAACATAATCTAATTTTGGATATTATTAAATACTAATCAATTTATTAATAAAATAATTCTCATAAATCGAAAAATAAATCAGTAGTTAGCTTTTGTTTTTATTGATTATGTGCAAAATGAAAATGAAACAATCGTGTACTCAGTAATGAACTCTCTTCTTTTAAATTTAATTTTATACGTAATTAACAGAGCCCGGAATTTTCGTAGCAGTTTTGAATTATCATAGTAAGTTCTCATTTATTGAGTTCCGATATACGTATATCAATACAATACTGAACACATTTTAAAGAAGATTAAAAGTAGAGGTTAATGTTTTTCGGTACGATGTGATGATTTGATTCATGTTTTTTGACATTATATTTTATGAACTGTTTCAAACTAACATCACAAAACCAAAACAGTATATCACGGAATCGTATTCTTTTAAAATCAGTTGCGGGGACTTTTCTTACCATTTGCCAATGGTAGATCTCTTATTTCGAGGCATTTTCAATTTGTACTCGAAGGAAATTGCAACAAGAATTGCCAATGATAGTAGTGATTGACAGTGATATATGTCTATTAAACTACTAATCAAAGGCCATCAGATGAATGCCCAGTACATAGCACGATATTACTCTGAATTTTTTAAATAGGAAAAGTTTTAGAAATAACTTGTAAGCAATTTAATTACTACACGAGTTAAAACAACGAGAAACTTTTTTGCAATTTATACAATTGTTATAAAATTTAATAATAATGGCAAAAAATATGAATTAATAATTTAGGTAGCGCCAAATAAGCCAAAAAGATGCAATGCCCACCTTAAATTGCGCCACTGAAATTGGAAATATGTTAAAATTATGTTCCAAAAACAAATAATCCTTGTTTTGCAATTTTAAAATATATGCTATTCGAGAAAGACAACAAAAGACTATCCTAAAGGTTCATCTTTCAATGAAAACCTTATTAGAATAAACATATAAATGAGCTACCAAAATTGAAAAAAGTTTGACCCCCATGCCAGCGCAGATTAGTACTTACATACATGATTTGCTGGAACACGGGGCGACATGATACATCATTGTTTAGGTAGGTGATCAAAGCGTGTAGAGTGAAGTTATAAAGGTTTAAAATTTGTCCACCCGAATGGGTCCTCGCGCGCGGACAAAATGGAGGCATCGGTTGTGACTTATATAATACAAATAAATTAATGTTTTTTACAAATTACCAAACCAACACTAGGACGCGGCACAGAGTCTTGGTTTAAGCGATTTAAATGTTTTTTCAATTTGTTTAAATTTAACACAGTTAGGTAATTTTACCGGAAAGCAGTGGGGGAGAATGAACTTAATAACATTAAAAAATATATTTAATTATATTTCTCATATATCACTTCGATTTTCGGCTTGGACACAAATAAAATCACGCCCGGAAATTGACCCGTATACTTTCCTTGATTTTCTTGTAACAAATTACTTGTCAGCTCAGCAAAGTCATTTTACTCCAGTAATTTTACGGACGCTAGTATGGTGAAACTAAAATAGTTAATAGCTGATATTTCTTGTGTATCGGATATATTATAATTCTAGTAATTAGGTAGAAACATAACCCAACTAAATATGAGTCAATAAATTATTTAAAAAAAATTGAAAAAAAATCCTAAAAATTTTGTTAAAAATAATTATAAACTATTTTTTTTATATTACTTACTTAATATTTGATCTATAATATTCAAGATGAATAGCACAAAAAATTATTAAGAATTTTTAATTTATATTCAATTAGCTAGAATATTGTTTTCATTTTGCATATTTCCGTATTTAAAAATCGTAATTGGCTATAGTTTTCTTCATTCCTTGTTGATTACAATAAATATAAACGTTGCAAGCAAATCGTACATATCGTGGTAAATAATAATTCCTTATAAAAAATACAAATTGATTAGTCTATTTTAACATTTATAAATAGTTTTGTCATTTTTATCAAATCACTACTTATTACTAACTTTTTCTATCATTTAAGGGTATATATAACAGAAGCCATGTATTTCGCTGATTTAGCGGCTTTTCGTGTAAATATTCTGTTAGATTTCACATTCTACTCATTATAGAGAAAAATATTCTTATGCTTAGATACAAAAAATACAATAACGATTTTTTATTTATAAAAAAAGTCATTTATTTGACAGCATATTTATATACCTACTTCCGGGTGGCAAGTTTGTAGGATTCATGAATATAGTGTCTTAGAATATCTTATAAGAATGGAGTAAAAAAAATCAGGCTATTATAAATTTATGTTTTAAAAACCGTAAAATGACTGGATTATTTTCATTATTTCGATTGGCGTTAATAGTTTGTGAATTTTAATAATCATCTTTTCTTAGGGCCGTATCTATATCATCTCAACTGTGATCCCCGTTTCAAGATAAGTCAAAGTCAACGTCAATCCATAGAAAACTGTCATTTTTGATACATCTTGGGACGGGGATCAGAATTGAGATGAGTTTATTAATACGGCCCTTAGTAATTTAATAAAAATGTAATTTCAAAGACATTATCATTCTCGAAGTCAATTTTGTTTTTAATCTACATCATTTCAATTGTTATTAAAATATTTCTAACGATTTAATATACAAATAAGAAAGTCCAGTGTTCACTAAACGCCAAAATCCGGAATTATGGTAATAACAATGCTATAATGGTTATAAAAGAACAGTTATTACTATGGCAACGCTCATTATAGAACCGTTTTCACGCTTTGGTTACACTATGGGTAGCTTTCTGATACTGTTAACGATGTATATATTAGCGGTTTATAGTACGCGAGTAGAAAAAAGTTAATAGGCAACCTCTCCAAAATTTCCGAGATTATTTATTGGTACCACCATAATGTTGTAAAAAAATGCTAACTGATCCTGCTGGGCAGTTTCTGAGAAACAAGTAAAGAAAGCCGCAAGGCGTGGCCGAGAAATACTAAATAAATGACTGACTGAATGAAATTCTTAATATTCGTAGTTTCGTACCGAACAACCCAGTAAATGGAATAAAACGGTTAAAAACGTTTTATTGAACAAAAACGATAAAAAACCGGAACCTGTTCAAAAACGTTTTCCATAACGTTCCGTTCGAACGAAACCGAAACAAATCGTTTCTTAGGTATTTAAGACGAAACCGTTTCGAAAAATATACCGTTATCCGAGCCCTGATTCGAATAAATCGGATATTTTGAATAGTACAAAAATAGGATTTAAATAGTTAAATTCCTTTAGTAAAACGCTAGAATAGCTTTTCTTCATACCTACTGACATGACATGAGGCTTTAAAACTAATTTCCTGTTTATTATACTCCCTGGCAAAAAAAAAAACAGTTTAGATCCCTAAAACTTATAATCGAGCAAGCCAGTGACAAAACGGGGTCGCTCGGTACCTAATTATAGTTAATTACAACAAATTGTGTTTTTCATATTATATTTAGGGTAATATCTGCATTTTTAAATATAATATCTTTGATGATATAACGTGAAATCATTATTTCGTTTTATTTCATAAAATATTCAAATTATCCGAAAAATCCGAATATTCGAATACAAGAAATCGAATTATTCATATTATTCGAATGTAAAAAGTGAACGGATATTACAAACCCTAGTCACAACGTGGTAAAACGTCACGCGGGACTTCAACGCACTATATCTTCGTAATTTGGACCAATAAATACGAGTTAAATATTTTTTGATAATGTAAATGATGGACTAAATATAATTTTTCAGGACACTAGCCTATTGTTGGTCCAATAGTTATTCCGAAACAAAAAGTAATAATTTTGTTAGAAGTAACTTAGTCATTTATTAATTTATATTATGAATCGACATTTACTTACCGAAAGTATGATATTCCGTCCGAGACATTCTTCTTACGGTAATTATTTCTACAGTTTTTGAAAACACACTGAGGCATTGTGACACGTGACACTGTTGGCGTAGTTGCAAGCGAACTAAATTCAAATAAGATCCCATTTTGAAGTGAGGTCTTATTCGCTCGTGCGTTCTTTGTCCTGTGACCGGTTATCTAGTTAGTATGGTTGATCGAAGCTTGATATGTGTAATTCGGCGAGCTGCTTTGTGGCAGTGTTGTCAAATGGCGCGAGCAACTTCTGTAGTACCTACCTACGTTAACTAACGTGAAATTATAGTGTTATCCTCAATCTTTACGTCTCCTTTGTACCAATCCTATCCTAAAAGCGGAACCCTCGGTCAGTCGAACTCGCACCCGATTGTTTTTTTTAAATGCAGTTAAAGACCTAGCAGTAAATGTAGCTTGTGCAATAACTATGTTGCTCTTACTGTCGGATGTAGATTAATCCCTACTGGTTTTTGAAAACTAATCTACAACGATGATTCGATCGTTTTAATCAACATCTTTCAGTTTTGCTCGTTTAGATAATGATGTTTTAAGTCGTTAACCATGTAACTGGTAGATAATACTAAAAGTATTCTGAAGTCAAGGGCTGTTCTAACCTTAAATTATTAACATTATAGTGGAGTTTATACGCCTTAGAGCCCGAATACACAGTGATTAGTGCGAGTGATTAGCTTATACATTTGTTGTCATGTGACAAGTAATAAGTGTATGAATTAATCTAGCTAGCTAACTAACACTAACTAGCACTAATCACCGTGTAAACCCGCTTTAATTTCCGTGCAATCTTTGTTGCTTTGTGAACACTCTTTTTAGTAAGTTAAGCTTATAAGCTTAAGATTGATATTCCTGATGGTTCGGAAACACACAGGTGTGGTGTACGTGAACATTTCTTAACATTTGTGGTTGCAATGGTTTGGTGAGTATGATATCTAGAAAAAAAGAATCATCTTTATTACTTTATTAATAAAAAGTTAATTAGCAATTGGAACTGTTTTATTTGCGTTATTTTTACCCCCGATTAACTATAGGTTTTTTATCACTTGTGGGATTATGCCTGAGTTTCGGGCTTTAAAGTAAATTAATGTATTTACCGTGCATTCGTAAAAGGACATTTATATTTACAGGCCGAGCAGGAGTTCCAGGAGCACCTGAACAGCTTGCGGATAACTGTCGAAGATGGCAGCCAGAGGTGCATGGTGGAGCGGCGCGGGCGCGACGTGTCGGGCAAGTGGATCTACCTCTGCTACCCGTGTGCGGCCGTCTGCAGCGGAGAGAGCATCTTGCAGGTCAGTCGCGGCTCCGATCCAGCAGCATATAAATAAATATAATAAACAAATATCAGGGGACCATCTCACACAAAAAATAGACCTAAGGGAAGGTTGCGATCATTGGACCACTTAATCACCAGCCTATATCTTTTCCCGGGACTCAAGCTATCTCCATACCAAATTTCATCTAAATCTGTCGAGCAGTTTTCACGTGATGCGCGTTCAAATAAACATATTTACAGCTTTATTATATGTATAGACAAAATATAGATAGATAGATATAATTATGTAGATGAGTAAAACTTGTAAAAGAAATAGCATTCGGTGCTATGACGACGCGGTTAGCCTAGTTGGTAGTGAACCTGCCTACGAAGCTAGCGGTCCCGGGTTCGAATCCCGGTATGGACAAATATTTGTGTGAAGAGCGCGAGTATTTGTTCCTGAGTCATGGATGTTTTCTACGTATTTAAGTATGTATTTCTCTATATAAGTATGTTTATCGTTGTCTAGTACCCATAGTACAAGCCTAGAGCTTAGTTTGGGACTAGGTCAATTTGTGTGAGATTGTCCCGTGATATTTATTTATTTATTTATTTATTTTATATCTGTATATACTGCAGTGTCAATTCCAAATTAACCGGTTAATTTCGTTCTTCAGAACGAAATTTGTGAAAAACCGGTTTTTCAATTAACCGGTTTATATACCGGTAACCTTAACCCAAACCGCTATCCATTCAGGTTTGGGGTCAATGTCCGAAACCGGTTTCAATTTCATGTATATTTTGAACGTACCGAACAGTTAACATAACACTGAAAATTACATTAGCCATAGAATACCTAAATTAAATTTCCTTTAATTTATTTAGATTTGCATTTTTGACGACCCTATTTGACAATGCCAATTTACCCCATTATCAAACCGAATAACCCCTGCGTCGTTCCAATTATACTTGTTGACATGCCAATTTCCCCCTTTGCCGTTCCTATTATCTCCAAAATAACCTAAAAACAAGTGGTTATCTAAAACTAAGATTTGCAATGAAATATTGCAATTATTTACTTACTTTTTTATTTCTTTAAATCACAATCCCAAATTTTGATATTATAAATAAATGAGTATGAGTATGAGTATGATCGATATTACACCAATTTAAACAGTTTTTCACAATATGACTCATCTTAAACTTGAAATTTAAAGGTACATTAAACGCGTGTTCACGATGACCTCACTTTCAACGTGTTTTTCTTACTGAAACGTCATTGGTTGATTTAAATGCTGTGTAGCCAGTAGCAAAACATACCTCGCTCATTCAGAAATCAATAACAGTTGATCTCCGGTCTGTTAGGAATGGGACTAACAGACCGGTTTAGAAAAGCAGATATTTATTCCTATTTACCCCGCCATTCCTATTTACCCCGTTTTACGGTACTGAGTTGTCTTTAAGATCTTTTTTGTAAAGAATTTGATGCTCAACAAAACTGTTATAATCATTTTTCTCGAAAAATAAAAAATCAAGTGTAATTAAAAAAAAAATATATATTCATGTTATTTATATAGAAAATCAATTTTTTCGATGAGTTAAGCCCTCCAATTCACTCAAAAAATACCTTCCAACGAAAATACCTTCTTTTAGATAAATTATTAGTTAGTAATTATTTAATTGAATACATTTTGTCATTCCGGTAACGCTTGGTCACACCCGGAAACGCTACTAAAAACCAATTAACGACCAAAGACAATATTTTTTTTATCAAATCCATTTATGAATCGCAATAATAAAGTTATTTTGTGGTCTCAATAGTAAATTTAATGTGAAATATCATATAAATACTATTTTACTCGGTCAATGATAAGGACTGATTTCCAGAATAAAAACAACGAAAAAAATATAATGAAATTCCAAACTTGAAATTTCCCACCTCTGTGATTTTGACCCATACCTACTTGACACCGGCTTGGATATATTTCATGTACCTATTAGGCACTAAGTATATAGGCAATTCCTAGGACTCCTAGGAGGCCGGTCTTTATTTAACCCTTTTTACTGGGTTTTTTGAAGATGGTTTTTTGTTACGTTGACTGAAGTTTGCCCGGTATACACCGTGCCCGGGAGGTACCCGAAGGATTTTAACAGCAGATTCCTGAGGTCATAAGAAGTAAGAAATGTTATATGAACATAGGTCCGATTAGCTTTTTTTTAATTTTCGATTTTTTCATACAAAATAAATCAAATATTTTTGCTTCTCTAAGAAACAATGCTTTAGGACGAGCTGGCAACGCTTTTTACTGCATTTCTTACGTATTATGGGGATTCCCCTTCACATTTAATGAATGTTATTTTGTCTCCTTTTCTAATCAGTAATGTTAGAAAAGTTAAGTGGAATAAAGAGACAAATCCGTGTCGTAAAGAAGAAGATGATTGCGTAATAGGCATAGATTATTACCAAGTAGAATCTATTCACTTTTACTCATAAATCCTTTTTAACATAATGATTATGAGTACATAAGGCATGCCCCTTAAGCTACGGTAGCCTGTTTTTCAGAAAAGAGTTTTTATCATTACAAAATTAAAAAAATAATGCGTGGATTGTAAGGCCTGCTTAAAGCTAACTGAGCCCTCCTGTGATGGTTAATGAGAAAAGGTGAGAAAAGTGACAGGAGGTGGCCTAATGTAACATTAGTGCTTATAAACGTTTGTGCCACTATGCACTGGACAGTTTAGTCGTGAAATTATCTATTTAACCGACTTGAAAAAAGATGATTCTGTACGTATGTTTGTACAGTCAGCCCATAAAAATACTTAGAACCCTGTCATTGTGGCTGTCATTATCATTGTCATGCTTGTCATTTGATTTTCAGTTTGAAGTTTATTATGACAAGGCACTAAAGAGCTCAACATTTTCGTTGGCAAATTGTATCTTCGCGATTATCTCAAATCTACTGCACCGATTTCCAAGATTCTTTCGGGAATGTAATTCCCGTACTTTCGAGGTAGTTCTTAGATATAATACACTATGACTAAACTAAACTAAACTAGTTTTTATGAGAGGTTGATTGCGGAAAACTTAAAATATCCTCCTAGATTCCGCGTGATTTTGTTTATCTTCGCGATTATCTCGACAAGTACCTACGGTATACTTATTATGAATTTATGATAACACTGAAAAAATAATGAAGTAATATTATGTTGGAGTCAGGTTATTTGTTTTTTAAAACATTTTTTTTTACTTATTGTAGTTACTGATGTACGAGGGCAGAGCGAGAAGTCTGGTAAAAATCATATTAAAGGCATTTTTTTCACAAATTCATTAATGCCAATTTGAAATGCAATCTTTTTGGAGGTACATCGTATATTTACAGCCAGTTCACACGGCTAGTTTTTTTTTTGACAGCTATGAAAAAGAAACAATCACTTTGGTGTTTGCAAACATGGAGAAAAGTGAGTTTCGTGTTCTGATTAAACATTATTTTTTGCGAAAAAAAAACCATTACGTATAAAAAAAAAATTAGACGAATATTACGGGAACCCTGCTCCATCGATTAAAATGATCCACAAGTGGTTTACGGATTTTCGTTGTGGCCGTACAAGCACTGCTGACGCCGACCGACCCGGACGCCCAGTTGAGGTCACCACACCAGAGATGATCACCAAAATCCATGACATCGTATTGAACGACCGAAGAGTAAAGGTCTGTGAGATAGCTGATATTGTAAGCATTTCAGACGAACGGGTTCGTAATATCCTTCACACTTATTTGGATATGAAGAAGCTCTCCGCCCGTTGGGTGCCGCGATTGCTCACAGTGGATCAAAAACGCACTAAGGTGACTCTGTCAGAGGCATGTTTGGCGAAGTTTAGGCGTAATGAAAAGGACTTCTTGCGTCGTTTCATAACTGTTGACGAAACCTGCATTCATCATCATACACCAGAAACCAAGGAGCAGTCAAAACAATGGATTGCTTCAGGTGAACCTGCACCAAAGAAGGCCAAAGCAGTTTTATCGGCGAATAAAGTTATGGCTACTGTCGTCTGGGATACTCATGGTGTAATATATATTTATTACCTTCAGAAAGGTAAAACGATTAACGGCGAATATTATGCCAACTTGTTACAGCGTTTTCATGAAGTTTTAATGGAAAAACGACCCCATTTGGCGAAAAAGACAATCATTTTTCACCAAGACAACGCACGAGTCCACACTTGTGCAGTTGCTATGGCTAAAATCCACGAATTGCGTTACGAATTGCTCCCGCATCTCCCTTATTCTCCAGATTTGACCCCCTGCGACTATTTTCTTTTCCCAAACTTGAAGAAATGGCTTGGTGGAAAAAGATTTGGTTCCAACAAAGAAATCATCGCAGAAACCAATGCGTATTTTGAAGGGTTGGAGAAATCGTACTATACGGAGGGAATCGAAAAGGTAGAAAAGCGATGGACCAAGTGTATTGAGTTACATGGGGACTACGTTGAAAAATAAATATTTACTTGGACCAAAAAAAAAATTGTTTAATTTTTTCCAGACTTTTCACTCTGCCCTCGTAGCTAACTCGGATTTGACGAGTCTACGTCTAAAAAGTATGGCTTAAAAATGTCTTGATTTATTTTTGTTGAGGAATTTACTGGTCCAGCATTTTACCTATTATTGGCATTGGATTTCTTTTTAACTAGGGTCTAGGCTAGGGGCTAGGAGGTACAATTGGAGAAGTCTTGGCGGCTAAAGTGGACAGATACGTCAGGTACAATGTAGCGCAATCAACTTCTAATTCTGCCCATAGAAGGGGAAATTGGAAGATGTTTTGAACTACAAATAATTATAAGGCACCGTAAAGATCCAACTTAATTTAATAAGAGATAACATGTCGGACAAGCGATTTACACCAAATTAAATAATTACCCAATTGGCTTGGCTTGTGGACTTTTTGAAAGAATAAAAAAGATTAATTGAAGAAGTTTTAATTGGCCAGTTGTATCTCACGATGGTAAAAATGTAGCGTGTCCAGTCCACTTTCCATGATAAAAGAAGTCCTGCGTGTTAGTATCCTGAAATATCCCATTGCAAAGGCTCACTTTTTACTTAGCCATAATTATCTTGGATAATCTTCCACCAGTCTTAATCGAAGGTACCAAGTTCATTCTGATAACGTTACTTTGGTCGGCTGCGACGCCAACTTATTGTGCGGGACTTCGTATCCACTTTTGCCCACAATTCGTTCGGCATGGTTCATTAAATTTAAATAATAAATATTATACGTCCAATCTGGGTTCTGGGCACAATTAGGTGTTGTATTTAAGCCACTTCAGTACGGAAACTATTATTGTCTGAGGGTTAAGTAGACAAGTTATAATGTAAATGACGCGTAGATGCTTTGATTGTACAGAAATCTTGCATTTTTACATTTTCTGAGAATATGAATTTTCCCGAATTATTGACATGTAAACAATTACAATGACACAAGCGTACTTGTCAATCTTGTCATATTAATTCATTCTCATATGTATGACACATATGAGAATGAATTAATATGACAAGATGGACATGACATAACCTTTACCTTTTATATGACATCAAAGGTAACTAAATCCAGGGCATGGCGTCATTGATTTAGTATATATAGATACACAATCAGCAGGAAAAAATGACAAGTCAAAACTACTGCCTAATCGACTTGGGTAGTAGTTTGGCTATTAGTCTTGTTCCAACCACAGACAGTGGCAGTTGATTTCTTTTCAACTAGGGTCTAGGCTAGGGGCTAGGAGGTACAATTGGAGAAGTCTTGGCGGCTAAAGTGGACAGATACGTCAGGTATAATGTCGTGCAATCAACTTCTAATTCTGCCCATAGAAGGGGAAATTGGAAGATGTTCTAAACTACAAATAATTATAAGGCACGGTAAAGATCCAACTTAATTTAATTAGAGATAACATGTCGGACAAGCGATTTACGTTTACGATTTAGTTGTATCCCACGGTGATAAAAATCTAGCGTGTCTGCAGTCTACTTTCCATGATAAAAGAACTCCTGCATGTTACAACGGTCACACTGAAAGTTTCTAGAACTGGATACTTACGAACAGTGAATAAAAAAACGCTTGTATTTTGAAAATATAACTCTTACTCATTCGAACCAGGTATATTGCAACCATTTGTCATTCATATTTTTAAATCGGCAGCTATTTGAAAATCGAATGTTTTACATCGAAGTGAATCGAACTCGTGAAAATATTCGTGCAATTATTTTTATGTTTTTGTTTTGGTCTCATTCTGCAGGAAAGTTACGATAGACTTCGATTGAGGTCTCATGATGAAGCTCCATCCAGGGCCACTGTTTAAAACTAGTTTAAGGAGTTTAAGGGCGGTCGCAGAATTTTTTCTGCCGACCAGCATGAAGGACGCCCTTCAACAGCTACGACCGAAGATAACATCAGTGCTGTGCGGCTCATGTTAGAGGCTGACAGGAGAGTGACATACTGACAGATTCGGGCAAGCTTAGGCATTGGTATGAGACCGGTGCAAAATATTTTACATCAACATTTAGGCGCCAGAGAGCTTTGTACCAGGTGGATAACCCATGATTTGACTGAAGCCCAAAAACACCGTGGGATCTATAGGTGCCGCGTAATGTTGAAAAAAATCAACGGAGGTCACTCAAATACTAGATTAGACATTGTCACTAGTGACAAAAGCTGGATATATTGTTACGATTCGGAAACTATGAGGCACTCAGCACAGTGGGTGTTTCTATCTGAAGAGTTTCCCACAAAAATAAAGAAAGGAAAAACGCTGGGAAAAAGATGGTGGCTTCTTTTTACGGCCGGACTGATTATTACGCAACTATTGGTTTATAAAATAAGAAACCAGTTACTGCAGAGTACAACACCATCAATTGTTTGCCAGTAGTTTAAAAAAAAGAAAGAGAAAAACGACCTCTTAGTAGGATCCTGCTTCATCACGACAAAGCGGCGCCGCGCACTGCCAGACAAAAGATGCAATATTTAGAGACATTAGGTGTTGAAGTATTAAGTGATCCGTCATTTAACCCTAACCTTGCACCCTTTTTTTATGCCCAAAAATAAAAGATGTATTACGCGGAATGCAATTTCCGGACGCCGAGAAAGCAGTGGCTACATTTGGTAAGACCGTAGAAGGCGCCCCTAAGGAACAGTGGGCGAAATAATGTTTACTGTGATTTTAACGAATGAAGCGGTTCGTAGTGTATAAACGGAACCATTTCGAGAAACAATAAAACAAAAATTAAGTTGCTTCTATGTTCAGTTTATGATTTTCTAAAAACTTTCAGTTTGACCCTCGTAGTATCCTGAAATAGCCCACTGCTAGGCAGAGGCTATGCTCCCTTTTTACTTAGCCATAATTATATTGTATAATCTTCCACCAATCTTAATCGATGGTACCAAGTTCATTCTGATAACGTCACTTTGGTCGGCTGCGACGCCAGCTTTATTGTGCGGGACTTCGTATCTACTTTTGCCCACAATACGTCCAATCTGGGCACAATTCGTTGTTGTATTTAAGCCACTTCAGTACGGAAACTATATTGTTGTCTGAGGGTTAAGTGGACAAGTTACTGATATTATGTAAATGATGCTTAGATGCTTTGATTGTACAGAAATCCTGCATTTTTGCATTTTCTCAGAATATTAATTTTCCCAAACGATTGACATGTAAACAATTACAATGACTCAAGCGTACTTGTCAATCTTGTCATATTCATTCATTCTCATATGTGTCAAATCAAAGGTAACTAATCCAGGGCACTAACAGGTAACTAACATATATAAACTGATTTCTGTAAACATCATTATAGATACATTTTGTGAGCGGTCTTCCGTAGATTTATTTGCGTTTGATATGATTTTATTTGCCGTAACGTGAGTATAAAAGCCGCAACGTTGCAATTATAAGGGTTTGTTTCACTTGAGTTTTCGTAAAAAGTATTTTTCACAAAAATTTATATATCATAAACTAGACCGATTCCAGCCTACTTTATACGACATTTTTAACTCGAAATTAACTCGGGAATCCGCTGTTAAAATCCTTCGGGTACCTCCCGAGCACGGTGTATGTATATACACATCCGTAACATCTTCGCTACCCTTATCGCATGCTACGTCACTTTTCTAGTACTTATAGAGATTTTGATCTTTGTTCAATATATACTTTATTTTGAGTACCGTCAACATCAAAAGTAGATACACACTGTTGTACCTTGTCGCTATACAGCCACGCTATACAGGTTGTCAAGTATGTTAATGCAATAAAGTACAAAAGTGAGTATCTGCTTTTAACGTTGATCCTACCTACAGGTTAAACTCTCCATACCAAATTGTTTGATTTGAAGTCGTAAATGTCATTAAATCGAAGTTTGCCTTGTGTAGCGTCAATTATATGACTTTTCATTACAATTTCAGACACATATTTCGGGAAAAAAACATAAGGTCAAGATAGCAGTGCGAAACACCTGGCCACAGAACATTTTTGATGAACATCCATACATACAAAGCGAGAGAGGAGGAAGTAAAACTGTTGGCGGTAAGAACTTAACAACTTATTTTTGCACATAAGTCTGTACCTATTGTGGGACCATTTATTGATGTAGTTGCAATCATTTGCAGCTACTGAAAAAGTACTTCAGAAGATGGCCCAAGAAGTAGACTTTCATAATAAAAACCCTTCAGAGTTGGATTTAAAGTACAATAAGTACAAAAATGTGCAGTGCCACATACAAGACGCGGTCGACGGTGTCAAGTAAGTAAAATAAGTGGTAACTGCATTGATTTAGTATATGTATATATTAGCTACACAATCGTCAATCACCAACAAAAATCTTATATAAACTGGCTCTCAGCTGACAGCTGTATTCAGATACATGCTAATACCTAGTAATGCGAACAAATATTGATTTATTTTTACCCGATTGCCCGAAGGAGGGTTATGTTTTTCGAGCGTATGACGTATGAGTGTATGTATGTATGTCTATTTCTTTGTGCCGCTCTGCAGCCTAAATGGCTTGACGGATTTTAACATATGAGGTGTCATTCGATTCGTCTTAACTGTCGGAGTGACATAGGGTATACAATATTTCAATATGGCGTCCGCGAAAAAAAATATGGAGGGGGGTTTAAAAAAAGTATTTTTTGTTATGGGTATCAAATGAAAGCTAATAAATAGCTCATTCCAAATATAAGTTTAACCTCCTGAGGCCTAAAGTCCTACATATAGGACAATTGTCAAAATGACTTTTAACTTTTGTTGATAGCGAAATTTTGACGTAGGCGTCAGGAGGTTAAACGTGATAACACTTTGATGCTACAATTTTAATAAAAAGTATGAAATAAAATAAATTTATTAAAAAAAATCTAAAAACCCGACTGCTTTAAATAATATCAACTGAAAAGCTAAAAACAAGCCCTATAATCTAAAGAATATAACTTAAATGTTGGAAAAGGTATTGCAGGCGCGGACAAGCAAATTTTGGTGTAAAAATTTAAATATTTACACTAAAGGAGCACCACCTGGACTTGTCCCTTTTTTTTAAATTAATTTATTTTATTAGTTAAGTGGTCATTGTCGTAATATTGACCAGTCAAAAGTAAACATCGGACGAATGTTTCGTCGCATGTCGCATTTTTCTAGTAGTACCTACTTATTAGTTTACAGTAAACAAAAATACATAAAATATATCAAAAACCTCCTTGTATGATGTTTAAGAATGCTATAAATGCTATAAACTTAAGCTGTAAAACCGGTCAAATGTCAGTCGGAGTAAATAATGAATCATCTATTTTAGGGTTCCGTAGTCAACAATGAACCCTTATAGTTTCGCCATATCCGTATTAGTCCTGGCAACGAATGATTGTGGATGGAAAGGTAGGGGGCAGAAAAATTGAATTCGAGACTTTGTTTGGATTAAAGTTGAAAGCATAATTCGACACAACTTTGACAACTCATTCCTCACTTCACGTAAGTAAATTACTAGTGATTAATTGCTGTGAAGTTAACCCTATGGCAGGTAACCCTTTGTCTTATCTGTCAAAGTTGTCTCTCGAATTATGGTTTCGACTTTAATCCAAACAAAGTCTCGAATTCAATTCTTCACTCGTCCCGAGTCTTGCCACTTGCCTGCGGCTCGTGGCAAGATATCTCGGTACTCGTGAAGTAATGACATACTTTCCGCACTAGCATCGAAATGTACTATTATTTAATAATGAACATCGGTTCGTTTATTATGAATAAAACTTAGTGACAGAACTTATGACCCGACTAAGTAAGTGTCACAGCGATTAAAGTGACAAGATACCTACTAAACGTGTACACATATTTATGACCTTGACTGTACGAGCCCAAAAATTGCACTTTCTGCCGAGGCAGACATAGTGCTTTTCTCAACTACTGCGAGGAAATAAAAAAACTATAAGTTGTAATTCACTTTCTATGGCGTCGGTCGGCGTCGGTTTTCAAAGTTAGAAGCGGTATCCCCGCCAATTTTGCCATAGTTTACTTTTGTTTTATTTTAATATCTGGTCCCCTATTCTGCCCTCCTAAGCTAAAAAGCAGTATCTCAAAAACAATAGCCAAAGCAGATTCAGTCCTCCCCTGTTAATAATGAGGTTGCAATTGGCTAGGTAAAGTTTTTGGAAGAGAAGTAAATTATATATTTTTTCGATAGTCGTCATCCTAAAGATCAAGGAACTGCGGCTCTTTTATTTTTATTTCCTCTAATATTTTAGAAAAATTTTTTTTAGTTATTAAGTTGACATTTTTAAACTTTAATAACCGACAAGCTTGTTGCCTTCGTACTTAATGAAAAATAAAAAAACTGTCACATCTGTATCTGTCATTGTCAAGTCAAATCAAAGTAAACAAACGATTCAATACTAATTCATTATTCAAGTCCAAATATCGTGCAAAGGTCGTAGAGCAAGCGGCAAAATCAAAAGTCCGGAGTTCGTTAAAAATATTTCTAAAAACACTGATCACATGAAACGCAAGCAAACAGAAAAGAGTAGTTGAATTGAATCGTATGTTTACTTTGATTTGACAATGACAGACATAGAAGTGACAGTTTTTTTTTTCTTTTTCATAAGTACGAAGGCAACAAGCTTGTCGGTAATTAAAGTATACAAATGTCATCTTAATAACTAAAAAAAATATTTCTAAAATATTAGAGGAAATAAAAATAAAAGAGCCGCAGTTCCTTGATCTTTAGGATGAGGACTATCGAAAAAAAATATAGGTCGATTTCATTATTTTATCTATAATAGAAAAAAATATTGATTGGTTCCATTGGTTCTAAGGTTAGACAACAATGTTATTGACGAAAACTTTCTTGGTCTGTCCCGTGTCTGTCCTTAAATGTGATGGTTTCCGACCCCAAATCAGACCAAAAAAGTTGATATTTCCGAGCAGTGTTGAGAAAACTACTATTTACTGCGTGCTTGGACCTATAAAAAGAATTAGGTACTTTATGAGCAAATGCATTTGTAAGAGCTCTGCTTTTGTAGGCCTCTTACTTTGATTTAGCCGAATAGGCTCCGCTGACCGCGCGTGTGTTGCAGGGCACCGCTGCTGGGGTTGGAGTACCTGGTGGAGCACCCACCCGAGCAGGCGCACTACGAGCCCTCCTACCTGTGCACGCTCTGCTCCAAGCAGGGCCATCCGCGCACCATCATCAACCACATCACCTGTTTCTGGCACAGATACAATTATCTCGTGAGATTTTCTTTTCGATGCTTTCTATCGGATACTATACTTCGTTTTTTTAGCATTAGAAATTCGGTAAACAAAGAAGCAGGTGTCGTAAACCTGTTTCTTCAGAAGTTGTTATTTATTTTATTTATTTATTTATTCAAAAAAAGGTACATGCGTTATAACATAAATAATAATATATTCATTTTTTTTTGTTAGACATGGCAATAAAAAGTAAATCGTGAATATTACCTCACGCAGTTTAGTTTGTTAACGATTTCGCATAGATATCAAATTAAAAAAAGGTTCGCGGATAACTATAACGAATCGCACGCGAATGAATACATGAGAGTGATGTTTTAAAACAATCATAAACAAGGTAATAATAAGTAGGACTAATTATGCATGCGGCTGATTAAAATTTGAACACGCCAAACATGTATTGTTGCGGGGCACGATCTCTTTAATTTAGCCGCATTATACGCTTAAAACGTTCCGTTTGTTTAAGACATTTGCTTCTTTGGGTTTTTTATTGTGCAATAATTTTGTGAATTATTAAAAACTAGCTTTTGCCTGCGACTTCGTCCGCGTAGAAGTCGTTTATCGTTTTTACCCCGGACTTTATCAAATTGTCCGAGATAAAAAAGGTGCCAATCCAGGATAACAACTATCTGTTTGACAACTTCATCCAAAATCCGTTCAACTATTTAGGCGTGATTCAAAAAAACATCCCAACATCCATACAAAGTTTATTTAGCGTCGTCGCTCGGGTTGAAACCGAAATTTCATCGATTTTCTATACAAAAACAAAAAAACGGTCTATAGCTGGGGTTTGAATTAGTGCTCCTGGTCGTGACCGTGTTTCGTGTACCCGTAGCCGAATCTCCGTTGCCGTGTTACTCGGCAACGGAGATCCGCTCCGTTTGCTCCGTGTTATTCGGCTACGTGTAATTAAGATACGTAGCTACGTGTACACGGAGATACGTATCTTATTTATACGTAGATCGGATCCAGTCGTTTTTTTGTACGAACTCATAATGGCTGGTTATCAGAGAACAGAATAATACCAATATGTAATTACTTAAAAAAAAACATCTGGAATCAAATCAATGCAAAGACCACGAGTATAACACATAATGCGAAGGGTCCGTTCGACACAAGCTCTCTTTCAACAACCGATCGGAGCGGAGCCGAAGCCGAGATTCGCGGGAACGTAGCCGAATCCAGAAACGGATACGTATCTTTGACGTGACCGTGTAGTACGGGATCTTAGCACCGCCGGTGCTAAGGCTACGTAGCTACGGTTCCGCGTGTAACACGTATATCACAAGCCCTAGTTTGAATCCGTAGTCTTTGCGTAGTAGGCCAACGCTCTAACAGGGCAGCCGCCCCGTAATTACGAACCATTGCGCGGGAAATGTTTTTGCGTGAAAATACGGGGAAAATGAATTTTCCCAGATATGAGACCTAGCTAGATCGAATTTTCGCCCCCGTAAACTCCCATGTCGCAATCTTCATCGAAATTGTTAAAGCCGTTTTTGAGAACGTGAACTGAGTACAAGTATATATACTTACACTATCTTTTGACCCGCGACTTCGTTAAAAAGTACAGATAAAGTTTTCATTATCGTACGTATCATGCACCATTGGATAGAAACAAATTTAAACCATACAATTTTTTAAACCCTTTTCAACCTGCCAATTTCACTCCCTTAGGGGTTGTGTTTACAAATTCATCGAAAGTAATACTTTTAGTTTGTCAGCAGTAGCCAATACCAATTTTCACGTTCCTAACTTCAAAATTGACCAAACATTACCCCCATTTCATCCCCTTAGGGCTAGTTTAGCCAAAATTGCCTAAAGTGGTATTTTTTATTTGGTAACAGTAGCCTACATACTAATATCCACATTTTAAACTTAAAAAAGGATCAACCTCCATACAAACTACTCCCCCCCACTTCATACCCTACGTGGTAGTTATCCAAAATCACCGAAAATTGTATTATTTTATTTGTTAACAATAGACTTTACACAAATTTACATGTGTCTAACTTCAAAAAGGACCAACCTCCTGTACAAACTACCACCCCCCCATTTCATTCTCTTAGGGGTAGGTTTTTCAAAATCGCCGAAAGTAGTTCTTTTAATTTAATACCAGTAGCCTATATTACCAATTTGCACGTTCCTAACTTCAAAAATGTCTAAACCCCTATACAAACTATAACCCCCCATTTCAACCCTTTAGGGGTAGTTTATCCAAATCCTTTATACCAATTCCCACGTTTCTATCTTCAAAAATGGATGAATATCATACAAACTTCCAACCCCTCATTTACCCCCTTAGGGGGTGAATTTTGAAAAATCCTTTCTTAATGCACCCCTAGACCTCATAAACCAACCTACGTGCCAAATTTGGAATCTCTAGACCCAGCTGTTTGGGCTGTGCGTTGATATGTCAGTCAGTCAATCAGTCAGTTACTTCTTTTATATATTTAAAAGATTTTGTTTCGACTGACATTTTTAAATTTGTAATATCTTTTGAATGGAATGTCCGATTTGAATAAATCAAAAAGTAATCTACAGGTATTGAAACAGTCTTGAATACGAAATGATTTTTTTGTATAGGGATACAAAGGTATGGATAACATGGTCTGGTGTTGGTCATCATTT
Organism: Tortrix viridana; assembly: GCA_963241965.1. Classification (NCBI taxonomy): domain Eukaryota; kingdom Metazoa; phylum Arthropoda; class Insecta; order Lepidoptera; family Tortricidae; genus Tortrix; species Tortrix viridana. Next base: position 38,055,897 of record OY725171.1, on the reverse strand, counting down.
CTATCAACTTTTAAAATGTAAAAAAAGTAGTTATAGTGACATAACTACAATACCTGGACATATGTTATCGAGATGTTTTTCGTAGATATTCTTTAATATTGTGGAACATTTTTTGTTCTATCATCAATAGTTTCCGCAGCTCATGCGATGAAATTCATTTCACGGCTAATTTTTTTACACATTTGGTTACATTATTAAAGTTTTAGTAGGGATCCCTAATTTTTTCTAGTCATAATAGTCATAAATATCATTAAATGTGTTCAATAATAGCTATATTTACAAGATTTCACATTTAAATTTAAAAACAAATCAGAACAAAAAAAAACAACCATATACATTTGTCCCTTTACTTTTCGATACAGTCTTTATACCCTGTTCAGTAATTCCGTGGAATTCTGACGTTTCTTGGTCTTACCAGACTACAAAATTTTCCTTGAATCTGTGGTGCAAAAGTTGAAAAAAAATTAAAAGTAGAACATGACTTCCATGATTTTGGTATTTTAATTTACAATTTAATAATGTATCATTTATTAATACATAGTTATTTTAATTTAAAATCGCACAATTTAGACATAATATTTTGTTATATTGTTTTCTGAGGAAAAAGTAAATAGTTGTGGGTATCATTCTGATCATTGCCATATATTACAAACCTTTGGAGTTAGATTATATTTAATCATCGTTGTTTTGTATTTACATTCTAAATATTTCATATCATATTTCATCATTAAAAATATTTTTGGAATAAAATTGTATAAGATGACAGTTATCAACTGTTATTCGATCCGCCAATAAAAATATTATTAAAATCATAAGGATGTCTCTGTTGTACGGAACAGGATTATGTTTTCAAAAAGACGGGCGTTTTTCCGAGCCTTGATTATCAATATTATCATGAATATCATGATCCTAGTATCGCGATGCTGTATTGATCGCCATACAGGATACTGCGATACGGCCTATTCCATTATCAATATTATCACGCATATCGTGATAATATTGATAATGTAATACCCCCAACGGCCACAAATTCAAATGAAATCGACACCCCAACCGAACAAAGACGTTAACAAATGTCGAAATGAAGACCAAAAACGTCGTCAGTCAGTCTGTCAATAACATCATCAATAAAAAATGCTGTTACTCCTGAAACGTCAGAATGTGACAGCTGTCAGAATTCCACGGAATTACTGAACAAGGTATAGTTGTATTTTGGTTAATGATGAATCATGGGGAATATTGTATTTTTGTAACCAGTTTATCATTAGCGGCTTTGCGGTATTAGAGTTGGGCGGGCGTTCCACATATTTATTGTGATAAGCAGCATTGTCTATTACTAATACAGAATTTGGAGACAAGTTAGGAATAAGTTGATTCTGTAACCATTTTTCATAATTGACATTATTCATGGCATCGTGATAGTCACCGGTCTTATCAGTAGACTTGTACATAAGCAGAGCACCCGGAACGAATCCTTTGGCACTACCTGCATGTACTATAATAAGACGTTGACATTTTGAGATTAACTGTTTCACTCCTTTATCCGTAGAATCGATCCAGCACTTCCCTGTTAAATGGGATGTATGAACATAAGTTTCGTCCGTTTACACAATATCTCTGCCTTCAGATCTGTACTTCCTTATTAAGTTTAGGTACTGTACGGGTCTGGCTGATTATAAAAGATAAAAAGATAAAAGATATTTATTCAGTAAGTAGGCCGCACGGGCACTTTTACACGTCAAAATCTACCAGCGCTTCCCAAGAGGAGACCACTGCTGAGAAGAAGCGCCGCAAGAAACTCAACAGTTAGTCATTTTTTAAATGAAAATATAACAATGTCACTACTTATTCTAACATTATATAAAACTGTAAAAATAATACTAAATATCTGCGTAGTTTTGCAGGAAAACATGTCAGAATGACTACGAGAAAATTTATATATATATCACACAAAACAGTTTGACATGTCTTCCTACATAAACCGTGTCCCCTAGACAAGATACAGCGTTTACATGATTTTTATGAGGTATGTACGAGTAGTAGGTAAGCTATTGAACATTAAACATTAGTTAATTTTCTGGTTTAGGCCAAGCATTTTTGTCCGTTAGATAGTCCTCGACCCTATAGTACGCCTTTGACATCAACGACTTTTTCAAGTAATTTTTAAGTGCTGGAAGGGGTAACTCTAAAACTACGTCGGGTAATTTATTATAAAAATGAATGCATTGACCTACAAATGATTTATATACTTTACGGACACGAAACTTTTTTATGGCAATTTTATTTTTATTCCTAGTATTTATATTATGTACATTCAGTCAACAAAGTATCGGGAATGGATGATTTGTTTATGGTTCCAAATTCAAATTTTTGTTTTTTTTGTTGTTGTTAGATTGGCACAACTGTTTTCTATTTTGGCGCGGAGTTTGAGTTGCATCTGTTATTTATATTAAATACAGTGCTGTTTTTAGTTATATCATATCTAGTGTGTATTGCGAATTTCATAATGGACAAAAACATTGAACAAAGAGTTTGTCTTAAATTTTGTATCGCCAATGGAATTTCGTGTTCGGAGTCACTGAAAATGTTACAGAAGGCTTACGGTGATTCGACTTTATCAAAAACACGTGTTTATGAGTGGTACAAAGCGTTCAAAAGCGGTCGAGATGTGATGGAAGATTTGCCTCGCTCTGGTAGGCCATCAACGTCTGCAACTGAAGTTAACATCGCAAAAGTGAAGGAAATAGTGACTGAAAATCCTCATTCAACTTTGAGAGAGATAGCCGCCGAACTTTCTGTATCTCACGAGTCGATCCGTACTATTTTAACTAATCATTTGGGTATGAAACATGTTACCGCTCGGCTAGTCCCAAAAGACCTGAATTTTCTCCAAAAACTCAATCGCATGAGAGTCGCTGAGAACATGCTAGAACGAGTCAATTCCGACCCAACATTCATGAAACGCATTGTTACTGGTGACGAGACGTGGGTTTACGAGTTTGACATGCAAACTAGTCAACAAGCTTCGGAGTGGCGCTTCGTGGCACCCGTTTTCAATCGGTAGAAGACATAAAGGAGAATTCGCGCCGAGAACTGAATTCAATTCCGGAAACAGCGTTTAAAAAATGTTTTGATGATTGGATTATTCGTTGGCGTAAGTGTATCGTTTCTGAAGGAGCATACTTTGAAGGTGATAAAATAAATTTGGATGATTAACAAACAGTTTGTGTATTATTGATCTTTTCCCGGTACTTTCTTGACAGAGTAGTATATCAGAATTTTTAACGAAAGAGTCTAGGTTCTTAATAACATACATAATATTTTCATAAATATATTGGGATGCTACTGTTAAAATATTAATTTGTTTAAAAAGTTCTCTTAATGAATCACGGGAATTTAAGTTATATATAGAGCGAATGGCCCTTTTTTGTAACACAAATATAGTTTGTATGTCAGCTGCTTTTCCCCAAACCAGAATACCGTATGACATAACACTATGAAAATAACTATGATAAACTAAGCGAGCTGTCTCAACATTGGTAAGTTGTCTAATTTTCCTAACGGCGTAAGCGGCCTTACTTAATTTGCCTGCTAGAACTGCTATATGGGGACTCCATTGCAAATTATTGTCTATAGTTATGCCTAAGAAAAGTGCCTTATCTACCATTTCTAAACACTCGCCATTAAGAAAAATACTAGAATTTACCGGTTTAACATTAGGCAAAACGAACCTAACACATTTAGTTTTCTTAGCATTGAGTAGTAAGTTGTTACTCGTAAACCAATTAAGTACTTTAACAAGCGCGGCGTTTATCCTACTGTAGTCGACGGATTTTCGGTCTACCTTGAAAATGAGTGATGTATCATCAGCAAATAGTACAATATCACAAAGTGTATCTACTATGGGTGGTAAGTCATTTATATAAACCAAAAATAAGAAAGGACCTAATATAGAGCCCTGGGGCACACCTAATTTAACTGCAGCGCCAGCAGACTGCGTATTGTTTACAACAACCGTTTGTGTTCTATCACTCAGGTATGAAGACATAAGTCTTAGAGCATTATTTGATAGACCATAATGTTCCAATTTTAAAATAAGGGTCGCATGATCAACGCAATCAAAAGCTTTCGAAAGGTCACAAAATATTCCTACTGCATCACAAGATGTCTCCCAGATATTATATATATATTTAATAAGAACAGATGCTGCATCAGTAGTGGATCGTCCCTTGGTGAAGCCGAACTGATTACTGTTAAGCAGTTTATTTCTATTGAAGTGACCTAACATATCATTCAACATTAACTTCTCAAACACTTTACTTAGAACTGGTAGTATAGAAATGGGGCGGAAATTCGTTAAATCACTCTTCTCGCCCGACTTAAAAAGGGGTATGACTTTACTATATTTCATTAGATTTGGAAAGACCCCCTCAGATATGCAATTATTGTAAATGAATGCTAAGTGGGGTGCAATTACCTCTATGATATGATGGATAACTTTAACTGACGTTCCCCATAAATCCTCGGTTTTTTTTAAACTCAGAGATTTAAATGCCTTTACAATAGCAACAGAATCTACTTGACTAAATTCAAAGTTTATATTACATTTACTGACATTATTACAAAGTAAAGATTGTGCGTCAATCGCGGATGATTGAATACATTTAGTTGTATTAATTGCTATGTTAGAAAAAATTTCTTCGAAAGCTAAGGCTACGTCTGTATTTGACGTGATTTGTTTGTCTCCCGTGTTTAGTATGATTTGATTATCACGAGTTTTAGATTTACCCGTTTCCCGATTTATGATATTCCATACAGTTTTTACCTTATCGTCAGAAGTTTTGAGTTTTAAACTAAGGAAATTTGCCTTAGCAGTTAAGCAAACTTGCTTGAAGGTCCTCGAATATTTCTTAACGTAATCTAGGAAAACAGCGTTCTTGTTCTCCTCCCTCTCTCTATACAGCTCATAAAGTCTATTCCTACTCCTATGAATGCCTAAAGTAGCCCATTCACTAAACTTGGTTTTCGACCCAGAAATAGTTTTCATTTTGAAATTGGTATTAAATTGATGAAGAATTACGCCAAACAGTTCTTTATAAATACTATTAGAATCATTCTGTGAGAACGGTATCGCACAGAGATCCCTCTGAACTTTATTTTTGAATAATTCCAAACGATTACTAGTTATGGGTCTGTATTTTATAGTCTGTGGAATTTGATTAAAATAATTAAGGAATGAAGCCTTTTGACCACTGTGGTCGGAATGAAAGCAATTAAATATTTGCTTATCCAAACATTCGCAATTACAAAAAATATTATCTAAGCAAGTTGCACTACTAACACCTACCCGTGTGGGTTCAAAAAACACATTAACTAAGTTAAAAGATTGAAATAAACTAAGTAACTTAATAGTATTATTTGACGATTCCAGTAAGTTAACATTAAAATCTCCACATACTATAACAGGCTTTTGACTATTACATGCTAATTTCAACACATTTTCCATAGTAGATTCAAATGTGCAGAAATCAGCCAATGGTGGTCTGTAAATACATATTATTATATAGTTTTCTAATTCTGCGCAGGAGATTTCTACAATCCTTTCTATTGACAGCTTTACAATGTCCTTCCTATCTTTAGATTTAAGAGTACTTTTAACAATGATAAAGGAGCCACCATGAATATATATAAAAACTGGTTCTTGATGTGAAGTTATTTTATTTATTATTTCAAAATACATACGTTAGGTGTTGGCACCATCAATGCCGTGAGGCGACCCTAGACAAAAGCTACTGTTATTTTTCATTGTTTCATTCTTAATTCCTGTATTTGATTTCAAAAGAATTAAGAGTAAAACTGACATACATAAAGCAACAAGTTCTACATACAAAACTACTTGCTGCTTTACAGTACTTTACTCTTCTAACTCTAACGTCATCTTTTTCCATCAGCATTTTTCTATTGTTAGTAATTTTCTTGAATAGAAAACCCATTTGGTGTAGTATCTTTCTTAGTGTAAAATCATAGCCTTTGAAATTCATAGTTTCTATTAATTTGGACTTTAATGCTCTTATTGTAGGAACTTGTTTATAAATCAGATGAAAGTTATAAACCATTCGTCGTATCACTGCGTAATCAAAATCATCAAGATCTAGATAGAATTTCTTGCGTGGTCTACCCAGCTTAATATTGTTTGGTTTGGTACTTTTATTTTTTCAATATTCTTCTTCCTGGTTCAAAAATGTTCTTATTGTAGGTTTAGATATGCCCGTTGCGTCCAAAATTTGCTGTTGAACTTTGCCAAAATACTCTGAGTTATTGCTATTTTTGAATTTGATATTTTCTGATATGAAGTATATTAAATATAATTCCTTGGACTGGATTTTTTACCGTTTTCGAGGTTTCGGCATGGTAATACAACCTTTTTATAAGTAAACTGTAAATATAATCAAAAGTATAGCGAATATTTGATTTGCATGTTAGCCACTATATATATATTGGTCTGCTGATGCGAGTTACCCCTACGGGTGTAAGATGGGTACTGAAACTAATTGAGAGAGCACGATAAATACGATGTTTTCCGATAAAGTACGAAGGAAAATCATTTTTCACTACATCTGTGACAATCGGGTGAATCAACTTTTAAGGTAATTTTTCGAAATTTTTCACAAATTATATTTTTTTAGAAAAAATATTTATTTTCTAACGTGGCTTACACGTTTATAAAATCAGACAAGTGGGCTAACATTTTTTTTTAAATTGTTCTAAAATAGAACAATTTTAAATATGTACTAATATAGTTGGTAACGCAGGGGATGATGTTGTCCCCAGGTGTTATATGAAAAATATGCATTATCCCCTCAGTGAGTGAGAATTGAGAACCTCCTCCTTTTTTGAAGTCGGTTAAAAATTAGTAATTGTTGAGTTTCTTGAGGCGCTTCTTCTTAGCAGTGGTCTCCTCTTGAGAAGCGCTAGTAGATTTTGACGTGTAAAAATGCCCGTGCGGCCGACTTACTGAATAAATATATTTTATCTCTTTTATTTTAATACGTTCTCATGTTTAAATTTACATTAAGTTTTTAATCACTAATGTACTTAATAAATGTCAACTAGGCATAAACGCTAGTGTGTGCGTGTACACCAGGTGCGGCACTTCTCTAAAGCCTGCAGCCTGCTAACGCCGTACCGCGCGCAGCCCAAGTACCGCGAGGGTGTGGGTGTGGTGATGAACCGGCTGGCGCAGCGCATCGAGGACAAGTACGGGCGCCTGCGGCCCGTGCACATCGACAAGGAAGACTACGAGAAGAACAAGTAATGAGACCTCACTACTTCTACTCGAAAAATTTGCTACGTGTCATTTAAATGTCACCTTCTGTTTGTACCGATTCAAATTTTTGCTTTTTATTTAATACTTTATCGCTGCATCCTTGGGAAGTGTCAATTTTTTCGGGATAATTAGTGGTGGCGTGATTGAATAACAAACAAACAAACAAACATCCAAACAACTTCCATCCATCCATCTTTTCCTTTCACGTAACCATATCATGGGCAAGTAAATATATCCTACTTAGGATAAATAAAACTTTATCCGTCGCTGGTCGTGGAAAAAGTTCAATATTAAGAATATGCGTCGTTGTTGACTTCGCCGACAAAAGAATTGATATATCTATATGGGTTCCAAGTTCTGTGTAGAAAATCCTGAAATTTTAGTTACAAGAACATTCAACATTCTAAAATTTATACACCGTGGGCCCGAGGTACCCGACAGATTTTAACAGCAGATTCCTGAGGTCATAAGAAGTTAAAAATGTTATATGAACATAGGTGCGATTCGCTTTTTTTTAATTTTCGATTTTATCATACAAAATAAATCAAATATTTTTGCTTCTCTAGGAAACAATGCTTTAGGACGAGCTGGCAACGCTTTTTACTGCATTTCTTACTTATTATGGGGATTCCCCTTGACATTTAATAATTGTTATTTTGTCTCCTTTTCTAACCAGTAATGTTAGAAAAGTCAAGTGGAAGAAAGAGACAAACCTGTGTCATGAAAAAGAAGATGATTGCGTAATAGGCATAGATTATTACCAAGTAGAATCTATTCAGTTTTACTCATAAATCCTTTTTAACATAATGATTATGAGTACATAAGGCATGTCCCTTAAGCAACGGTAGCCTTTTTTTCAGAAAAGAGTTTTATCATTACAAAATTAAATAAATAATGCGTGGATTGTGAGGCCTGCTTAAGGCTGCCTTTCCATAGAAGCGGAGACGAAAGGTGTGGCTCTCCGCGCCTTTCGTCTGCTGTGTAGGAATCGACCAATCACATTGGTTGTAATGCAAATCTCGTCTCCGCTCCGCTTCAATGGAAACAGTCAAGCGGAGACGAGTGGAACCCTCCTGTGATGGTTAATGAGAAAAAGTGAGAAAAGTGACAGGAGGTGGCCTAATGTAACATTAGTGCTTATAAACGTTTGTGCCACTATGCACTGGACAGTTTAGTCGTGAAATTATCTATTTAACCGACTTAAAAAAATATGATTCTGTACGTATGTTTGTACAGTCAGCCCATAAAAATACATAGAACCCTGTCATTGTGGCTGTCATTATCATTGTCATGCTTGTCATTTGATTTTCAGTTTGAAGTTTATTATGACAAGGCACTAAAGAGCGCAACATTTTCGTTGGCCAATTGTATCTTCGCGATTATCTGAAATCTACTGCACCGATTTCCAATATTCTTTCGGGAATGTAATTCCCGTACTTTCGAGGTAGTTCTTAGATATAATACACTATGACTTATATGGCGTTGCTTGTGGCAAGCTTAAAACATTCCAGAGTCCGCGTGATTCTGCCTATTTAGGCAATTATCTCAATAAGTACGACACCGATTTGAATGATTCTTTCACCAATATAATTCTGATACTTTTGCGATAGTTTTAATAAACAATAAGTACCTAAACTAGTTTTTATGAGAGGTTGATTGCGAAAAACTTAAAATATCCTCGTAGATTCCGCGTGATTTTGTTTATCTTCGCGATTATCTCGACAAGTACCTACGGTATACTTATTATGAATTTATGATATCACTGAAAAAATAATGAAGTAATATTATGATTTTGGAGTCGGTTCATTGGTTTTTAAAACATGTTTTTTTTACTAATTGTAGTTACTGATGTAGCTAACTCGGATTTGACGAGTCTACGTCTAAAAAGTATGGCTTAAAAACGTCTTGATTTATTTTTGTTGAGGAATTTACTGGTCCAGCATTTTACCTATTATTGGCATTGGATTTCTTTTTAACTAGGGTCTAGGCTAGGGGCTAGGAGGTAAAATTGGAGAAGTCTTGGCGGCTAAAGTGGACAGATACGTCAGGTACAATGTAGCGCAATCAACTTCTAATTCTGCCCATAGAAGGGGAAATTGGAAGATGTTTTGAACTACAAATAATTATAAGGCACCGTAAAGATCCAACTTAATTTAATAAGAGATAACATGTCGGACAAGCGATTTACACCAAATTAAATAATTACCCAATTGGCTTGGCTTGTGGACTTTTTGAAAGAATAAAAAAGATTAATTGAAGAAGTTTTAATTGGCCAGTTGTATCTCACGATGGTAAAAATGTAGCGTGTCCAGTCCACTTTCCATGATAAAAGAAGTCCTGCGTGTTAGTATCCTGAAATATCCCATTGCAAAGGCTCACTTTTTACTTAGCCATAATTATCTTGGATAATCTTCCACCAGTCTTAATCGAAGGTACCAAGTTCATTCTGATAACGTTACTTTGGTCGGCTGCGACGCCAACTTATTGTGCGGGACTTCGTATCCACTTTTGCCCACAATTCGTTCGGCATGGTTCATTAAATTTAAATAATAAATATTATACGTCCAATCTGGGTTCTGGGCACAATTAGGTGTTGTATTTAAGCCACTTCAGTACGGAAACTATTATTGTCTGAGGGTTAAGTAGACAAGTTATAATGTAAATGACGCGTAGATGCTTTGATTGTACAGAAATCTTGCATTTTTACATTTTCTGAGAATATGAATTTTCCCGAATTATTGACATGTAAACAATTACAATGACACAAGCGTACTTGTCAATCTTGTCATATTAATTCATTCTCATATGTATGACACATATGAGAATGAATTAATATGACAAGATGGACATGACATAACCTTTACCTTTTATATGACATCAAAGGTAACTAAATCCAGGGCATGGCGTCATTGATTTAGTATATATAGATACACAATCAGCAGGAAAAAATGACAAGTCAAAACTACTGCCTAATCGACTTGGGCAGTAGTTTGGCTATTAGTCTTGTTCCAACCACAGACAGTGGCAGTTGTCAATCATGACGAAATGTGCAGTGAAAAACTGCAAAAATAATAACAAAAAAAAAAAAAAGGATGGAATGTCTTATTTTACGTAAGTTCTATTTATTTATAAACAGATTCTAGTGAAAAATGTAATGCGTTCATGATTTTTAGGAATATATTTTGTACATACAAATTATGACTTATCACGGAACAAAAATATATGAAGTAGGTAGCTATTACTTTAATTAATTTTAATAAATCGTGTTGATTTATTTTGAGTTATGACAAAAAAAATGTTTACAATAATATTTCTTATATTGGGTATCGCGAGGATACCGAAAGAGAAATCAATGACACGCAATCACACGCAGAATCAGCAATAGAAACAAATATTCAAGCAAACTGTGACATTTTGTCTTCTGATCTTGATGAGCCTGGAAACTGTTGTGTGTGATTACATCAAACAAGTCATAGGATATATTGCCGGATACGTAGTGCGGAAATTAATAAAATCAATTCGGTGCAACATATGCACAAATTATCTTTTAGCGACATCTAAAACTTAGGTGGGATTTTTTAACGCATCTCTAGATGTATTTGGTGTGTGCAAGAAAACAGAAACTTTCATTAGAAATAACATACGAACGGGAGAAACACAGAACCATACTAAAATAATATCAAATGTTCTAAAAACTTTTATGCAAGTAGATATTTTTAATGAGACTACGGAAGAAGACCACAATAATAGTCATAGAATTCTGTTAATTAAATCTATTACCGATCGATATTTAACCGTCCGTTTACGTTACATTGCAAAAAAAGAAAGTATCTTAAAAGACAATTATATAATAAATTAAACTTATTTCAAGGAAACTAGGTTTTACTTCACGTTTAGCTAGTTAGGATAAGATCTTGTTTTGTTTGGAGTAAAGGAGTGTAATGTAAATGTTTTCAGGGTTCATGTGTGTAGTTTTTTTTAATTAATTTATCATATCGTTCCGTGATCAAGTTCCTGACAAAGGAAGGGGTCAGCCAGACCGATATAAAAAAAAGGTTAGATGCTGTGTACGGGGATACCTCTCCGTTATTTTCCACCATTAAATAATGGAGTAAACAGTTTAGTTTAGGGCGGGAGTCCAATGACGACGAACCTCACTCCGGCCGGCCTGTGGAAGCACTCACCGTGGACTGCGTCAAATTAGTGGGAGAGGAAGTTCTGAGTGATCGAAAACTGAAGACTAAAGAAATAGCGGCAAGGACAGCGCTTTAGAAAACTTCAGTTCTTAGGATTCTTCATGAACATCCTCACATGAATAAAGTTAGTGCGAGGTGGGTGCCCAAACTTCTTTCAAGCTTGCAGCGAAGTGAGCGAAAAGGGTGCTCTCAAGAAGTTTTAGACGACACGGAGAGAGTTTTTTGGAGTCAATTGTTACGGGGGACGAAACCATGGTTTTGTACTATGATCCTCTCTCTAAAAGGGAATCGATGGAGTGGCGTCGTCTTGGTGAAAAGCTGCCTAGGAAGGCCAAGGTAACACAATCCATTAAAAAGATAATGGCTACGGTATTCTGGGATTGTCACGGAATACTACTGATTGACATAAAAAAAGGAATACCACGGTAAATGGTAGCTACTACGCCACCCTTATTGAGCAGTTACGAGAGGCGATCAAGCAGAAGCGTCGTGGAAAATTTAGCAGAGGTGTACGGCTTCTCCACGACAATGCACCCGTTCACACCGCTTCAATTGTCAAGGCTGATGTTGTGAAATGTGGCTTCGAGGAAATTCGCCACCCACCTTATAGTTCCGACCTGGCCCCGAGTTACTATTATTTGTTCTCGAAACTTAAGGCAGACTTAAGGGGAAAAAGATTTTCTTCAGATGATGAAGTGACCCGTGCGGTTTACGCTCATTTTGAGGACAAAACTTCTGAGTATTTTTATAAGGGGATAGAAATGCTTATTAAGAGATCTGAAAAGTGCATTAAAATAGAGGGAGACTATATCGAAAAATAAAAAAAAGTTTTGTTAATATATGTACTTCTTTTCTTTGTTAGGCCGGAAACTTTTGGACCGCACCTCGTATATACTAAATCAATGCATGGCGTAGACAAATATAAACTGTATTCTGTAAAGGTTATACATACATTTTGCGTGCGGTCTTCCGTAGATGTAGTCGCTTTTGATATGATTTTATTTGACGTAACGTGAGTATAAGAGCGGCAACGTTGCAATTTATAAGGGTTTGTTGTGAAAAGTTTTTTTCACAAAAATTGATATATCTCAAAAACTAGACCGAATCGAGCCTACTTTATACGACATTTTTAACTCCAAATTAACTCGGGAGCACGCTGTTAAAATCTGTCGGGTTCCTCGGGCTCACGGTGTACATAACCATTTTTTGTTTCTTGATACACCACAATGTTTGCTACTTAATAGGTAATATGAATTCTTAAATGTTAACAGACTATGTATTCATGTCAATTTGATGTAATTCAAGTTCAGGATTTGACTTAATTGGCTAGTTTTTACGTACAGGGTATATTATATTTGTCTATGTTAGACATATGCCCCGATGGTCAAATGAGAGGCGGCTGCGTCATCGGTGTGAAATCGGCGTGAGGTATAAAAATAAAAAATAAAGTTTTTTAAACTTTTGACCGCCAAAGACGGCATATCACGTCAACGGAATTTCGTGCCACTGACGCTAACGTCGGCAATTGCCGCGGAAACTTTATCATTCAAAAAGACTATGAAATACAAAACTCTCCAAATATATATTTTTTTGCATTATTGCTTTACCCATGTACTCGTATGTTATCCTATACCCAATATAACTTATATATAATAGTAAATTACGTAAAAAATCCACATTATGTAAGAGTACGGTGCATGGGCTTTCCGCATGGAGGGTGCCTGTCACCACTCCTATGGTGTCTCCTGCTGGACTCGCTTATTAGAGAAACCAATAGGGAAGAGATACATATGCAAGCGTACTCGGATGACGGGGTACTCTTGGTGAGGGGTAAGATCCTCAGTGTAATGAGAGAAGTAATGATAAGAGGGATCAAACGGGTATTGACCTGGTGTCAAAGCAGAGGGCTAGACCTAAACCCGACCAAGACGAAAATACTACTCTTTACCAACAAAAGAAAGCTGCCCACATTAACACCTATAAAGATTAAAGGTGAGATAGAAATGATCAAGGAAATAAAATACCTTGGAGTAGTACTAGACGGCAAATTACTATACAAGACACACATAAAAGAGCAATGCAGGAAAGCCGTGATATCCATATGGCAATGCAGGAAATCAATAGGCAGGAGATGGGGCTTAAGACCACGCATAATACAATGGATATACAAGGCAGTGGTCTTACCAAGACTGCTATACGGAGCAATCGTGTGGTGGCACAGAGCGAGAATAAAATAAGTAGATAGAGAACTGACGAAAGTACAAAGACTAGCATGCCTAATTATGACAGGGGCAATGAGAACAGCACCAACACAGGCACTGGAGATAATGCTAGGACTGAATCCCGAACACCTTGAGGCAGAGAAAAGAGCCACAGACTAGTGGTATAGAATAAAAACGAGCAAAGAGTAGATAGGGTCTGAGAGGGACAAAATACACGCAAGAAGTAAAATCCTCTCTGGTACAGTCAAGGTTATAAATATAGATACGTTCAGAGTGTCCTCAGTGCCCACACTGTGGCAAAGAGGAAACTAGCCAACACGTCCTAGCCGAGTGTGTAATGTACTCGTCACTGAGATACGAGATACGAGAGGACGAACTGTCGACAGAGGCATTAAGAAGCATCAACCTACAGGACGTACTTTTGTTCTGTAGGAAAGCAAGAAGATAGGATCCATGCTGGATGGGAGCGTCGTCGGACCAGTAACCTACGGCTCAACCAAGGGGAACAGGGAGGAATGACCGTAGGAACGATCGACCGCCCGCCTGCTCCGGCCGGGCGTCCCCACCCATCATCAATCATCAATCAAGAGTACGGTTTTATTCAGTAAAACGGCTCGCGACGCCAAAAACGGCAGTTTACGTCGGCCAGTGATGTGACGAAAGTTAATGCGAAACATTAGTTCGATAAAGAGTATAATACCTGTAACAGTTCTTTTTTTATGCCAAATTCAAATAACGTATAGTTCATTCGTTCAAATAATGTGCAGTACACCCACACACTGCTATGGAAACCATATAATATTATATGAATAACAATTTTGCATAATTTAATATATTTTTGAATAATTTAATATATTCTTTTTTAAATAGGTAGTGACAAATAATAATCAAACAAGAGAAAATAAAAAAAGACATACTGGGTTATTTTTTCCCAGTGCGCAAATTTTGGGGGTTAAATCAGTAAGTCATACTGACCAACTTTCACTATGGGCCAATCCCAAAATCGCGAAAAAAAATCGACCCTCCCATACAAAACATCGTTAGCTAACTAGCCAAAATGTATGGGAGGATCGAATTTTTTTGCGATTTCTGGGTTGGTCCCAATAGTGAAAGTTGGTCAGTATGAATTACTGATTTAACCCCCAACATTTTCTGACTGACTAAAAAAAACCCTGTATAATGTCAACATTTTATTAATATTAATCTTAAACACAACTAGTTGCTTTGACTTACTAGCGCCATCTGCGGGTGTACAAGCCTTTGACGTTGCCGACACCGCTTTGTGCAAGTGCCGGCGGCTTCTTTGTAACGGCACATCAAAGTATGCACTATTTGAGCGAACGAACTGTAACCTGTACAGCGCTACTATAATCTAAGAAAGACGCATTTTTATTTAGATTTAATTTTTATTGCAAGTCCTCAGAAATATCGATAACAATCATTATTGCTTAGAACTCAATCCCTGCTCTAGCCCTCTTTAATCTTTTAGAAAGTACATATTTAATTATTAAAAATCAAACAACCATACGAAAGAATAAACAATCTGTTGTGAATTGTGAAAGATTGGAGATTTATTACACGCTGATTTATACCGATCGGCACGGCGCACATGTCTAGTCTATGTTACTTTTACTATAAAACTTCAGAACAGAACACAGATCAAATAGATAGGAGCAGCGAAAGTGGCCTTTTGGATATATTTATATCGTAACACATCTTTATTAATATATAAATAAGGATGTGTTGCGATATATGTGACCATTTTGGCTGCTCCTATCTATTTGACGCTGACTGTACATCTGTATTCTGTTCTAAATTTCAGCCAGATTGCTTCAGCCATTCCTGAGAAAGAGGGTCGTGACAGACCGACTGACAGACGGACAACAAAGTCATCTTATAAGAGTTCCGTTTTTCAGTATTTAGTATGGAACCCTAAAATGATTAAATTTCAAAAACGAGGTAGTTTTTGTTTTACTGGAGGCATTAATTACTAATTAGTAATTACCATCGCAAAAAACCGTCAAAATGTTAATATTCCTTTCTGATTCAAACGCCGATCGGCGTCAGCGGCATCTTCAAAAATATTTTTTCTCATACCGACTAAAGTCAGATGTTTTAATAGTTAAATAAACTTTTAAATCAGGGGCTATTAAATATATAGCATAAATAATTAGGTCATTCGTTACTGAAACTGTGATAGTAGGACGGCAAAGGCTCCAAAAGACACGCTTAGAAAACGATTTTCGTAAAAGTCATCTCGGATATGGGTATATGTATATGGTATCAAAGCATTCAGTATGATGTCCTGAATTTCAAACGCGATAAAACAAGCGCGAAAATGACAGGGGTAGAAATTGACGTCATAAGGACGGCGGTACGAAGATTTTTTTTTTCTTTTAAACGGACCTATAAAAATTATTTTTAGACACTATGTAGAGAATATTCAGAGGCATTTGATATGTATTTTACAAAAATCCATTCAGTTGTTTTCAATCTAGAGCAGTTCAAAGTGAACTCTGAATTGTGAAATTTTTGGATTTTTTCTAATAATTAGTCAGACCAGCCCTTTCATTTGATACCCCACATGCAAGGACTGTAATACCGGTATAATTTGGATATTGATATCGGATATCGATATAAATACCGATAATTAGGTATCTATTTATCGATATAAGTATCGATAAATAATTTTCGGTACATTAATATCGATATTTTGACAGTACCCGATTTAATTATTTTTTTAGTCAGTCAGGTAACATAGGTACCTACTTACATACCCGAATGAAACATACCAGGTTCAGATTGGTCTCATTTCTATAAGAATGATAAACTGACGATGAAATCCATGAGGAATCGACGGAACTCTTGAAAAATCGCAGGTACAGTCAAAGGCACTAATCCCCATCGCGTCATAAGTGGCAATATTTGACCAGGTGATTATATATATGATTACCTACTAACACAATTTGCAAAAAAATATGTACCTACCCATTAGTATCGGTACCAAACTACCAAGTATTGATATCTATTTAACGATATTTAAATTTACCGATACAATTATCGATATATTCGGGAAGTATCGATATTTTCTTAAAAATACCGATATATCTCGGTTATCGATATACAGTCCCTGTCCACATGGCACAGTTAAGGTCAGAAATATGTGTATACTTTAGTACCTTGTCACTTTAATCGCTGTGACATTCATATATGGCAGTTTAAACATGACATTAAATAGACAAGGTACTAAAATGCACACATATTTATGACCTTGACTGTACCTATGTTTAAAAGAAAAAAATATTCTTTGTACCGCCGTTTTTATGACGTCACAGTTTTTACCCCCCACCATTTTCGCTCTTGTCATGTATTAGGTCGGGGCAAAAGTATTTTCGTATTTTTCGTACAAAGGAAAAACAATTTATTATGTTATATTTTTTTATTTATTTATAATATGTACATGCCGTTTTGATCGATGACTTGTTGCCATCTTGTGGGTAGTGCCATGATTCCATTGCTGTAGAAACTCTGAGATTTTTGATTAAAAAAATCTGACAGGTAGTTTTGACAGTGTTCTCTTGATATTAACTTTATGCTTCCTAAAGAATTCTGAAGTGACCGAAACAGGTGGAAATCCGATGGAGCAAGGTCGGGGCTATACGGTGGATGCATCAACACATCCCAGCCAAGCTCTCTCAATTTTTGCTGGGTGGCTATAGATGAGTGCGGTCTGGCGTTATCATGATGAAAGACTACGCCCTTTCTGTTTATTAACTCCGGCCGATTTTTCTCAACGGCTTCTTTTAATCTCATGAGTTGCTGGCAGTAGAGGTCAGAATCCATAGTTTTACCCGGCGGCAAAAGCTCATAGTGGACAATTCCTTTCCAATCCCACCATACACACAGCATCACTTTGTTCAGAGTTAAGCCGGGCTTTGCCACTGTCTGTGGAGCTTGTCCATGCTTCGACCACGATCTTTTTCGGACTTTCTTATCGTAAGTAATCCATTTTCATCACCCGTAATCAACCGTTTTAGAAATGGTTCTGATTTATTTCGTTTTAACAATAAATCGCAAATTGAAACACGTTGCGTTAGGTTTCTTTCAGTGAGATCGTGTGGCACCCAAATATCGAGCTTTTACTTGTACCCAGACTTTTGTAAATGACGTAACACTGTTTTGTGATCAATATCCAGTTCTTCAGCGATGTCGTAACTACTAATATGTCGATCTTGCTCCACTTTTTCATAGATGGCATTGATTTTATCAGTAACAGGGCGTCCAGAGCGAACCTCCTCTTTCACACTAAAATTTCCAGACTTAAAACGCTTAAACCACAATTGTGCTACTCTTATTGATACCGCATTAGGTCCATAAACCGCACAAATTTTATTCGCGGCATTAGTCGCATTTTGGCCTTTTTTGTAATAAAACTTTAAAATGTACCGAATTTCTTCGTCACACACGTCCATTTTGATGGCTCAAAAACAATTGAAAAATGCCGGGAACCAGTTTTTTTTTAATTTTATGGTATTTCAGAATGTTGACTTTTAATGGTATTAAAACCAGCCAGGTACATTTAGTATAGACGAAGAGGTTTGATTACAACTTATACGGTCCACATACGAAAATACTTTTGCCCCGACCTATTATATCCATATCCGAGCAAGACGACTTGAACGAAAAATAACCTGTAACCTCATTTTCTGATCTACTATGACGCCAATTGTTGCCATTTTGTGTTTATGTCTAAAATGAAGTCAGTGGCAATAAATGAGCTAATATTTTATTTTTGTCTTTTCAGAGAAGGTATCCATCAGTGGATATTCAAAGGGTACCACTTTTCTGAAAACGAGGGTGCCACCTTTGAAGAAGTCGTTGACATCAACCTTATCAACACCCTCCTCAAATCAGGTCAGTGTTCTCACCATCTCAGAAAGTTTCGTGTTGGGGTCAAAAATAATGAAGTGGACTCGACGGGACCCAGACCAAATTAATTAATAGAGCCCAGACACGCTCCATCATTTGCTTGTGGCACGTACGTTTAAGGCGTACACATTACAAGCCTTAAGATACACCTTCTTTCGAATATATGGATTGTTTATACTGTGCCCTGTGCTCGGTAACGCCAATTATGCCAAATCATGACAACCAATACGGGGCCTATTCAAAAATAGAAGCTTACAGTTACGGTAGCCCTGTACCGTTCTCACGAAAGGGATCTGACTTGTTATTTAGTTTTTCTGAATAATACACCATCTAGTAAGCTGTCAGATCGTTGTTCCGGTACCCTAAAAGAGGTCCGTTTGTTATGGTTTTTTAATATGTTGTAAAGGACCATGACTATTCATGGCTACCCAAAGTTTTCTTCCCTCCAGCTCTATCTTTCTCCGCCATCTTGGAAAAACTGTCTTTTTTTCAGATTTTTGCCTGTACCTTGCTTAAAAATTCATTCTAGTGCTAATCATGGTTCTACAATATTGTAGATCAAAAAAGCTCTAGGAACAAAGATATGGAATCATCTATGACGAGTTACCGTCGAAAATTGCTACCTTTGTCCTGTTTTCCTCCCATATTTACGGTTTAGTGCATTTTAGCGCAGCTGTAGATTGGCAATATTGTGAAATTGATGTGTACTAAGCCGACGCGCCTGTGTGCTGCGTTCGTGTGATTCTATGATGTCGCGCCTGCGCACTACGGTTGCACCTAAGGTCCTAAAGATGGCGACGCGTCGGCGCGCGGCCGCGCGGAGCCAGTAATAAACGGGCTTCAGTTCAAGTCGGTTGTTTGTTTCACTCTGCTCCTAATACGCGAATCCTTCAGAAATGAATTGAAATGTTTGTTTGTTATCACAGAGAAAGAGGACCTCCTAGTAAGTATTGTATACACCTGTGTCAGGAGATCCCGCTCTTCTATAACAGCGTGAATATTATAAATAATAGATAAACTAATAGGCTTAGAAGTGCTTCGGTCTCGTGATAATTGAGACTTTTAAGCCAGTTAAGAATAATTTATCTGCAGTCGTGAAGTTGTAAAGGGTAAATGTTTAATGTTTTATTAATTGTATTGTATTGTATTGCATTTTCGCAAATACAGATATACAAGAATGTGTGGACAACAATATCTTTCCTTCTCCTTCTTAAAGTGGCTGCATTATATGGGCGAAATTTGTGTTCTTTTAGGGTCATAAGTAAAATATATAATATTCTCATCAATAGAAGATTTGCAATTTTGTAAAGCTCAATAGTGGGAAATCTGAATGGTTTAAAAAAACATTAGTTTAATTAAACATCTCTGGTCTTCTAACAACTTCTAGAAATTTAGACTTAGTTGTGCCTCCCCAAATTGGGATGCAGTAAGTCATAATTGATTGTGCTAGGGCTGTGTATAGCTGAGTTTGTAATTTTTTTATTTGTAATGTGTCTTAGTGTCTTGAAGATCCAGATGAGTTTCCTAATACGGTTATTAACGTACTCTATATGCAAGTGCCACGACAGTCGTTGGTCTATTACGACTCCGAGGTATTTGGTAGAAGTAGCCTTGTCAATGTGTGTACAATCACAGCCGTTGGCGTTATGAAGGTCACAAGAGTGTATTTACCCGACTATTTTAGATTGTACTCAATTGAGAGCAGTGTGCTAGCATATTTTGTAAAGCATATGAAGTTAGTTTTTGTCACTTTAAGTGTGAGTAGGTTATACTGAAGCCAAGTCGACACATCTCTTAGACCTTCCTCAACACTTCTAAAGACGAGAGTCCCAAGTCGTCCCTTCGAAAACGATGGCAGTATCATCCGCATATGAAAAGACACGCCCTTTTTAACCGACTTCAAAAAAGGAGGAGGTTCTCAATTCGTCTGTATGTTGCTTTTTTTTTTTTGTATGTTTGTTACGCGATTACTCCGTCAATTGTGGACCAATTTTGAAAATTCTTTTTTTTTTGAAAGGGTATACTTCCGAGGTGGTCCCATTGTCACCAAATCAGAATCTGATGATGGGATCCATGAGAAATCGAGGGAACTCCTCAAAAGTTATAGGCACACATACAGCAATTTTGGTATTACCTGCAAGACCTTGAGAAATTGCATTACAAAAGCACTTCTTGGCGAAGAGGAACTGATGATGAAGACCAGAGGTGACCACCGGAACTGCTTAGTTGTAAGTGATTGACGCCAGCAATGAGATTTCTTTATTAAGAATATGAAGCTTGTAACACCCGTTTTTTTGTTAAGCTTTTTCTTATGGCAACACTACAGCTGGCGGGCCTCTGCACCAAAATCAAGGATCGAATACAAACCAACTCTGTCCTTTTCACTCCCTACAGCTGACCATTGAGAGTGAGCGGGATGGAGCAAATACGGCTTCCGATTGAGCGTTACGTTTCACTGTTCTTGCGTTTTGACATATAGACGAGACTCGGATCATGTGTTACTATTCGGCATGTAAAATTATATTGTTTCAGGATTTATAGAGTGTCTGTAGGAAAATAATTGGGAAAGATTATAGTTGTTTTGAGGTCTAAATTGTTAAATAGCGCACGAGTAAAATGTTGTCGGCATTGAAGAGTGAAACGAGTCGTGCGCCCGGAATGACGTATGAACTTCGCCACATCAGCGTTGAATCGGTTCTTGCTCTTAGATATGGCTGCTTAGCCGTCGACCAAATTATTTAAATAACCCGTATAAAGGGGCTTTCAGCGGTGAGTTACGGTGTTCATTCGATGCGTCTTGCCATCGTACCCAAGTGGAATTTGTTATTATGACATTTGTCATGTTGTTTCAGGCGAATTACTCGAAGACATGTTAGCGCATCAGAGCAGGGCATAAGTCTGTGTCGCCGTCTTAATATGAGTTAGAGGCCGCTACAAATACCACCAGTGTGAGTAACTCCTGCGTCCCACCCTACTAAAGGTGTTGTGTGATTGATTTGTCGACTTACGTAACCTCTTTTGTTATAGCTAGGGCAGTTCCGAATCCCAAGCGATGACTCCTGCCTTGTAAAACAGGGTCACTAGGTGGCATACGTGCCTGATTCAAGTGAGTATCGTGAGAGCCCACGTTGCTGTCGGCAAGTTCCGCTATTTTAACTTTGTTCTAACAAGCTATGTTTCCTTACAGTCAGTGCCACGTCACAGGGAGGCACCGTGCTTTTAGCCGGTCTCAACTAGCCTCACGCTATAAAGTTATATGAAAACCCACACTGTGGTAAGTGCACATCTTTACCTTATGGCTAGGGCTGATAGGTTAGCTTTCAATTTATATTTCTTTTGTTTACTACTGCAATTCTTGTTGCAGGGTTTTTATGTCTAGTTTCAACTACCGGATTTGACCCCGAGGGGGCTGCAGACTCGAACCGCAGGGGCGTGGCCTGCTTGCTACGTGTTGCGACATAGGGAGGCTCGGTGCATTAACGTGCCTCTTCGCTTAGAACCTAGTGTTTGAGTCCTCGCTTGCCATTCACCCTCACATCACCTACACACCTGGCTTCACGCACACTTCACCCTAGATAAGTGACCTTTCTATTTCTTAGTTTATTGTTATGGTGCATATGAACCTACTTGTTACCAAATTTTAATAGAGCGGCTCTCGCTATAGCCGACCTCTATAAAAGTACTTAGGGTGAATAACATGATATTTAAAATGTGTTAAATATATCAAGGAGAACAATACTTGTTGTTTCACTTCACACAAGGAACCATTCCTGTTTGTAGTAAGTTACCCAGGGCGCCTCTATTTCTAAATTCGAGGTAGCTTGCTCTCAGGCATATGAACCCGCTGGCCCTCTTCTAAGATCTCATGCCTGTTCGCCGATTGAGGATGTCACAAGCTAGTTTTATACTCATTATAACACATATGGTGAAGTGCAACTGATGGTGAAGTACCGGGAGAACTCCTCAATGATTAACGGCCCTGCATCTTGGGCAGTGACATTTTGTTAAGGGTGATGAAAGATTGGTATTAGGCTATTGTTTTTTAATGTGATTTTTATGTGCTTTAGTTTGTCACATAATAATATTAGATGCATCACTAAAAACCGAAAAAAAAAATTTAACAAAAAAATAAAACCGTCTTCAAAAACCTACTAAAAAGCGTTAAATAAAAACCAGCCTCCTAGGAGTCCTAGGAACAGCCTATTTAGTGCCTAATAGGTACATAGAATATATCGAAGTCGGTGGCAAGAATCATGGTGTCATTGCTACTGTGTATACCTACTTGACACCGGCTTGGATATATTCTATGTACCTATTAGGCACTAAATAGGCTGTTCCTAGGACTCCTAGGAGGCTGGTTTTTATTTAACGCTTTTTAGTAGGTTTTTTTAATATTTAGATCTGACTGCTCGTTAATGTAAATAAGAAAAAGTGTACGGCCCAAAACACTTCCTTGTGGGACTCCAATTGAGACACGTTCATCACAACTAACAGCTTTCCTTACTCTCGTACCCCCAGCAGGTCGAGGGCTTTGCCCCTGATTCCTATTCGTTCAAGCTTCTGTATTAAGATGGAGAGAGTGACGATGTCAAAGGCGTTTTTTTTTTTAAATCATGGAACTGCAGGCATTGCACTTTCTACTTCTATCAATGTTCTCAGCTATCGAAGAAGTGAATGCTGGTGCTGCATCATCTGTGGATATTTCCTGTCGGAAGCCCAATTGCGAGTCCGAAATAATTTTGAATTTTTTGGGGTAAGGATATAAGCCGAATGTTTATTAATTTTTCAATGAATTTGGATATGTCATATCTGCCATATCCAAAGTCCTATCGGACAGATATTGGCCTGTAGTTATTGACATCATCTCTCTTTCCACCCTTATACACTGGAGTAACGATGGCTTGTTAAGGAGTGCTGGAAAGTTCCCATTGGCAAAGCATAGGTTAGCAAGATGACTGATTACGGGGACAACAATGGGTCTAGCCAGTTTGAGAAACTTAGTTGGGATGTTATGTTAACTATGTATTTCTCTATATATAAGTAAGTTTATCGTTGTCTAGTGAATGTTTATTTTATGTTTATTTATGTGTAGTGAATAAATGTCTTTCTTTCTTTCTTTCTTTCTTATATTAGAAGCCTAGAGCTTAGTTTGGGACTAGGTCAATTTGTGTGAGATTGTCCCCTGATACTTATTTATTATTTTTATTTGTCAGTACCAGTGGCGCTTCCTGTTTTCAGACTCATGAGGATACCATCCAGTTCCGCAGGATCGGAATCAATTAAAACAAAGGATGAGGGGTTGCGCTTATCTGTGTTTGACTCGTTTCTGGGCATAGATGAAGACCTGCAATTAAGAATATATTTGCTAATTTTTTGCCGATACTGGCAAATACTTATTTACATGTTCTACTGATTCCCAAGGGAAGATGGAGCTTTAAATAAGTAGTTCTGAGTTTGAGCTATTATTTCATTTATGCTGGGTAATTGATTTAATGTTTTTCCAAAGTGCTTTTGGTTTTTTAACTACACTTTCAAGTGGTTCCATGTCGTATTTACGTTTTGTCTTTTTAATAAGCTTATCAGTCGCGTGCGATAAGGCTAGCTGAGCGCACGTTATATCAAATACGCGACTTGTTTACAACAAGTTTTTCTTAAGTACCCACATTGTAGTACCGAAAGTGTTGTAAGTAGTTTATTGTGATGGAGGAGGAAGTAGTATTTACCGATTCAGGAGAAAGTCAGGATAATTATATTGATGAATAACGGGCAGATCATGAGGAACGAACAATTATTGCGCAACAGGGGAAACCCGTTCAGCGCGGTCAAGAATGTGGAGAGAACTTGGAAGAAGATGAACAGAATAAAGACTTCGTAGCAGAGTCATCAAAGGGACCGGCAGAGTGAGGAGCCAGTAGAGGATGAAGAAGGATTTATTACGGTGATAAATAAAAAAAATAAAAAGTTTATCAAGGAGGTCAAACGTATAATTGTTGCCAACCTTGAGTTGAGTGAGAATAACGAGCCCGAGCGAGAACAGACATTTGAGGTATACGTTACTAGTAAGGAACTATTGCCAAAGCAATTTGGAATGGCGAAGCTGTTACGAGCCGAAAATATATCAGGTATTGTTTTTATTAAATATAAAAACCCATACAAAGCGGTAATACATTTAGAAAGTAAGGTTTCTGCTGAGAAAATATTAAGTTGCAAAAAGTTAGAAGATTAAGAATATAGGTGCCAATGATCAATGAACATAAAATTATTTATGGAATAGTTAAGAATGTTGACTTATCAATAGACGAGGCAGAGATAAAATAAGCATTTTCAGGCAGATGTAAGTAATTTGAAATAATTACAGTAAAAAGACTTAAAAGAATTCCCATTCTTATGACCCTCGAGGTCGTCCTCAAAGCCTGCACGGATATTATATCCTGTAATTGTTCATCACAGTGCCTGACTACTATGTGCTCGTGCATGAAGAACGGATTGACATGCACCAAGTTGTGCCACCGTTCTCGCCAATGATTAAATTTGAACTCCATTTTCTAACATGCGAGGGTTTGAAAGTCCCAAATTTTACAAGGTATACGAGCTAAGCCACTATTGAGCATTCCATATTACTATTCCTAACTAGGTATAGAAACTTTCAATTTGTAGATAATTTTGTCTTCTGAAAGATTGCAGAACTACGGTATGCGCTAAAATGCACTTAAACTTAGATATGGGAGGAAAACTGGACAAAGGTAGCAATTTTCAACGGTAGCTCTCCATAGATAATTCCATATCTTCGTTCCTAGATGTCTTGGAAAAAATATTTAGACCCAAAAGTTACAGCAAATTTTGTGATCTACAATATTGTAGAACCATGATTAGCACTAGAATGAACTTTAAGGCAGATCCGTAATCAGCAGAGTCAAAACCCTCTGATAACGTTGTCACTTGTCACCCCAACTGTTACATGATTTTAGAGACGCGTTTTCCAGTTTTGCGTCTAATCTAATATCATGTCATACGTTGTTTTAGAATGACCTTTACTTCAAATAAATATTTTTATAAGAAATCACAATGATTTAATTTAAAAAGAGAGGTATAGGTTATACGCGCTTCAAAAGAGGAACATTAAAAGTGATCCAATTGGCATACCTTAACTCAGTCTCCGTCGGCGACGCAAGCGTGCAGTGGTATGCAGAGCGGCAGTTTACCACTCGGCATTCCTGGACTTGTATCGGAATAGATCGGAAGTACAAACACCGCGAAATAAATTGCTTGATATTCACAATAATAGTATACACATTACAGTCTAAAACAGTAATAATTGTATACATTATTTACAATTTCGCGAGATTGTTCATCGACTTTTTACCGCGTTTTATAGATAAGACAGGATTTGTCGTCTTTTGCGGCCATGGTAGTTTCTTCGTTTAACTTATTAAAGCTAATTTATTTCCTACATAAATTAGAGATGTTTCCAGTTCATTAGTTTTATAACAAATTCCTTTTATTCTTAAATTCAAACCTGTTACATATTACATGTCACATCATCTTGGAACGAACCCTTATTTGAAAAACCAATTATCTGCATTTTTTATCAAATTTATGTTTTACATACCAATAGACTCGTCTCGTCACGACGAAGCTACAGGTAAAATCCATTATCCGCTCAAATTTGGATGCAGATAATTGGTTTTTGCAATAAGGGTACGCATAGTTAATATTTTTATTTGAATATTAATAAGGTAGAACCTTATTAATATTCAAATTTACTTAAGTTAAGGTTTTATTATTAATTATTTAAATTTGAATGTTAGTCTGATATTCTTATTCAGTTCACATTACGTGTGAGTAATGTGTAGGACTTTTAGCCGGCTAAGACCGAGAAGTGCCGAGTGGTAAACTCACAAGTAATCGTACGTAAAGAGATACGAAACTAGCATACCGTCCTGCTTTCACTAGTCATCTATGAATTGTGGCATTGCAATATCACAGATTTATGTGTGCGTAAGCCGGACATTTGTACACGCTTCGGAATATCGTATAGATAACCTATCGTATCTCTTTTTATATTACATCATTGAGAAATCATCATATTTTCGTAAAACAGAAAAATACGTGTTTTATTATTAGTAATGCTCTTTCCAAAGAACACTTAAAATACAATGGTGAGAAAAATGAAATGTGGTCAATCGTACAATCTAGAGACATGTTATTGCATTTAATAATTTACCATCAATCAATAAATAGCTTTCAACGCATTCACTGCCGGCATTGATTTTCGAATTGTCGCCAGGTGCCGCATCTTTTGTTTTATATGAAACACGCATACTGTAAAAACGCACATATGCGTTCAAGGCACTGAGTCTCGAGAACGCTTATATGCGTTGCCGGCAGTGAATGCGTTAAAACCTTCGGGTTTATACTTCTCTTACACTCATTCTCATACGCTCTTATGCTAATCTAATCGATTTAACCCGAAGCATTATTTAAAAAATAACAAATTTCGGCACTTTCAATTCTCCCCCGTAGTCTAAATCTTGGATTTTTAATAGGAAATAAACGGTTTTGATACAATTTTTAAATTAAGGAGATTATTTTTTTAACAACTATCAAATCCGTTTATTTTCCACCGTTTGAGAAGCCAACGCTTTTCCACAGATTGGACTATAAGTAGACATCGATCCGTTTTAGCTAAATGATTCTGATTTTTAATGTTCTCATGTTTCAGAAAATGAGTCAAAACAAATGTTCAGGTAAGTTTTTGAACAGAAAAATAATACTTTCTTATTTTAAAACTGAATTATTCCATGGTATAGTAGAATTTATTTAAAATGTCGGAATCCACTTGAGAGCTTATCTTCCAATGAATGGCTTTGTTATCTATTGTGAAGCCCGACCGCTAATTAGCAGTGCAAAATGAAACTCACAAATAACAAAAGATTTCATATGAATAGCAACTTTACCGCTTAAAGAAGAAGGTTCAAATTGCAATGGCAATGCATTCGAGATAGTACTGTTTGAAATTTAAAGCGGCAGCCAGGTACTATTTTGTCTGTGTCAGTTACAGGATGATTCAAGGATAGCTTTCTTATCGTAGTATAGTACGCAAGCACGTCTGCATAGTTCTCAGTCGCCACCAAGTAACGACATCGTTTCGTATATATATATATAATTATAACAAAAATAGGTACAAATTACAAAAAATACTATCTAGCCATATAATATAATACGTAGGCCAGAGGTCAAATTAAAGAAATATCCAGAATAAAACACAGTGAAGCAAACGATATCGATACTTGGTAGCGACTGAGAACTATGCAGACGTGCTTGCGTACTATACTAAGATAAGAAAGCTATCCCTGAATCAGCCTGTACCTGACACAAACAAACTTCCTGGCTGCCGCTTTCAATTTCAAACAGTACTATCTCGAATGCGTTGCCATTGCAATTTGAACCTTCTTCTTTAAGCGGTAAAGTTGCTAGTCATATGAAATCTTTTGTTATTTATGCGTTTTATTTTGCACTGCTAATTAGCGGTCGGGCTTCACAATAGATAACAAAGCCATTCATTGGAAGATAAGCTCTCAAGTGGATTCCGACATTTTAAATAAATTCTACTATATATATAGGTGTCCCATAAGTCGTACGTCACATTGACACCGGAGGTAGACCAGCCTATGACGAACCAAACCAGGTATTTTATTTTCCTTTTTTTGACGGGTGGAAATGCGTTCTACATCATCCCCACCCCGAACCAGCCTAACATGACCTCAGTAAAAGTCGCATGGTTTTCAAGATATTTCCAGTTTAAAGTTTAAATTGGCGAAAATCTTATCGAGTATCAACTGCATAGTAGTAGTTTTTTATAATTTTCCTTTGCCTAATTTTAATACCTTAAAAATATATATTTTTTCTTTTTGTTATTTTTCGCACGATAATAGTAGATTTAATTTGTAAGTACTAGCTTAGTGTATCCAACGTGTTATCTGTCGAATTTGTAAACCGACTCAGTGGGTCCCAAGATACAGGCTCAGCCTAGTTTGGCACTCACCGGATACTGTTTCTGAATTATGTAACTGTTAATATTTGTATGTTAATAAATTATTCTTATTCTTATTCTTATTCTTTAAACTGTCATATCTTGAAAACCATGCGACCGTTACTGATGCCATGTTAGGCTGGTTCGGTGGGTCCTAGGCTGGTCTACCTCCGGTGTCAATGTCACGTACGGCATGAGAGTCTCCCTGTAGTTCCTAGATTATGTCCCACGGGTACAAAATTATATAGGTACACTAAAGCTTAGTCCTCACCTGTTTTGTCACCATCGTGACAGTCATATATATGCGTATCGTACTGAGTACGCGTATCCCGAGTATGGACGCTTAGAGCGATTTCGCACTACGTCCGATACGTATCCGAGAAATGTTCGGTCCGAAGTAGCAGTAGTACTATTTGAATGAGAGATTGCGCACTAGATCCGAATTCCGCCATCCGATTTCTCATACAAATAGTAATACTTCTACTTCGGACCGACATTCTCGGATACGGACCAGACGTAGTGCGAAACGGCTCTTACTTTAGTCATAACCAGTGATCGGAATAGGTAGAGTATATTTACCTAAACTTGACGCTTGTTCATTCATGCGTGAGTGAGATGGAAACACATTATTGAATGAACAAGCATCAAGTTTAGGTAAATATACTCTACCTATTCAGATCACTGGTCATAACGTACCAAATTATGACAAATAATGCAAATCGTTCCGAAAAATTTCATTGTTAGTTACACTTATCGTTAACTAACAAATGGGATTGGATAATCGGATGCAAATTTACCTAAACTTTAGTGGCGGTGTTGTTGTTCAGCGTTATGACTAAACCCCGTTATCTAACGCTCAGTTTGGGGGCAATGGGGTGATGGTGCAATTTCGATAATCTGAATCGATAAAAAATGAAGGTGATTTACTCACTCACTAACATATCAAAGGATTTGATTCATACTTAACAGAGCGCTGCTATAGTGATTTTTTAAATTATTATAAAATTAAAGAAAAAAAAATTATTTATGATTGTATGTTTCATAATAAATTAACAATATTTTTTCCAAATTATATGAAGTCAAACTTCGTCGCCTGCTCGTAAAAATCCATTTTAAAAATTAAAATGATTTTTTGACCTCTACAGATGTAAGTGGCAAAAACTGTACTTTTTTGTAATGCTCTATGCAGTTTTTGTTTACAATATTGTTATCAATTTGAACTTTCTTATTTTCTATCAACTGATTAATAATTTTTACCGACTTAAAGCCTGGATTTTTATTTAATATATTTGCTCATTTTGCATGAATCAATTTCCCTTTATGGTGCAGCCTCACCAATGAAATTTTATTTTGAATATCAAGTATTACAATATTCAATGACTGTTTTAATGACAACTTGGGATATTCTAATATGAATGTGACTTTCAAGATACTAATAGCATAAAGGCATACCATCTCCATGTCGAATTTTAATTAGTTCAATTTTTGCATTCATAACCCTGGAATATGGACGATATTCATCAATATCAAGTAAAAGATTGGCCATGCTTTATTATTTTATCAAACAATACGTACAACACAGACTACAGCTTAGAATTTTCTCACTGTACATATGTAGTTGAAAATTCTAAATTGAAATTTGAAAATTGAAAAAAATTAAAATGAAAATTCTAAGCTGCAGTCTACATATGTATGTCTACATATAGTATGTAATATTACATAGGTACTATGAATGATTGACAAAAGAAATAATTTATGTCAAAGAAACCTACAGATTAAAAAAAATAGAAGACATAAAAAAGGTTAATTTTATGATTTTAAAGAAAAAATATGACTTATTTATTCACAAAATTTTAAATACTTAAACTGCTCGAACTAAAGTAGGCACCTACCTAGTAAGTCGTATCCATACTATTCAATAATTGTCACCCTCCTATCCGATCGAATGAATGAGTTATCTCAAAGTTATCACAAAAGAAGAATTTCATTTTGACAAATAACTCTTTATAAGTAAATATGAATTAACCAATGATGAGAAGCAACATCACTATTTTAGCGTGCCCCCAAACTGAGCGTTAGATAACGCGGTCTAGTTATGACAGGGGACTTTTTAGGGTTCCGTACCCGAAGAATGCCTACCGAGACCCAATTACTAAGCCTACGCTGTCTGTCCGTCCGTCCGTTGGTCCTAACTTAAAAGAGCTGTATCTTTTGAACCGTAATTAAAAGATAGCACGATGATATTTTTTGCAGAATATGTGATACAATTTTGGAACAAATAATAAAAAAGTCACAAATTGTTGTTTCGTAAAAACGGTAAATACATACAAGCGTCGACCTATCGACCTAATATAAATTAATTAGCCATTTGAAAAGGTATTTCCACGCAGCAGCGCTTTATTTGTGATGTGCAATTGCCAACTGTACTTATTATATATATAAAGATGTCTAATATTAATACATTCACTAAACGTAGGCCTTGGCTTTACATGAGATCTCACAACTTTTTACGGTGGAAGCATTGCAAGACTCAACATTTTTGTAAATTTTGTGTTTTTGATGGGATCTCGTTTCATTTTGTAGGTAGTTTATCTTTATATCAGAGCTCTGGCGCCATAAAAACCCTTTTTCGCACATCTCGCTCGCTCTTGGGAGGTTAGCAGATCTCTCGCTCGCACTTTGCAGCGACTTTAGTGATGTGCATTACTTAGTAAATGTTTCATCGATGTCACCTAAGATAATAATAAAAATGTTACGTATAAGATTGTCTACTTGTTTATTTACAGGTGTAGAACGCAATACAAACTTAATAATTACATTAACCGCCGGTTTCACAAACGTCAAGTAAAGCATATCTGTCAAATAAATTTAGCCCTTACCCTTTCTTGCACGTGAAAATAGACAAGGAGAGGGTTATCTTTAATTGACAAATGAATTTACTTGTCGATTGTGAAACAGGCCCTTAATTAAATAAATCCCTTTCTTGGGGAGACTAACGATTGTGGCATCTAATTGACGTGTGGCGCCATCTATTGGCGCGTTCGAACACTAAATCTATAATATTCTGACGCACGATGTTTTTTATCGGGGTTTTGGTTAGGATAGTATTGTTATTAAATGTGTATGGTGTTACACTAATATAAAATATGAATACACAAAATGCTTTGTATAAACTTGTACAATTGTAGCATTTTTTTATTTATGTACCTGGCTCCCGAAAAGCTACGTCTTAGTCCATAGCCAGTTTATTCTACAACTCATATCCGCGGTACAATCACACCACGGGATTGTTGAGCCACTTGCTAACATTCTTAATTCGGTCGGGTTGTCAAGTCGTCAAATTCCAATAGTAATATACCGTGTACGATTAGGCAACCCGACCGAATTAAGAATGTTAGCAAGTGACTCGACAATCCCGTGGTGTGACTGTAGGTACCTAGATTTTTATTTCATTTCGTTTATCTTTCTCGTATTCATGCATGCTATTTTTTTTTACTTATGAAGTCATCTTTTGTATTTTGTTTTTATAAGCTTATAGCTTCGATATAAATAAGTAATTCAATATTAAATAATAATAAAAACCAAGTGCAACAATGGCTACACTTTGACAAGGTACACAGCACATTTTATATACGTGGTCGGCTGACCTTATACCATTATTATCATTTATTTATAACATAAACCATTTCATATATCATTCATTTACTTTTTTTGCTTTTATACACTTAGAATGTGTCCAAGAATCGTCACGAGTGGTACCTTGACCGAATCATGACCCGATTTCAAAGATTCCGTGCCTGCCTTGTATAATCAGATTCGCTCAACAGCGCATCTCGGGCTACTGTTGATAACGAATGGTGTATATAAGGACCGTAGGAAAGAAAGTAGACAACTTCAAAATTATATTATTTTTATTCTGTGTGAAAACTGATAATGAAACAAAAAGAAACTGAAAAATAAGGTCTTTATAAAAAATGGTTTTGAATGATTTCGTCATATTATATCTATTTTGCCTGCAACCTAACTTTCTTTTTAATGTGTTTCATTACATTCTGGACGACCACTTTTGATACATTTTTAGATGCCCTGTTCCACTTTTTTTAAAGTCGTCATCTGAGGTGGCAGCTTTGACGTTTTTTTGGAGGTATCGTTTCACGTTAGCCCAATATCGCTCAATTGGGCGAACTTCTGGGCAATTGGGAGGATTCATCTCCTTATCCACTACTTCTACCTTATTGGCTTTATACCATTCCTTCGTTGTGTTAAAGTAATGACAAGAAGCCAAGTCCGGCCAAAATAAAGTGCTAATCCGGTGCTTCTTTATGAGTGGTAGTAATATTTTCTGCAAGCACTCGGCACGGTATACGAGAGCGTTCAAAGTCCCTGTAGTGAAAAAGGATTGCGATCGCATACCGCATTGACAAATCGCTTGTCAAACTAATACTTTGTTTCCGAATTTCGCGATGTTGATGGCCTTATCTTTTCGAGTAACCTTCTTATTAGCCGGCACCGTAATAAATTGAGGTCCTGGAAAGGCTTTAAAGTCCAATTTGCAACTGGTCTCGTCATCCATTATAATGCACTGATTTTTCTTGGTCAATATACGGTCGTATAATTTCCTTGTCCGTTTTCTGACAGCTGTTATTTGATTTTCATCTCGCTTTGGTTGTTTTTGTTTTAATAGGTTTTAAGGTTGCATCTTAGTTTGATTCTTTGTATCATAGCCGAAGAAGTTTTGGCTCTTTTTGCCGCATCTCGTATTGAAAGGGACGGATTTCGTTTAAACATTCTTACGACTTTCTTTTCTAGTGCCAAG
This sequence comes from Tortrix viridana, assembly GCA_963241965.1. NCBI lineage: Eukaryota > Metazoa > Arthropoda > Insecta > Lepidoptera > Tortricidae > Tortrix > Tortrix viridana. The sequence goes on along the minus strand of OY725171.1, from coordinate 38,022,374 downwards.
TCGGTTGTCCCGGTTTTTTTCCAGATTTAGGCAAATGTTCGAGAGTACAGAAGTCACTAAATTTCTTTATTATTTTGTGCACGCCCGCGGGACTCAACTCGTACTTTTTAGCCAGTTTTCTAATCGTCATACCTTTTATTTTGCACCAATCGTCCAAAATGTTTTTACGAACGTGTAAGGTAATTCGCCCCATGTTGAGAGTTTGACAAAAATAGCAATTGCTTTTTATTGCAATTTAAAGATAAGAATGTAGTTCGGTATTTAAAAAAAAAATATGCCTATTTTACGTAGGTGCCAGTTTTTAGAGATGCCTAAAGTTGTCTACTTTCTTTCCTATACGGTCCTTATCCTATTAGTCCTTCCTTCTCTTTAAATATCAATCAAAATACCAAACCAAAAGCTCACTTAATTGATACCTTAGCTTATATGTATTCCAATAACTTTTAGGTGGCCAGTCTAATCGCTCATTGTAACACTTATTCGCCTCAGCTTCCCTTATAACGATTGCATAATGCTTTTTTCTAAAAAAACGAACCGATACCTAGATTCAAATCCTTCATCTAAATGGCTTTCCGTGATATTCAAAACCATCTCTAATCTTAACTGCTAAGTATTCAAAATCTACGATCCTCGATCACTGTTTTAGTATATACTAGATACACAATCCCGAACAAAAATCTTGTATAAACTGGCTGAAAATGACATTGACAGGTTTATTCAGATACACGACCAATTTTTCATGCAAAATAGAACTATGTACTAAACGTCAAGTGTCAAATTTGCAAAATTACGTTTCCAAATATTGAATACTTGTTAGCTAAGTGCTTGTTAGGTAATATTTACCAGTACTTTACGTCAAAAGGGAACATGATAAGTCATTATTTGTACGTAAAATAAATGACTAAAAATCATGAAAGCATTATAAGTTTAACTAGAATCTGTTTAATTATAAATAGAACTTACGTAAAATAAAACATTCCATCCTTTTTTTCTGTTTATTGCTGTTATTTACGCATTTTTCTATCGAATATTTAATAATTATTGACAAATGCCACTACCTACACGGTCAGAACAAGACTAAGCAAAACTTATGCCAAGGTCGATTTAGCATAAGTTTTGTCGTGCCACTTTTCCCTGTTGATTGTGTATCTGGTAAATCAATGTCCTCGAAACCCAACATGCTATGCCGAGCACTTGCTGACTTGTGTTATCGGGGTCCTATTTGAAAGAGCCAACATTAAGATGTTGTAGAAAAGATATCTGTAGACTTTAGAGTTTGTCTTTGTAAATAATATAGGGTAGGGGAGCCAAAAGATGAACGATTAAGCGACTACACCAACTTTAGACAGTTTGTTGTCAGTGAAATTAACAGTTTTCACGCAATATTATTTTTTTACATGGTACAGTACATAGTCTAGATTAGAAATTACTATTATTAAGCCTGTTATTCTAACACGGTATTTTTCTAAAAATCATTGAAATCAAAAATATACTGATTAGCCCAAAACACTCTGTTCTGTGCCCTAATTCTGAACGGTTTGGACCCAATAGTTGAACTAGTAAAATAAAAACACCTATATCATTGCCATTCTAGGGAACTTTTAGAAATAAAATGCATGTTAACCACATCGGTATTTATTTTCAAATCATTAACATATCGTCGGTGCGCGTGCAATTACCGCGTAACAAAAAAATTCAACAATGTCCGTAAATATTAACTTCTCTAAGTGAAGTCGCTCGATATTGCACCTTATTTGCTTTGGTAGTTACGCGGTATTGCACGCGCACCGAGGATATAATATTAATTACCTACATATTAGGTACCTTTTTCCTAGTCGCATATATGTTATAAAAACAACGAATTAGTGTTTGTTTACACAATAATCATCAGCAAAATTACTAACTTACTGCCTTTCTTTTCTGGGTGTCAAAAACAAAGGGATTTAACATGACTTACCTACTGTCCTTCACTTACTATAGCTTTTTCCCGCCACTGCGTCCGCTTAGAAGTCATTTATCGCTGCTCCCTTGGGAACAATCTGATTTTTCGCGATAAAATGTAACCTATGTCCTTTCACGAGGATCAAGCTATCTCCACACCAAATTTCACCAAAATCGGGTCAGCAGTTTAGCCGTAACAAACAAACAGACAGACAGTTACTTTTACATATATAATATTAGTATGGAAAGTACATACAGTATAGTTAGCATGAATGTATGGATTAGTAAACATTTCCATAAACACTGTTAGTGTTCATATTAAAATACTATGCCTAAAACTTGAACGATTGAATTTACCCACCCGTGCCCGTGCGGCCTACTTACTGAATAAATATCTTTTATCTTTTTTTTTTTTATTTAGTTCAACTTTGGGACACGAAAATTATGAAATGAACGAACAAAATTAAGAATTCAGCTATTGAAATAGAACCCAAAACTTGAACTAGTAAATTTAATTTGTTCAAGTATTAGGCACAAATTGTATTGTTGAACAGTGATGTTTTGATAGTAATTGAAACACCAAAATCATCAGATTAGACATCAAAAGTTCTGTTCATCTTTTGGTTTTAAAATACAGAATCATTTAATGATCATTTTAAGTTATAAAATTTTCATCTGCCGTTTCAGTACATTCGACCAATCTTCTTATACTGGGTATAACGCTTACTCTGATGAAAAAGTTTGGTCCAACCGGGCCTTAACTTACCTACACTGGGTGTGCGGATTAGCAAAGTCATTTGATCGAAATAATTGAATTTTATTAAATTATAATAAAATAATTATTTTCACTTTACTAAGACCTATTTCAAATTCAAAATTGAATTAGAATTATTATGCGATTATACAGTGTGTCCCAATATCATTAACCCACATTGACACCGGAGGTAGACCAGCCTAAGACGGACCGAACCAGATACTTTTTTTTTCCCTTTTTTTTTACTTTTGATTTTTTTTAACGGAGTGGAAATGCGTTACGCATTGTCCCCACACCGAACCAGCTTAACATGATCTTAGTAAAAATCGCATGGTTTTCAAGATTTGACAGTTTAAAGTTTTTTCCAGTACCATGAAAACCATGTGACTTTTACTGAGATCATATTAGGCTGGTTCGGTTCGTCTTAGGCTGGTCTACCTCCGGTGTCAATGTGGGTTACTGATATTGGGACACCTTGTATAAGATCTTTATCACAGCTTATTATAAATGGTTGCTAACCAACTTTAAATCGTTATAGATCCTAACTGGTCATTCGAATTAAAATATGATATAAGAATGATTTTTAAATACCCCACTGAACATAGTTCGTCGACTTTTATATATATATTTTTTACAATATGGCGTCTGGTTATCGCCATATTGAATTTTGATTACAGTCATGTCTTTAGTGACACTCGCAAGATTAAGACTAATCGATTGAGGTAAGAATCACCAAAATCGGCCCACGCGTTTGGTCTCTAGAGCGCCACAAAGGAACAAACATACATAAATACATACATAGGTTGATAAACACATTACCCTCCTTTGCGTCGCGCAGTCGGATAAAAATTATATATTTGCGATATTTAATTAAAAAAATACGGCAATAGGTTTTGAAAGTGAGTAACATCCGTGTTTGATACCCCCTTGGCTACGTGATTCTTGTTGTAAGCTGTCAAATTGTACGATCTGTTCCTTCTCCACCGATGCTTTGTAACGAAACTTAAATGTAATTCAAACCTGATAAGTTGAGTTCAAAAAGTTGGACACAATTAGCAAATAGTTAATCGTAGTTAACCATACAAACAACGAGGGCGAAATAGTTCCTTTGTGCGACGAAAAGTATCCTTACAATTCTATAGCTATTTTTGTCGCACAACGGAAAGTTTCATAGAAAATTTAATTGCGTGAGTTAGCATGCCGAACTATTTGAACTCCACCCACACGGAGAAAAAAATCTAGTTTCCTTTAACAGAATATTGTAAATTCTTCTTGATTTTATTGTATTATATGTGATAACTATACGTTTTTTACACATTATTTAAAAATTCTACTTCTGTACAACATAATTTCTAGTACCTATTACCATTTACCTAGTATCGTAGGAAACAAATTTTGTGTTGTATACAAAACCTGTTGTTTGCTAAATGCATATTTTACTCTGTAACTATTAGATGGTAACCAAAACGATATCAAAGTTTTCGTGTACTAGAATATTTTAACTAGAATATTCTAGTAGTAACAAAAATATGACTGGTTGTCATAAAAAAAAATCTGTTAACCATAGCTGAAATCTGTTTTCATACACCAGTATCATAACTACAATACAATCTGGTAATATTGTAAAATATTTTTTTCTCCTTGCAAATGTAACTGTAACATTTCTGAAAAAAACATTACAAACTATAACTTTCAAAAGTTGTAATGTTTCACCGTTAAGGAAACATGATGTTCCTGAAATTGCCTATGACTAGTGTACCTAGCCGTTGTTCTTATTCTAATTAAAAATGTTTTTATTTAGGAATAAAGAAAAAGACCCATCCCCTCCTAGCGTGGCGGCACCGTCTAAGCCTCACTTCAATAGTTTCACTGTAAGTACCCAGAGATGCCGGTCGCTGTAAGTTTGCATGCGGTAATTTCATTTGGTAAGTCACTAAATACTCTAATAAAGTAGAGACCCGAACCTGTAGTTAAAACAGTATAGCAAGGTAAATGCACGGTGCAAGTAACAATTTGACGATGCGGTTAGCCTATTTGGTAGTGACCTTGCCTATGAAGCTAGCGGTCCCGGGTTCGATACCGTGTTTTTCTATGTATACCGGATGATAGACAGCTCTTTCGACAAATCAAAAGGGGGATTAGTTTATTTTAACTTTATTTTAACTTTAATATTTTGGCTTCCCTTAATGGCCAGCCTTAATGGCCACTACTCTAAAACGGACAAGTTTGTTTATTAATATCCCAGAATTAATTATAGTTTAAATATTTGTTTACGCAACCTAAACATCTCAATTTTCTTTAAATAATACTGTCATGTATTTTGTCCTAAAAACAGAACCGTTGCTTCCAGACAGTCACGTAAAAAGTTGTATAAAGTCGCAAAGATATGGAAACGGGTAGGAACAATTGTGAAATTAATGTTTTCACTGGAAAAAAATCAAATGCTTTTATTTTTGCGGCAGGGTATTTCATATCCAAATAAAATTTAGAATGTGCCTACATTTTAAATAATTTGCCTGGCAACACTAACACGCTTAGTAGCTGGAGGCTTTGGTATGTGGGAGCGGAGGGTACACTACATAATCTCAAGATTTTTCCGATTTTGATAATCACGAATTTCGAAATTCCGATTCTGAAATTTCGAATAATCGCCATTCCATTTTCAGTTTTGACCAGTTTTACGAAAGTCGTAATTCCGAATATTTAAATTCTAAAATTCATTATCTAGATCGGTAATGTAAAATTCGGTATTATGAAATTTACTTTTATTTGAACTAGTAGTAGTAGTAGTCTATTAATTTCAATTTAGAACCGATCGATCCTAAATTTCATAATACCGAATTTTAACATTACCGATCTAGATAACGAATTTTCGGAATTAAAATATTCGGAATTATAACTTTTGTAAAAAAAGAAAATTCGAAATATTCGGAAAACGTTTTCGTGATTTTAATTATTAATACTCGGTAATATAAAATTAGAGATTTTGAAAATTCTACCTTATGTAATTTCGCCATTGTAAAAATACGGGATTATGAAATTCAAATTCGAAAAAAATAATTCGAGATTGTAGAGTGTTCCCTAGAGCGGATGGATAGTGGCGTGATCGTAGTGCGGCGTGAGACGTCAGTCGTGTGAGTCTCATGCGAACCGCTTTCGGGTACATTCATAATGTAAAACAAATGAAACCCATATCTATCTATCTTCTATCTATCTATCTTCTATATAAATAAAAATGAATTACTGTTCGTTAGTCTCGCTAAAACTAAAAAACGGCTTGCCGATTTGAATATTTTTTTTTTGTCTTGTTCACTTTAATACAGGGGTGGTTTATATTAGGGCTTGTGATATACGTGTTACACGCGGAACCGTAGCTACGTAGCCTTAGCACCGGCGGTGCTAAGATCCCGTACTACACGGTCACGTCAAAGATACGTATCCGTTTCTGGATTCGGCTACGTTCCCGCGAATCTCGGCTTCGGCTCCGCTCCGATCGGTTGTTGAAAGAGAGCTCGTGTCGAACGGACCCTTCGCATTATGTGTTATACTCGTGGTCTTTGCATTGATTTGATTCCAGATGTTTTTTTTTAAGTAATTACATATTGGTATTATTCTGTTCTCTGATAACCAGCCATTATGAGTTCGTACAAAAAAACGACTGGATCCGATATACGTATAAATAAGATACGTATCTCCGTGTACACGTAGCTACGTATCTTAATTACACGTAGCCGAATAACACGGAGCAAACGGAGCGGATCTCCGTTGCCGAGTAACACGGCAACGGAGATTCGGCTACGGGTACACGAAACACGGTCACGACCAGGAGCACTAGTTTATATTAACAATTGGACCCGGTAGGTGGCTCTGCGATCGGGCAGGACGACGTCTGCCGGGTCCAATTGTTAATATAAACCACCCCTGTATTAAAGTAAAACATTCATAATGTAAAACAAATGAAACCCATATTTAATAATATAAATAATTCGGTTGAATAATTACTTATAATTTATTTATATTTCTCGTACCCAACGTAATTATAGGAACAAAAAGTTAATGATTTAGAAAATCAACAATTGTAACTAAAATATTATTCATAAATAAAAACTGTAAGCTGTACTTATGAATTGACACTTTAATATTCGGGTAAGCCATAGGTACCCTGCCACCTGCTAGGTGCCACATTTTCTCACCACACGCTCGCCGGGTCAGCAACGGTATGTATGTAACATTAATTTTAATAAAATAGGTTTAGTTATAGAACTGTAATTTTCCAACTTAGCGGTCATTAAATTTTAAAATTTGATGTAGAAAATTTCAAAATACAGCTTTTTAAAATTATCCGGTTTAATGCAATCGATTCATTAGTTATTGTCGGATTATTGCTATTTTTATCATAATTTAATTACATCAAAAATGTTGACCTGATTACCCAATCAAAATTATAGATTTTTTCACGTCCGGATTCTGACCAGGGGGTCTAGCTAAGTGTCACACGCTCCGTAGCGTTTCTGATCGTTTCATTTATAAAACAGCACTTGGCTATTGGCTACCCAACAAAATTTATATACGTTTTCACGTAAAAAAAAAAAACAACAAAAAGAAATTACGTAGTACAATCAAGGTCATAAATATGTGTACATTTTAGTACCTCGTCCATTTAATGTCATCTTTAACCCATTCATGGCCAAGCACCCGCGAGCGAACACTACACGCCAGGCCCCCATACAAAGTATTTTTCGCTAAAAACGATGACGAGACGCATGCGTCATGGGCCCGGCAGGTCCGATAAAAAGACCGCCGCTTATGACACCGGCAAAGGGATGAGTTTATGCAACATTTGTACTAACCACGTCTTTTTATCTCCACATTTATTTTATGTTTTAATTTTTTTTTAAACATATAAATGACTTAAATTAACCTCTATCTAACTTATGATTTTATCGAGTCCTTTTCCTCTAAAGTAGGTATACTACTCTGTCAAGAAAGTACCGGGAAAAGATCAATAATACACAAACTGTTTGTTAATCATCCAAATTTATTTTATCACCTTCAAAGTATGCTCCTTCAGAAACGATACACTTACGCCAACGAATAATCCAATCATCAAAACATTTTTTAAACGCTGTTTCCGGAATTGAATTCAGTTCTCGGCGCGAATTCTCCTTTATGTCTTCTACCGATTGAAAACGGGTGCCACGAAGTGGTAATTTGAGTTTAGGAAAAAGAAAGAAGTCGGCAGGAGCCATATCTGGTGAATATGGTGGTTGCTCGATGGTATTTGTTGAGTGTTTGGTCAAAAATTCTTTCACAATGATGGCCTTGTGCGAAGGCGCATTATCGTGGTGCAAAATCCAAGAAAGAATCCAAGCGAGGCAAATCTTCCATCACATCTCGACCGCTTTTGAACGCTTTGTACCACTCATAAACACGTGTTTTTGATAAAGTCGAATCACCGTAAGCCTTCTGTAACATTTTCAGTGACTCCGAACACGAAATTCCATTGGCGATGCAAAATTTAAGACAAACTCTTTGTTCAATGTTTTTGTCCATTATGAAATTCGCAATACACACTAGATATGATATAACTAAAAACAGCACTGTATTTAATATAAATAACAGATGCAACTCAAACTCCGCGCCAAAATAGAAAACAGTTGTGCCAATCTAACAACAACAAAAAAAACAAAAATTTGAATTTGGAACCATAAACAAATCATCCATTCCCGATACTTTGTTGACTGAAGGTATATTAATGTGTAAAAATATTTTTGAAAATTATGCGTATAATTCACCACATAATACCACTGTGGTTATAAAAAAAATTGATGAAAAAGATTTGAGACGCTGTTTTTGAATTTGGACCTTCGGGGTCCGGTAATCCAATGCAAGAAACGCTTATTTACTACACAACATACAACAAGGCAAAAAGCTTCCAATGAATAAATCGTGACTAAATTATACATATTTTACAATATGTCTTCACAGCTCTTCATCCCAACCCTCTGGTAGAGTGGGAAAAGGTTTGGTTATTACGTTTACGGTTTTGCAAAATACTACGACTGATGAGAAAAATAACTCACTACTAATTTAAAGCCATTAAGCCAGTGTCGAGTCACTGCTTATTGTTCGCGACAAACAAAGGGTGTCTGATAAGATAAAACTTCTCGGACGGTCGGTCATTGTCACTGTTCAGGACGCTTAGCACAAGTGATCCGCGACTCATTTGTCGCTCGGATCTCCCTTTCTAACTACTCTATAACGAAAGAGACCCCTTAGGTGTCTCTTTCGAGAAATCTATTTCTGGACATGTGAACATATTTGAAACTTCATCTGTGCTCTAATAATCAACTAATCTAGCAAGCTTAATTGTTCCCATGTGGAATAGAAGCCCTAAATATATGCGGAATTCCAGCATGGTAACTTGTTTCCACCTGGTTATCCTCGCGTGGAATTTAGTGTTATTTTAGTGGAATTTATTGGTATAGTGGGAGAAGGCACTAAAACATCACGTGCATATACCCCACGTGTATCAGGTGCACAGGTGCAAAATACGACCAGATAAGAAAATTCCACAAACAAAAGTTTTAACGAGCCAATAGTAATAAAATATAATAGGTAGTGTCGTCGTTTCTCAAGTGCTCATTATTAGAAGCAGTTATTGTCCTCTTAAAGATAAGGCCGACCATTTTAACTGATCAGGTAAAAAAAATACCCGTAACAGTTAAACCTACCTAAATGAACGAGAGGTTCTCAATTGAACAAAGGAAATCACTAAGTTGTGGTTAGGAACCGACAATTTCTCTTTCAGTTCATAAAATCAAAACTATATAACTTACTTAATATATAACTTACGTAAGTACTGAGTTACTGTAGACAACAAAGTCGCGGGCGGAAAGCTTAAGAAATAAAATTTCATACACCTAAGGATTAGGAGAAACCTACTTCTGGACATGTGTTTAAATAAATATCATATTTGAAACTGTTCATATGTGCTCTAATAATCAACTAATCTAGCCAGATTAATTGTTTCCATGTCGAATAGAAGCCCTAATTATATGCGGAATTCCAGCATGGTAACTTGTTTCCACTAGTGTGTGGTCAGGAACCGAATATTTCTATTTCACTTCATAAAATAAAAACTAATATAACGGTATGAACATTTCTTGGTTTCTCTGATTGTTGCGTAGTGCCATCCAAGTGTCGTACAAAAGCCATTTATAGTAACAATAAACGTTAAGTCAAAGGCATAAGGTTTATTTTGTCCTTTTACGAAAACACGGAAAATTTTACGGCATGTGCCGGGCCACGGAGACGACAACCATGCGTCATGCCAATAACTCCAAAAATATAAATATAAATATATCTTCAGTAAATGGATTCACGAAGTAAAGAGGCAAAGTCTATACAGGGTGTTAGGTAATGAGTGGATAAACCGTGAACTGCTGATAGGGGGCACTTAGGTCGTTCTAATAATGATAAATGAGGTTTAGTAAAAGTGCCACGGTTTTCGAGATATTTGGACTTTTTTAATTTTTTAGGAAATTGACACCCTTACTCGATTTTTTGGTTGTGGTTAGTGTACTAAGATGTTTTTTTTTATTTTCTTTTTAGCTTATTATTGTTAAATAGTTGTGTTATGCGATAAACATTACCATTTTGGCGTAACTACCGCGGTTTAATTAAAAAAAAATCGCAAACTTGAATTTTGCATCTTCGATAGAACATTTACCAAATTTTGAGCTCTTGCGGTGAAAAAAAAAATTACTATCACATGGTAGCCAATGAGCTAAAAAACATGCCCATTTAATAGAGATTTTAAAACAGTAAACATCTTTTTATTTCAATATTAGAATAAAAAACAACATCAGTTTTCCGCAATCGATTCGATTATTTCCTGTGATTATTTCATATTAAATTTGTGCTCCACAATTCCAAAGCGTACCTAATTATGACAAACTTTTCATTGCAAAAATAAAAATACTGGCCACTAATTTTGTGAAACTTTTTATTGAAAAAAGTAAAGATTTGTGATCCGAGCGAAGCTTTACAACCTTTTTGTTGTAATAATAACGATACCGGGCACTAACTACTTTTTTAATGCCATTTATTCGAAATTTAAAAAATATCCCGACAGCTTTTTATTCTTTTAATAAGCTTAATAACATGCCTATTTAATAGAGATTTTATAACAGTAAACATTTATTGGTTTTGATAAATAAAACTTAAAAAAGTAGGTATTGGAGTAGCAAGGAAGCCGGTTTTTCTAATGAATGATTTAACTAATGCTATCTGTGAAATAAAAAAACATAAAAAGGAAATGTTTTAATAAAGTTAAGTTAAATAATGTGCTCAAATTGACGTCCACCAGCCCTAATGCAAGCTCTACATCGTCGGATAAAGGAACGCCTGACGAATCTGGTGTATCCAGAGTTCCCTATTTCTTGAGCAGCAATTCTTATTCGCTCTCGTAACCCAGAAAGACTCGTAATT